>JAHREE010000096.1:851032-944122 GCA_033628505.1 Tringa tobata
GCTGGAGAAACATTAACCCTAACCTTTCAGAAGGTTTTGCTGGCCAGCTGGAGCTCTGCACAGGTCAGTCTCAAAGGGCTGCGCTGCAGTATTAATGACAGTGCTGTGTCTGTACTAGAGAACTGAACAGGGCTGGAGGGTTCAGACTGTGTGGTCTTCATCAGTATTTAATTATCAGTACTGTTCTAGGCATGGTATGGTCTGTGTCAGCCAGCGTTTCTGGTGATGGTACCTACCTACAATTTGGGGAATAACAGAGGGGTCATTTCCAGTAGGCAGTCAGTTTTGGCTGTCATTTTTCAGGAGGGGAAGGAGTTTACTTGCAAGACTGTACCACTTGCCTTACGGATAGGAGACCAGCTCCTGGCTGCTTTTATTTACTTTAAACATAGCTTCACACTCCCATTAGAGGCTGCGTATCATTGCAACATGTTAACCTGCTCTAGGTGGACCTGCTTTGGCAGGGGGTTGGACTAGATGATCTCCAGAGGTCCCTTCCAACCCCATGTGATTCTATGATAGAATAGACTTTCTTTTAAAAATCTAAATAGATTCTGTCAGATTTTTCAATAAAAAGCCCCTTCAATCTTGAGGATTGTGTGGCAAGTGATAGCTGGTGTTGTGTAGTGGGACTTGACATTGCCACTACGATGCCAGGAACAAAGTAGCTTCAGGTGAATGTCTTTCACTGTAAGTTGTAGTAACAGCTATTTTTTTGTCCTTGATTCCATAGTAGTTTAAGATGACGACAGCAGCGAGGCCAACGTTTGAGCCTGCAAGAGGAGGAAGAGGAAAAGGTGAAGGAGACTTAAGTCAACTATCCAAACAGTATTCCAGCAGAGACCTTCCTTCTCATACTAAAATAAAATACAGGTTAGTACTGGGTTTTTTTGGTCTTATGTCAAAACAGGCTGGGAATGATTTTTTCATTATGGGTGGTACTCTGAAATTTTTCACAGTAAATGTTGATATGCTTGACACTGAGCAGACACCAGAGATTGTGCAGTGGTGCTGAATGAGTGGGCTGAAAGTATAAGTCTCAAAAGCAGACTTAAGAGATCAAATGCATTGCAAGTAACTGGAGAGGTTTAATTTTAGTGGTAGTCATTACTACTGGTTATGGAAGTGAATTGTCAGAAGAAGGTGAGCTTCAGAGACCAAGCGTTTCAGGCAGTGGAGTGGAAAGAAAGTTGTCATTGGGAACAGCAGGAGCTGACTGAGCCACGGAGGGTGCTGTTGCTGCCAGAGCAAGATGGCATGAGAGGAGTGAAATTGAACACATCTTCAAAACAGGAAAAATACATCATGTATTTGGCAAAGGATCACTGGGGAAGGACGTTAAGAGGAGGCAAAGAAATCATGGAATACCACTCGGGCAGCAGTACGTGTTGGAAGAGCTGATGTTGAACACTACAGGTGGTTCATGCAGGTCCTGGGAGAGGGTGTTGCTCTGATCAGTGAGAAAGATAGTAGGATCTTAGAAATATTTTTATCTGTTTGAAATGCATAATAAATCTTCATTATTGTTTTGAAACATTAAATGAAATCAGGAGTCAATATGATACAGATACTTAAAATTTATATTAAATATGTCAGCCTAAAAGTGAGGTTTTTTAATCTAACTAATGTTACTTTTGTCAGTGATGTATTTGTGCAGAAGCTTACCCTTTCAGCTCTTCCTTCCTGCCTCTTTGGTTTTGAAGAATATATATGGTTAAGGAAGTCAGAGCGTTTTGGAGAATACCAAAATCAACAGCACAAAAAGTGCTGTTGAATGTATTTTGTTGTTATGGGAAAATTGCTGGTGTTTTCTTTCTTTAAACAAAACGGGGTTAGGAACACCAGTCTGTTGCTTTGAAAGAAGTGTGTGGGGACAAATATCTACAGGAATATACAATGTATGATCTAATAAATACCTCCACGTGTGTGAGAGAGAGGTGGAGGGGGCATTAAGTGTCTTCTTTCTCCCAAATACCTAATACAAAGTTGTCTTTGTTAAATTGCCAGGACCACATCGTTGCAGGAAAAGTTCAGTGTTTCATTTCCACTCATGGTCACTTGAATGACACAGGGTTTGGTGGGATTTTGCAGCTATATCAGGGATTCCAAGTTCAGGTTTTTAATTACAAAAAGCAAATTAAATACTTCATCATAAAGACAGGCTGTGCACACAATGTGTTTATAATGGCTCGAGTCTGGGTTTCTTCCAGGCACTCTTATTTCCAGCACTGGGTTCAGAGAAAGGTGAAAGGAGTTGCTGCTTGGCTTTATTCATTAGTTCTTTTCAAGATTTTCACAGAAAATTCAGTGCTCTCTAGGTGGAACTTACAGTGACTCAAATATAAATAGTCTGTTGCTTTTGGCCAGCATGTGTTACAAAAGCGTGTATTTGCAATATGTTTCACTAAAGTTAGTGTTTTGCCTGTTCTCCCAACTTTTTTTTTTTATTTTATGGTCATGGGAGATTGTCTCCAATATCTCTTGGAGGGGAAAAGGCTTATGAAAAGCATGTTCTAGTCTTGGTCTTACCTGTAAGCCTTAGAGACTGTGTTTGCAGCAGCAATTTGGGATGAGAAAATGGTGAGGAACGTTGACCACAATGCTGGTGGATGTCTGCTAGGACACTGGGCTTGGAATGCTGGTGGGTGTCTGCTAAGACACTGGGTTGAGACTGCTGGAGGAAAGGAGACGTAGACATAGCTACAAGAGGTAGATGTGGTCGCTCTGCTTTTGTAGGAATTTATGTAAGGTCTTTTAATTCGTTTGAGGGCCACTGGGAGGAGCATGTGTGTGTGTGGCATTGTGTGTGTGTGTGTAATATATACAGAGAAGGGAGTTGATGGAGAAACTTATGCCTACATGATGCCCAGTTCTTATTCTCTACACCTACCTGTTCACCCCAGGTTTTATTTGCCTCCTTGAAAAAATTGCTCCCAGCTGCAGACTGTCAACTTCAGCTTTTTTCCCCTCCCCTCATGTTGTTTTAGGCAGACCACTCAGGATGCTCCTGAAGAGGTGCGTAACCGTGATTTCAGGAGAGAGCTGGAGGAGAGAGAACGGGTTGCTGCAAGAGAAAAGAATAGAGACAGACCAACCAGAGGTAAAAGAAACAAAAAATCCTAATACCTTTGCATGGCATTGCTTTCACACGGAACACAAAACTCAGTGTTGTAAGAAATTTTCAGGTTGCAGACAGCATGTCACGAGAGCAGAATTTAGGGTAATATCTGATAGTTCAGAGCTGTTGACCTGCGAGGGAATCTCCGCTGGCTTTCATGCTGGCTTCGTGCTAGCAAAAAATCTAGGGCAGGCAGTAGAAAAGCATATGCCATCATGCAGGCCAGTTGGTATGATATGATTGTAATGAATTGGCAACAAGTACGTACAGCCAATTAAGGGCTTTTTCTGAACTTGGGCAAGCGAGACTGGAAGGAGAAGGGGAATGACTCATCTTGTAGTGTTGCAGCACCAGCGTAACAATAACTGTGATTCTGTTCAGATATAGTGATAATTAAAATTAATCAAAGGTGTGGTTTTTGAGAAATTCTCGATTATAATATTAAACTTGACAGAATTTAGGTACTTCAGGTTTAGATGTGAAATGTGTAGAGGTATTGTGGGGTTTTCAAGTTCGCAGTGGTTTGAACCAAACTGGCCAACAGTAATGCTTTGGGGTGGTCTCCAATGGGAACCCTCCAATTGGATACACAGAATAAGGATATTTCTCCACAGATTTTTCTCCTGCTGTTCTTTCTTCTTGAAGTAATGACTTAAAAAAAACTTTTTAGGTCAAGTTGTAGGTTTGGGGATGTTGTTGCTTCCCTTGAGGGATACCTAAATGGGACTATTAGCATGGACATTAATATTGATAAGGGAGGAAGAGTAAACATAAGCTTTTATCTCTTACTCCAGTGTAATCTTTGTGAAGATTTTTGCTTTCTGACATTAGATGCTGTTAAATGGACTTACTCCCTTTTCTTTTTTTCTTTTTTTCTTTTGTTACTAAAATCTTATGCCATAGAACACACAACATCATCTTCTGTGTCTAAGAAGCCTCGGCTAGACCAGATTCCTGCAGCAAATCTTGATGCGGATGATCCACTTACTGATGTATGTATCTCTTTTCTGTCTTACTTCCTTTTGTTGTCCTGCCTTCAGGATTTTGGTGTTAATAAATGCATACTTTTAGATCTGCTAAAGATTTAAGACGGGTTCCATCAGATCTTCCTTTTACAGTTACTCTGCTGTGGTGGAAGTTCAGAGGATTCTGGTCCATGCTGTGATGGTATTCTTGGAAAGCTCACAAAAAACTAGGGAACTGAAAATACCACTTAAAGTATTGGGAATAAGTGACTTTTTAGACTCAGTCAACTACTGGCTTAGAGTTTCCCTAGAATGCCCATTGCATGAGCAGTGAATTCTTCCTCTTGACTCCTCATGCTGATGTCTAGGAGTTAGGTCTGAGGTTTGACAATAATCTGAGGGCTTTATAATCCTGTTACATTTGGTCCCAACAATATTGGATGGGGTATTCAGGCACACAGTTATAATCACTTATGTTACAATGGTTAGAGAGGGACTGAGGACAGTCATTCTCTAGTATGTGTCAGCTACACAGCATTTGAATTGTAATTTGAATTACAAAAAATTAATTGCAGTCATCCAAAAAGCAAAACCATGATTTTGTCTCGACTTTACTGTACAACAGCACATAAACCATTTGTATTGTATTTGCTGCTGATACAAGCACCCAAGTACAAAATCAGCCAGTGGCAAATTGGAGCTTTAGCTGCGCAGACCAGGACTGTTTTTATTAAATAAAATGAATGAACTGCTTCTCGTTTCCATTTGTTGCTATTAGGAAGATGATGAAGATGAGGACTTGGAAGACAGTGATGATGATGACACTGCAGCTCTTCTGGCTGAGCTGGAAAAAATCAAGAAAGAACGAGCTGAGGAACAGGCTCGAAAGGTAAAATCTCACTCATTAAAGAGCATCTTTTTCTTTTGCAAACTGGTGTTTATTAAAACTAGTGTGCCTAAACCACATAGGATGAGTGAGAACTGGTAAACAAAGTAACATGCCCTTCAAAACTCTCCTCAAGTAGAGTCTGATGGATTTGTTGTTCTTGTGGCCTTTATACATCCCTATAATATCTCTCTCTCTAAACAGAGACACCATGTTCTGCCCTTGAAAGGGGAGAGAGCTCCCTGTAGTTAGAGACTGTTTTCCTGTGAGTGGGATCAAATCCTATGTTGTTGGCTCCCACGCCTCCTTGGTGTGAGAGAGATTGTTGGGGTGGAGCATGTTAGTGAAATCGCTGATTGATGAATGGACTTCTTCTAGGGACTCTTTTTGGGAATAGTCTGTTGTCAAACTGATCAGGATTTAGGATGAACCATACTGGCTCTAAGATTGTGTTGCAACAGAGTTTGGAGTCCAGGTATTTTATCTGCATTACTGAAATCGCTCCGCCTCTGGTGCAAGGGAAGTGCTGGCATTCCTTATTCTGCTTTTAGTAAGCACTTTCTTTTTTCAAGTAGGGCTTAAATAATTTTAGTGCTTTTGAAAAATGTTTCATACTTCAGTTTGAGTAGTTTTGTGTGTTGTTATACATAGTTTCTACATTAGTATAACAAAAAAAGCAAACACAAAAAACCACAGCCTTGTCATCTTTGTATAGGATGGTTTTAGAACACACAAAATAAAGATATTAAATGCTGATCCTTGTCTTTACTGCTTTGACACCTAAATGTTGTGGTGTCTCTGCTCTACAAATAATTATTGGAGCTTTAATTATTGGAATTATTGGAGCTTAACAAGCATACTTACACTTTCATGTTTTTCACAAACGCTCTCCAGTAGAGTCAGCTGGCAGTGAACAGGGCCTAGTGTCAGAACAGCTAGGAGAGAATGATGCTTTAAATGCTGTAGTGCTTGACCACTCCTGGGTAAAAATATAGAAATTTCTCTTTAGAATCAATAGGGCCTGTAAAACCAGTGAGCTCTGCCATTTTGGAATTAAGTACTTTGGAAGGCTAAGAGCTGTACCGTGCTGGGAAATTTTCCTGTAGAAGACTGTTGATACTTCATTCTCCATCTGGCCTATGAGTGGTCTTTTACATTAAAGTGTATCTGAAAGTGTCTCTCATCCCTTTATCTAGACGTTTGAAGCACATCACACAGGAATGAAATTGTGTTCTGAAGTAATAACGTGGTGAAAAACAATTCTGCCGGCAACAATTCTTCCACGTATTCCTGTGTGAAATGTACTAAACTACAAATTAAGTGTAGTGATGTGTAGGAAAGAGTCCTTGTACAGTGCTTAAAATGAAAGCTTAGATCTGTATGGATTTTTCACTTTGCCTGATAGTTGAAATTATACATCTCGATTAAACAGCACGTATATAGTTACGCTGTCACATTTCAGTGTAGAAAACTTTCATTAGGAAAACAATGGTAGTAAATTGCAGCACAGGCAACCAAGTGATTGCTTCTCTATTCTGTGTAGAAAGCAGGAATGTTATCATTTCTGTGAAATTCTTATTTTGTCACTAGAGGGTGCTAAAAGATACGAAGTATTTAGTGTATCTCTTTTGCTGTTTCTTAACTGGTACTATTTTTTACTTTCATGGATCTTCAGTAGATAAAGGGTGCTCTACAGGTACTTGGAATTTTATTTTCTTGGGTTTTTTTGAGAGTAGGAAACTAAAACTATATTGATGGAAAAACTGAGAACCAAGGTGGGGCACAACCTTGGAAAAAGTCTTTGGGAGGAAGGGTCTCCTTAGGAAAGAACACTTATGTATATTAGCTTTAGGGTGGAATCTGTTTAGATTATGCCTTGTTTTCCATGGCCTTGAAATAAGATGTTACTGACAAAGCATTTTGTAGCCATTCTATATAAGTCCTTTTTCCCTTTAAATATGTGGGATTTCATATTAATGTGTATTGCAAACCACAGTTTCAAGCAAATTTTGTAAGTAACCTTCTATTAGTTACCCAGCTGACTTCAGGATAACATCTCATGTAAAATCTTAATTGTGTAGTCGCTATTAGTCCTAATCCACATACAGGGCCAGTTTATCTGTTGAAACACTCCTGTCCATACTGGTCAGCATGGGTGAGCCAGTGGCAAGGCAAAGGGAAACCAGTTTCTTCTTCTGCCTCTTCACTTTTGTGCGCATCGTTCTCAAATATCTTTGTTGTTACACAGACAGATGAACATGTCTCTGTGTCTTCTTGAAACATGCCAGGGTTTTAACCAGATGAAGTGGGTGAAATACAGTAATATATCCCAAATGTGTGCTATATGTAATTTTTTTCCCCGATACTTTAGTTATTTTGACTTATTAAAATGCTAGTCCAGTTATTTCCAAGATGTCATTTAAAGTATTTTTGTTAACTGTTTTCACTCATCGCTTTGGTGTATTCAAGTTGCTGTGAAAGGATGACTCCTCTTTTTAAAATGAATCTCTAGTGAGACAGCAGTTAAAAACAAAAGATGTGAATCTGTTGGGGTTTTTTTCGGATCATTGTGTTCTCTGTAACTTCCCTTATGTGATCATACCAATTTCCATAGAAATCCTCTAAATCTAATATTGACAAATATTAATATGAAGAGGTTCTAACTTCCTTCACACTGATACTTCCCTTTAATCTGTGCAGCACGTAGTTCATCAACCAAATAAGAAATTGGTGTCAAAGCTTGATAACTTCTCAAAATGCTAAAATTCCCTTGAATTCTGTAGAAACGTTGAATAAACACTACAAATGTTTCTGAACACTGATTGAGCATGGGGGGAGTCCTGACTTTTCTCACACCCTCCCCAATTTTAATCTCTCAGGTTGTTTCTAGTAGACACTAAGCTGACCGGGAAATTTAAGTTTTGAAAGCCATTTCTGTGCAATAATTCTGGGTCTGTCTGAAACTAAGTCTGCCATCTATGTGAACTATCCACAGATAGGTTTCATGGAAACATTTCAATGTTCCAAACTCAGCGTTACAATGCTCTTGATTTTCAATTTTCAAGCGCTTCCTTAAAAGGTAAATTGAAATAATTAAAAACAAACCTCAAACCAGTGAGCAGCTGACTGTACACATGCAGTTCCAGCAAAGCTATTTTCACATCCAGTCATTTTATGCTTATCTGAGAACAGACTTAAAGTTTTTGGGTATAATGACAACAAATCTGCTTATAGACACTGCAGTTGTGTTTACTCTGTGTTCTTATTTTTTGAAGTTTCAATCAGTTGAATCGCTGTGTTGCAGAGTTAGTAATTTGCATAGGATCAAATAACTGGGGTGGATCTCTGCATTGTTAAGTTTTGTTCCCTGCTCTTAAAGGCAGTGCTGTCATAGTTTGTCATTCAAAAATTAGCATTTGAATAAGGCTTTGTGATCATTTTTTTCAGCCTTCAATGAAATGTGAGCGTTTCAGGTTTTTCTTCAGCTGCTCAACATCCATAAGAACTGAGTAGGATAACTTTAATACAATGGAGTCGTTTCAGGAATTTCAGCACTTTCTGTAAAAGTAATCTTGCTCTGTGCTAAGGGTAGGAACTATACTAAAAAAAAGAAATAACCATGGTAACAATAATGTTTTTCTTTCCTCTGCGGTCAGAAACAAATATGCCAAAGGACTGTTATTCTTACAGGAAGATAACGAATAATTGTTTAGTTAAGGTTAATATAGTTTTGTCCGCTTCTTTTTTTTCCCCCAGCTGTGATGCCACGTGGTGAGTTCAGTTGTATGGTGGATGCTTGTTTTGAGATCTAATCCATGTAGCAGCGTCTCCCACCTGCTTCCTTGGGGTACGGGACTCCCTCTGCCAGCCCAGTCTTTTTCCACACACCGTAATATTCCTGTTCTGTTGCCTCTGCTTCTAACACGGCGGTTACAACGTGGTTGACTTCTGGTTCATCACTGCAGATAGTTGGTGCAGTGTGCTGCCATTCAGTGCTACCAGAGAGCACTGGAACAGGCTGCCCGCCAGAGGTGGTGGCGTCTTCATCTCTGGAGACGTTCAAAACCCACCTGGAGAAGTTCCTGTGCAACCTGCTCTAGGTGGACCTGCTTTGGCAGGGGGCTTGGACTAGATGATCTCCAGAGGTCCCTTCCAACCCCATATCATTCTGTGATTCTGTGACGAGCACAACGCTGCTGTCTGTAGTGATGGAACAATCTGTAGTTGGTTGTGGGTTTTGGTTGTTTTTTTTGCTAAAATGGCTTAGGAGAAGGAAAGGCGGGCAAAGAGGCATTATTTTAGGAAAGGTGGAGTGAATAGAGAAATAGTATTTTCCCCTTTAGGCTTTTCTTCTGTTGTGGGTTTGTTGTATCCATAGTGTTTGAGCTTAATAAGACTTTGTTCCACCACACAAAAGAACAGTGTAAGCTTTGGAGAAACCCGAGATGCTCATTTTGTGAACAGCTGTGCTTGATAGTGCCTCAGAGGTGTGAAGCTCAGACAGCTCTGAAGGTTATGTCTGGTCTGTTTGGTTTGATACAACCCATGCTCCATTGCCTGCAGTGTCCCGGCTTTCAGTGGAGGAGTGGGAGACGGAAGATTTATGTGGAAAATTCTGAGACATAATGAAAACCTCATTTGGCTGGAGATGAGGGATTCCACAGCTCTGGCCAAAATGTATAACTTAGCTTAAGTGTAAATGTCAACGTTACAGCACTGTGGGTTATACCAGGTATTTCCTCCTTGTCGTGACTCTAAGCTAGAAAACTTAGTGTACTAATTGCCTTTTGTTTTATCGTCTTTAATACTTTCTTTGGGAGGTTTTAGTGAAAAAAATCTTCAGGACTAGTCTTCAGAATTAGCTTGCTTCCTGAAACCTGTAGCAAATATGTTGAAATGTCATCCAACCTAGAACAGCTTTGAGCGACTGTATTCCATAAATAAATTACAATGCGTGCCAGGCCTGCTTTGTAAAGGGACTAAAACTGGCAGTGCCAGAACAGATCTGTTCCCTGTTTGCTTTCAGACTCTAATCTGTTGATCTTTGTCATTAAAGATAAGTTTATTCAGTTTGTTACTACTTCTAGTTGTGCTGCCTGTACGGGTCTGAAAGGCAGCAGAGTTCTGTTTGGGAACAGAGCTGGGAAACAGCCAGCGGCCACACAAGGGCCCAGGGGCTCTGCAGCAGCTCTGACAGGCAATAGGGAAAATCAAGCTTTCAAAATAAGATTCACGGATGTTTTCTGTAACTGTTGTCACTATAAAAGAATATTTGATGGCTTCTGTTTGCGTTGTGTTCATAATTGGTTTTAATAATTTAATAGGTGCAAAAGTGAAATCTAATCATTCAAAATTTGCAAGATTGCTCCTACCATTCCTTTTGGTTACAGTGCAATTTTTGTTACACTCCAGTCCTCTGGAACTGTAGTTGACTCGTGTCAGTGTAGCTCTTTGTTAGCAATTAAAAAAAAAAAATTTAAACAGAATTCAGTTGAGCTTGAAATGCCAAGTTGTTGGGGTCAATGTACGAGTTTTGTGTCCCGGCTTCCATGGTAGGGCAGGGGAGGTGCAGACACCAGAGCCTGGAGCGTGGTTGGTCTCCTGTGTGTGTAATTCAGTGTAAGCAGAAGAGCCACCCTGACTCTTTCTCCTATTATCTAGATCTCTGCTGAGATGCGAGCTCAGATGCCTGCAGGCAAATATCTAGATGTAGATGTCTTTATCTGGAGCTAAATCCTGCTCTTAGTCTTACACTGCTGCTTGTAGTGTAATGCATCTTAAAAATGTTATTTCAATTTCGATTTCCTTTTTTATTTTCCTATCACCATATTTTAACACTTCAGTCTGATAACGCTTTTTTGTTTTGAGAAAGTGAAAGTGAACTGTCAGGCTAATTGAGGCTGAAGGTTATTACATGGGTAATGTAAAGCAGGTAAAAGTTAGGATGATGCCTCACATGCCTTTTTCAAATCTTCATATAGAAAAATTAAATGTGCATCTGTGTGTAATAAGAACACTGGAGTAGTTTCTACCGTATGTATATTTTTTTTAATGATTCTTAATATTGTCTGTATCTTCTAGTGATTTGTGTGACTGAGTGCTTTTTGCTTCTCTTCGTCCATGGCAGAGAATGTTAGAACAATCAGCTCTTCAGGAGCTGTTGAGATTAAATCTGAAGCAGGGGAAGAGAGGGAAGAACTGTAATTTTCTCCCCCAAAAAAGCTGCTGACTGGTGCTGGTGGACTTCTGACCATCAAATAAACACTGTGTGTGGTGTGCGTTGTAGTTAGGTATTTGTGGTGTGTGGATGGATTTTCAAGCATCATAAAAAACCAGCGTAAGGATATTTATGTGTGCCCCAGATCGAGCGGTGCGTGATGCACCGGGTTCAGGAACTTTGGATCACGGCCGAGGTTAATGTCTTAGAAATCTGAGGGCGAGACCGTGCCACGCTCCCTGTGCTGCCCTGAGAAGAGTTCCCCTGGAGTTCAGCTCTGAAATGGAAAACTGCCGTGTCTGTTTGCATATCTAAAGCCTGGAAGAAGTTCTCTCTGCAGAAGCATTTGGCAACAGGGGAGTATTAATTTCTTAAAATGCTCTTATTAGGGCTACCTTCTCCTGAGTATAGTCCAGTATGAATTTTTGGTTTGTAGCATTCTTGTCTGCTTTTAAGATTTGTCTCGGACCTTTTGTTTTTCCAAAATCTCACTTTTAATGGAGGATCAGATTAAATTTAATGAGGCAGAACCCACCTCATTTTGAACAACACAGAGAACCCTTCGCATGTCTGCATCCTGTTGTAAATTTGCCTAATGGGCTTAAGCAGAATCTGATGTCCTCTTGCGAGGTACCTGAAAATCAGTACTGAGTTATTTTTTTTGCTTCTACCAGTATCTTAGATTTTGCTTAGTTTAAAATTAGTGCTTTGCATGCATGTGCTGTCTGGTGGTCTGAGAGCTGCCCGAGTTCTGGTGGAACAAGGCACAGACAGCGGTTAATGGGATTTCACTGCTTTTGGCTCCCCCACATTATGGGGAAAGAAGACAGTAAATCAGAGGTTGGCACACTGGACAGATGCTGCGTACATTTCTTGTGTGTAATCCACAGAGGAAAGGAATGTATCATTTGAATTTGTATTTTAATACGGGGAAATTGCTGTTCCTTATCAAATATCTTTGCTCTCTCTGTTTCCTTATTTACTGGGGTGGTAATAACAGATGCACAGTTGGAATGCAAACGCTGGATTTAGAGCTATGTTTGAAAATGCAAAACTTTAGTTTGTTTGTGTTAATAACTTTTAACTGCTGTGGTTTGTGTTAAAGCTCCATGGATACAGCAGCAAGGGCAGGTTTTGTCTACGCATGTGTTTTAATAAGGGCATTACAGGACTGTGCCATGCTCTTCAGCAATATGCCCTTTTGGGGAGCTTTTCCCATAGCACTAGCAATTAATTGCAGCTGGTTGTAAATTTTGTTTATGAGAAGCAGCATAATGGCAGGTGTTTTTTCATAACTTAAACTTGGGTAGATTTTGGAAGGTTAAATATTTACCAGTGATCCTGAATTGTATAGTATTCATATGTATCTTAAGTTGGTATTGTTTTTAAGAGGGTTGGGGTGTTCTATAGGAATAGTCTACATACCTGATCAGTCCAATTAAAAAACATTGTAAGTTGTGGATAGTTTCAGTAATATATCACTTAGTATTGATTAAATGTTTGCAGCTAGAGAACTCTGGTTAGCATCAGTGTTCAAGTTTAGCACTTAAACCTTGTAAGTGTTATCATCAAGAAAAACATTTCCTGTTTTGGGATCCTATAGCAGCCCTCAGCCATTAATTTTCTGCAGTTTGGAAAAAAAAAAAAGCCAACCAACACCCAACCTTGTGATCTCTTTGTCTTTAGTTTATATCATTTATAAAAGCCATGCTTTGAGCCTCCTGCAGTGCTAATGGGACTTCAGTGCACTTTTTAAGTAGAATGTCTTCAGGCCATCCTTCAGCATACAGGGAGTGGGAGGCCTAGGTAGTCACCCAAATTAAAGAATTTCTTTCTTTTTTTTTTTTTTCCTTCTGGTATTTTCATGAAAGAGCAATCCTTGTAATACATTTGAAAAGTTGTGGAAAAATGTTATGTTGATGTAAAATGAGTCTTAGGTATTCATTTTGAAGTCTGTTAACATTTAAGTCACTAAATCTATTAATACAGCTTGGAAGCGTGGGCAGTGAAATCTACTTTGTGTTGCCTGCAGTGCAGTGCTTCACTTAGGCTTGAGTTACAGGCTTTTGACAGTACAAGCAGAAGAAATTGTTTCTGTTCCTTCATATTGGAAATCTTAAATTGTCTTATGACATCCTCTGCTCAGATTCACCTTAAATTTCTCAATATTCTTTTTAATTGGTCCCTAAGGAAGTTGTAGTTGTAAAACCCAAGCAGATTGCTGAAGATAGAGAAGTTTCAACATGCTGTAACATTTCTTCCACCTTATGAATATTGTATAATGTGCTCTCTTTTCTCATGAGGATAAAGAAAATCTTTTAATCTGTATACAATTTTTAATATAATAAATATGTAAATGGTAAAGCTAGAATTTAACTGAATATTTATTGGAATATTAGAGGCAAGTAGAGCAGATATGAGTGTTTCTAGATTGACAGTTTATTAGCAATGTTAAGCTCTTTAGAGTGTCTCTGCTTCTATCTTTACTCATATGTGAGTGTCAGACTCTCTGAAAAGTCTGAGCTAGGAATTAAAGCTCTGTCTGTGTGGGTGTTCACAGCTAAATCATGTTTGTTTCTACCAACTGGATGAGAAGAATGGCCCAGAAAAGTAACGTATCCATTTCTGCTTCTCAGGAACAAGAGCAAAAGGCTGAAGAAGAAAGAATTCGGATGGAGAACATTCTGAGTGGTAACCCACTGCTGAACCTCACTGGCCCAGCACAGCCTCAAGCAAACTTCAAAGTGAAGAGGAGGTACCGTGGCCTCTGTACCGTGACATCCATCCCCTTGCTCCCTCTTGTTGTCTGAAAATGTCATCGCTGCTGTTGGGTTTTATTTCCTTCCTCGGATCTTGTCACAAGCAGCGTAATGTAGAATTGGGGTAGGGGTGCACCTCGTGATTGTGCGTTTCTCTGAACAAATCCTCCTGCTACTTGGTGTTTAAAAAAAAAAAGAGAGAGATTGAGAATTGTGTTTGTATGACTTCGTTCGTAATGATACAAAAAGTAACAGGACCAAAGTTCCTACAAAAATTTGATGTTATGCTTCCCTTTAAAATCTAGCTGACTTGTGGGTTTTGTTTATCTTTTTTTTTAGTGTAACTAGAACTATATAAATACAGCCTTTTTGCGAATACAGTTCTTGTTTTCAGCTATTACAATTACCGTTGTGCTTATCAAAATTAGGGCTGTTAGATTCAAATTTTTTTCTGCTCTGTTCAAATGGTTGTTATTTTCTGTAGAGATAAAATAACCTTTAAGCTACTGACACCCATTCTAGAAGATAGCTTGGATTAGAAAAATAGAACTTTTTTTCTTAAAGATTAAGATCTAATACTAGTTGTTCTTAGTACATTTAAATTGGACAGACAAACTTCATATATATATATAATTTTTTCTGTAAATTGCACCTGTTTTTCATGCAAGCTTACTGAAGTTAAAAACTTCTCTTTTCAGATGGGATGATGATGTTGTCTTCAAGAATTGTGCCAAAGGGATAGACGAAACAAAAAAGGACAAAAGATTCGTGAATGATACTCTGCGATCAGAATTTCACAAAAAGTTCATGGAGAAATATATCAAGTAGTACAGTTTTATGTGCGGTGCTGCTGAAGGACTTGGAAGGTCATGGTCGTTCCCTCCCTCTCCCTTGGAATTCAAGGCTGAGTGCTTGGTCGTGAATTCCCAAATGCTTTATCAAGATCATCGACAGCTTCATAATTAGTGATTGCTATGTATCTGGCGTTTTTATTCCTGCAGCATGTTTTCCTTTTCAGTTTTAATTAAACCAGTTTGTGTTTCACCAATGTTTTTCTGTTCACATGCATTTACTTTTACTGGCCGCCTTGTAAATGGTAGAAGAGAGAAGCTGGTTTGCGATAAATACTTCTGATTGTTTCACTTGCTTTCCAGAACAAGCTGTGTTTGTAGTGGTTTGTACCTTGTACAACTTACAGAAATGTCAGTATTACCCAAGATGGGTAATTAGGTGAGTATGATAAACACTGTGAACTGAAAAGAGCTGTACTTTCTGCAGCAAACTGGACCTACTTTCTCTTAATAGCTAGTTAGAAACTTAGTTAATAATCTTCTTTTTTAGTTTCTTCTTACCGTCAACCAAGTGATGGTTTGCTGGGGTAGCTGCAAGTTCTTAGCAGACCTGTTTTCTGGGCTCAGCACTTATGGGGTGATCCCATACAGTGCTTGGGGCAACATTGGGAGGGAAAAGCGCTGTGGAACCGTGGGGTTTTTATTCTTTCTTAATAACCCATGGCAGTGCTCGGTGCCCCAGACGCAGCCACGTGGCTGCAAGGCTCAGTCTGTGTGTGCTTCAGTACTAATAGTGTTGTCAGAAACTGTCAAGTGAGTCTTTTTATTAAATGAGTGATCTCCTCAAGATACCATAGTACACTTCGTTTACTTCTTAGATGTCCGTGTTAACACTTAATACGACAGTACAAAATATGAATGAATGAAAAAAATCTCAGCTGTGAAGGCATTTCTACCCCCTCTTCTGCCATCTAGGTTGCATTTGAAATCTTGGCCAGGGGATGCACTGGATATGAACCTAATGTTTGCAAAATGTAGTAGTTACCTCTCTGACTAGTAGGCTACAGGGGCAAAACTTGGATGTCTTTATGTAGAATTCTTGCTTTTTTCCTTGCCTGGGTTATGCTGCCTAGTTTATTCTTACAGACACCGTTTCATAGAAATGCTGTTTTCGAGCTCGTAATTTGAAAATACCTGGTTTTCTTTTTAAGAGGTTAAATGCAGAGCACAATGTTTTAGATTTTTGTTGGGCATGACTCTAGTATCCTGTAAAATCTTTCATGAGCTTTAGCTGTATTTTCCACCCTTTCATTAAGCTGTGCATGGTGTACCAGTGCCAGCAGCTAATACCCGTATTGACTTGGAGGTGAGATTTCCAGCGAGCTTAAAGTCATGTGAGCTCCTGCAGCTACTGGAGGAGTCTGTGTTTGTGTCCCTCCTGCTGCCTGCCCCTTGATAGTGATGATTCCTGGGAAGCAGAAAAAAGGGTGTAGTTTGTAATTCTCTCGCTTTAAATTAAAGCTACTAAAATCGTGGCATACAGGCAACATACTTAAAAGGGAAAAAAAAAGTTAAGAGCTGTGCTTGTCAGAGTCTGGCAGAGGAAAAGGCAGCTGCTGCTTTAGGTCTGGCCTAACAGCATGGTTGTCGTGGCAACAACAAAAAAAATACATTGGTCTCACAGTATTATAAGATATAATCACTGTGCCAGAGTAAGCAAGTGAACGTTCGGTTTTATTGGAGAGGAAGGGGGGGACGTAGTTGAAAAGCCAGTTCCATGCCTTCATGGAAATCCTAAGTGCATAATGCCTTCATTTGTGTCCCTGAAGTAATGGGACTTTTCCTAGAAAAAATAACTGACTTTAAAAAGTCAGGTGGCCGGGATTGGAATAGCTCTTCTTCAGCTGTGCGGGCAGTGGTTCTCCACACCTGGAAGAACATCCCTTTCTTAAACTTTTGCGTAATGCCTGGGTGTACTCAGTCATTTTTTCCAGTAGTTCCCTCCCTCCCTGATCCTGGAGAAAGAGCTGCAGGGACCGTGGGGCTCCAGGCTGTGGCTTTACCTGGGGGGTTTGTTGGGATCGGTGTTCACCTCAGCCACAGAATTTGCAGACCCTGTCTCTAACCTCCCCTCCTCAAAGCTTTTGTATTTTAGCCCTCTGCAGTGTAAGCTGACCCACAGTCTGAGGACTCAGCAATGCACGAGCGCGGTTTGATAATGAAGGAGTCTCAAGCCTTACCTCTTGGTGGGTTTTGCATCACTAACTACTAAATTTTCTTCACCAGTGCTGGAAAACTGCAAAGCTCCCTGTGCTTTCAGTGTTGCTGTTAAATTTTCTGCTGTGCTGCTTGTTCTTCATCGAGGAAAAGACGAGTGGATCATTTGTTTTTGTAAAACCACAGTGTGACTGTGAGTTTAAAAAAAAAAAAAATTAAAAAAAAATCAGTGATGTTGTACCCCTCTGCTCCCAGCACAGCTTCTTCCAGGAACCTCTCTTCAGTGTGACAAACAGCGATCAACACAGGCAGTGGGGCTGGCAAGGTGGCTGTTCCGGGGGGAGAAGTGTTAAGAAGGAAGCTAACATTCAGTGCTTCAAGGAATGCTGTATTTTACAGTTCTAGCAATCGGGATGGTTTAATCCTAGCTTTTGCAAGCAACACCTGAACTCGCCCTAACTGATAGCTTGAAGCAAAGGCACTTGATTTATAAACAGGTTTCCACTTGTTTATGGTCATCTTCAGTGTGGCATTGGAACTGAAAACCAGGTTCTATTTTCTGTAGGGACTAACGGTGAAAGGGTTTTTTAAAAGCCTTGTCTTTCAAAATGTGTCTTGGAGGATGTTTTATAGTTCTAAAGGGATTAATAGTATAAGCAACAAAGCATAATGATAGTCCTGCAGCTGGAAATAGTTGAGCTGCGTGCATACCAGCTTCTAAAATGTTTAGTGTCTATTTGCCTTCCTCAAGTACGTGGCTTATTAAAGGCTTCTTATTGCAACCAGCAAAATTATCTGCATTTTTCAGGATTTCACATAGTCATAGATACCATGTAGGCATCCTATGAATTTTTACTTATTTATTTTTTTAATTTAAAAAAAGCCATTCCGGTGAATGGAACTTTCCAGTTCTTTTGTTAACTTGGATTTTGTTTGCACTAAAATCCTGGAGCAGAGGTGCCCTGGTTCTTGTCTTATTTACCTTTGGGTGCCTCGTGGGCAGCCCAGTGGGTGCCCAGTGTGGTGACAGCCCGGTGTCTCCTTCCCCCTGGGCCCCTATCAGTTCCCACTGAACTGCTGAAATTTCTCTCTGCTTTTTTTTTTTCCTACAGCCACAAATACCTTCAAGTCTTTCATGCTGGAGGGGAGATGTGGTCAAACCATCAACTGGATGGGGGATGTTGCCTTGAAGTGCTTCACTTCAAAGGAAGATGCGTAGGGCTGAAGCCTCGAAGGGATGTGCTGATGCTCAGAAAGTGCTTCAGGCTCAAGTGTTTATTCCTCTCTGCAGCCACGGCCACTTGGAGCCTCAAGCCTTAATTCTCTTCTAAGGAAAGTCAGAATCACATGTAGGAGTTTCTCTGATTTTATTTCTTTCTCAGTGTCTGGTGCTCTGCAGTACAGATTCAGGGGGAGGGAAAGAGCATGCCCACAGAAATTTTTCCATTCGTGGAAGTCTTTCCATCTCCTGGCAACTTTTAACATGGGATTTAGAATCATAGAATCATCTAGGTTGGAAGAGACCCTTGGGATCATCGAGTCCAACCATCTACCCTACTCTACAAAGTCCTCCCCTACACCATATCCCTCAACACCACATCTAATCGTCTCTTAAACACATCCAGGGATGGTGACTCAACCACCTCCCTGGGCAGCCTATTCCAATGCCCGACCACTCTTTCTGTGAAGAATTCTTTCCTAATGTTCAGTCTAAACCTACCCTGTTAGAACTTGAAGCCATTCCCTCTCGTTCTGTCATTAATTACCTGTGAGAAGAGACCAGCACCAACCTCTCCACAGTAGTTTTGTTAGTTGTAATTTGTTAGTCATTTTGTTAGTTGTTGGCCGAGAACAAAACTTCCTGCCAAATTTTGTCTTGCTTACTTGGGACGAAAATTTTGGGATGCTTTCTCCAAAGAAATAAAGTCCGTGTTTTGTCCTAAGTTCAGCTCCTTTTTCCCTGGGCAGCTGCCAGATTGTCCCATTTAGCCACAAAGGCAAATGCAGCCTCAATACTGGGCTTCACGTCCTCCAAGATAACGGTTCAAGCAGAGCATAAATAGGCATGTTTGGAAAAGTCATGTTTCCTAAGAAAAGCTCATCTCAGCTCTGTTTTTCAGTTGGGGATAAGCGGAAAGAAGAATGATGTTTCCATAAGTGTCCAAGTCACTAATTTTAAATGAAGAAACACAAATCATTAAGCTGTTTAATCACAGATATGTTTTACCTTTCTGCTGCTTTCTTCCTTTGACTGAGATGATGGAGGTTGGCTTTGATGAATTTCAGACTTAAATCTTTGTTTCCTTTTCCAAGGGGGGCATATCATGGGATGTAACTGAAGACAAATGACGGCCATACTGCCACGGGTGGGGAAGCAGCGTTGAAAATTAAATAGTGGCTATGTCTAGTTTTTAAATTGCTTCAGTTCAAAGAGATATGCTAAAAGCATGTGTGTACAGTATGGGCTTGGGTTTTTTTTCCTCCTTTGTATCCTCTGACCAGCAGTTCAGGACCAGAAGATTAATGTCACTGATCTTATCAAAATTTGCTCCTTCAAGTGGGAACTGCGCCTTGGTGATTTAAAAAAACCAACAAAAAACAAACAAAAACCACACAAACCCACTAGGAATTCTAATGTTCCTAGTGCAGCTCTAAACAGAAGGAAGAGTCGTCTGGATCTAAACAAATCCTATTCCCAATCCAAATCCCAGTTTGCCACCAAGCCCAAGAAATACCTTCTGGCGCTGGACAGGAGGGAGAAAAACGAAACCGAGAAAAGGGGTAAGTCTGGTTGCTCTCTGTTGAAATCAGTAGTGTCTGGGTAGGAAAATAAGCTGATTCCTGAATTGCACTATAATATTGCACTATAATATAATTTTACATCTGGCAACAGAGGTCTGTTCTGACAGGGTCTGTGCACACGGAGGCTGTGCTGCAGGCTGTGTTCTCGAGTCTCAGCGCTCAGGAGTTTGATGAAGGTCAGGACAGAGACAATCTGTTCAGTCCCACAAAAAAAACTGCATCTGGGGGGTGAGCTCTGCCCCTTCTGCACCTTCAAACAGAGTCATTTCCAGTGGGCAGGGTTTCAAGCAGCTGGTCCTCCTCCAGTGGAAAAAGGTTATTTCTTACTGCAGCAGGAGAACAAGCTGTAAGTTCCATCCGGATAGAGATGGAGGTAGATCTGCTGGTTGGTCTGCTTGCTTTCAGATGGGGACCCTAGGGGCTGATCTCTGTCCCTCGGGGTGGCCCAGCTGGACTTGGTGGCACAGGGGTTGCTGGGACTGGTGGTGTGCGTGGATGGTGTGCTCTGCTGAAGCATCAATTCCTGTCCATCACTTGGGTGGATGATTGAATCCTGGGGCTAAACTGATGGATATTCCCATTGCAGGGTAAATTAATTCTCTGAAACAAAAGTCTCTTGCAACTGAAATCCCCACAAATCCTTCCTCTGGTGTGCACACACCCCAGACGTCCCATGTTCCTGTGTGCCATGTAGGAGCCCCAGATGTGCTGTCATGGTGAGACCAGCACAATTTAGAGTTCTGTAAAAGTTCTTGCTGAATTTGTCCTTCTGGTGCAGACCAATGTCACGGTCCCTTTGGATGACAATGGGCTTCAATAAAACCAGTCACGTAGCCAAACTCATGGCATAGTTTGCAAAGGCTAATGCCCTCAAGCCCTCAAGCCCTCAAGCCTGGTGTGGGATAGTCTCAGTCTTCTTGATCTGGAGGGGTCCCACAGCAGGAGGCTGCTCTCAAGCCAGGCAGCAAGGGAGGTTGTCAACACGAGACAGAAAGATGGAAGGAGTTGGGGTCCTGTTGGCTTTTTTTTCTGATGAACTGTCATTTGAACTTCTTAATGGATTCTGTTAAACCAGCTTTCCCCAGCAAAGCCTGGTCCTGCTACCAACAGGTGGGGTTCATCGTGATCCTTACTCTGAGGCTTGTTCTGGGCAGTGCAGCAAAGACGGTGAACGTTGTGGTTTGGTTTGGAGGACGACGCTTCACTGGACTGTCTGTCTGATTTCAGACTTTCAGGGCTGAACTAATTTCAGCCGGAGGCACAGGTAAGCTGATGCTAACGACAATGAATCGTGTTTTCTGGGAGCTTTAGAAATTATTCATAGATGTTAAAATCTATAGCTGTGTTATGCTCACCTCCTACTTTAACTTATGCTTGCTTTTCAAACACTGGCTTTTTAAAAATGTATATTCTCTCTTTCAGTGCAGACAGTGAGAGAAGGAATAGCTTCAGAAAATTCCGGATCCAAAGAATTTAAAAAAAGCAAATTAAAGTCCTTCTTTGTGTAACACCCCTTTCTGCCATTTGTTCCAATGAAGAATAAAAGCAAGATGGTGTTATGTAGGCGTTAGAGCAGGGGATGGTAATCAGGACTCACAGAGTCTATTTCCAGCCACTAACCCAGGATGGTGGCCTGGTTTTCGTACCCCCTGATGGACTTCCAATGTAGATCTTGTTATATTTGTGGAGTCAGGCATGAAGTTAAGGGCTGAAACAATGATTTCAGCCCTACTCTGAGATGTGAGGAAAGCAGGGTTAGATTTGTGTGAACTTAACCGTGCTGCTAAGCACCACATCTGCCCGTATTCAGAAGATGGATAGAGGTGGTGCTTAGCGAGATGGTTTAGTGATGGGTTTTGTTAGTGTTAGGTTGATGGTGGACTCGATGACCTTAAAGGTCCCTTCCAACCTAGACAATTCTTTGATTCTGTGAATTTGCAGGTGACTCAGGCACGCAAACCTTTCCAGTCCAAACCCTGGATGCCCTGGAGCAGAGAGCAGGGTGCTGGCATCCCAGCTCTGCCCAGCTCCGTTCCTGCGGAACGGGGTGCACCTTCACCCCTGCACTGCTGAGCTGTGAGGAACAAAGCAAGGACCCGCCTTGGAGCATCCGATGGCTTTGGTGGTCAGAACAGAGACGCAGGAGGTTTGAATTACTATTACTGGAGGCAGGGGATGAGGGAGAGGTGCTCGGCGTTGGGTCAGTTCATGGCTTACACACCCATGGGTGCCTCAGTGTGGAGACTACTGGCCACCTGTGGTCCTGTGGCAGGACCTGGGCAGCAATGTGTTCTCTCAGTCTGGGGGGAGCACTGAAGCGAGACGAAGCAAACGGTGCAGAGAAGGCATTTCTTGGTGCAGACAGAGGCTGGGCCACACTTGGGTGGGCAATGGTCACGGTGGGGGGATGCCACCACCCTCAGGGACATGCCTGGGGTGGCACTAGCCTGTCTGGGCTCCTGCTTTCCAGGTTAAACTCCTGCAGAAGGACAGCATTGGGAGTTCCAGCCTTTAGCATTAAGACTTTATTAAAATTACACATTGTCAGTGGCAACATTTTTTGGTCAATTGGCAGGGATCTGTCTCAGAAATATATTTTTAATTTTACTCTTTCTTTTAATAGAAAACTGCCGCCAACTGATGGTTACAGATGGGAGCGTTTATGGATAAAGCCGTTCCTTGTCATGCTGCTGCAGCCTGCCTGGCTGGCTCCTCTTCGGCTTTTGTTGGTTTGCAGTGGGTTTGTTATTCAATTTCAACCATTTTTTTCCCCAATAGTTGCTCCTTGCCAAGAATATCAAATCTGAGAAGCGGGGTAAGCGTGTTGCAAGAAAACAGAGGGATGCCACCAGGCGCCTTGGTGCGGGGGAATGCAAGGAGGGACTTGACAGAAGACCTTGAAGGCATTTGGACCAAGCTCAACTGGAGATGGACACAGCGCGGATCTAGCAGATGCAGAAAGTTAAAGAAAAAAAAAAAAATGACAAAACGGTGAAAAGAAGTAAAGGGAAGAAATCAAGAGATGAGACGGAGCGTGAGAGGTGAGCAGAGAAACATACACGGAGAAGCTGTTCCCACTCGCCGGAGAGGTGATAACTCACTAACTAGGACCAGATGGACTCGTTTGTCTGCTCTCCGCAGCTCAGCAGAACTCCTTTCAGCTGCCACAGAGGATGAGTTTCAGAGCTTCAGCGGGGATTGTTGCTCTGTGGACAACCAGTTCAGGGGCCTGTCAACGGGTTTCCGAAGCACTCAACGACTGCAGGAGAACGCTGAGAAACGTCTGAAGTTGTGGTCAGTTAAGAAGCGTCTGAGAGGGAGCTTTTGAAGATCTAATTTCTGTCCCGGGCTGCTCGAAAACCAGAGCTCTGAGGCATTAATCCTGCGACTGGTTTCATCCCAGCGTTACACCGCTGGCTGCGGTGGAGTTATTCTTGGTCCTCACTGCTGTAAACGGGAGAGGGAGACCAAGATGTTCCTAAATTCTTGGAATTCTTTATTTTTATTTTTTTTTGTGAAATGTGTTTTCTAAGTGGAAATAACAATAAACCAAAAACTTTTTTTTTTTCCAGGATCCTGAACATCCTAAGAGTCAGCTGCATCTTTTCCTACCGAGTGAAGGGAGTCTGGGGGGATGAGCTGCCCCCCTCCCAGCCACAGAGATGGGGAATAACTGAGTGTCTGAGAGCACCAGCGGCAAATCAGAGGTGGCAGATGGGCTCTAGAGGGACGGGTTGATGCCGAACGCCGTCGTTGTGGGACTAACCCAGCAGCTGCTCTTTCTGAGGAAAGCAAGTTAAAAATTCTCCCACGTCACAGGCAATGGGACAAGAGGAAATGGCCTCAAGTTGCATCAGGGGAGGTTCAGGTTGGATAGTAGGAAAAATTTCTTCATTTAAAGGGTTATTAAGCATTGGAATGGACTGCCCAGGGAAGTGGTTGAGGCATCATCCCTGGAGGTGTTAAAGACAAACTGACATGGTGCTTGGGAATATGGTTAAGTGTTGATGTGTGTTTGGTGGTGGTTTTGTGTTGTGTGTTTGTTGTTTGTTTGTGGTTTTTTTATGGTTGGACTAGATGATCTTGAAGGTCCCTTCCAACCTAGGCGATTCTGTGATTCAGTAGGACAGAGTATAGCTGGTAGTTTAAAAGCAATATCCAGGGGGCTCGAAAAGTATGAAGATACTCCCAAGATTCCTCTGCTTTTTTTCATTCTGAGCTGGGAACTGAGAAAGGCTTGACATCTGCAGGTGCTGCCTTCTGCAAGCTGATGTGAACTGGCATTGGGCACCACGGCTGGAGAGAGCTTTGCTGTAACAATTAATGCCCATAAACTGAACTTGACAGATGCATTAGGAATGGTGGCTGCAGCTTGTACCTGTCATCTCCTGTAGTGGATGTACCCCTTGCCCTTGGTGCTTGCACACCGCTGTGGTCGAAGGCTCAGTGGGAGGAGGGGAATGAGGAGGACATGTGAAACTCTCACAGTTTGAGGTTCTGAGCTTGTCTGTGGAGCCACTCCCAAGCAGAACACGGGTGCAGTGGAGTGGTGTGTCCCAGATGGGACTCGGGGTGATGGCTGTCTGGGTCAGGGTGACCCTGATGCAGGGTGGGTTGGTTGCCACTACCCTGTGCTGCCATGTAGCCACAGCCCTGTCATGGGCGGCTCGTTCCTTGATGGAGTTTCTGCCTTTGGCTGGGCCTCTTCAACATTTTAGTTGTCTTTAAGGCTGTCTTCGGGCTGACTGGGGTGGAGGAGACTTCCCCATTTACTGGGATTATGCTGAAATCTAATCTGGTCCTCTCAAACACTTGTAAGCACCCCCTCACTCATCCTGGTGGAGGCGATGTGGAATTGTACGTGTGCTCCTCTTTCCATCGTGAGGAAGCTCACGGATGGAGCCTGGGACACGTCCCTGACCAGGAACCCTGTAGTTCCCCAGGGCTGTGAGTGCATCGCTGGCGGACATGAGTGAGCATCAGGCAGGACAAGGTAGCTGCTTTATCCTATGAGCTTAAGCCTCAGAGACAGGAACATCTACGCATGTGAGCCTGGTCCTAACAGAGTCTCTGGGAACTGCTGGGATGCCCATTGGCTTTGGTAGGGCAGCACCGTTGGCTTCAAACCTCCTTGGAGGATTACGATGATGCAGCACCAGACTGCAGTCCCAAGAGCTCGCTTTTCCTGAACAATAAATGGCCAGAGGAGCTGAAATCAGCTCCCCCTGTCTCTGCAAAAGGTTTGAGGCTAACCCTTAAGGGTTGCTTTTAGTAGCCCTCAACAGCAAGGACTGTGTGATGATTGTGTTGTGAAGGAATCACGGTGGCTTCAGCTGGAGCAGAAAAGGGAGCTTGAGGTTCTTGCTGGTCACCAAATATGTGCTCTGCCTGAGGAGCAAGACAGGCAAAGTGGGCAAAATGGGTATGATTTGGCTCCAGTGATGTTTTAGTTGGGTCAAATGTTCAGATCTTCTCACAACTGATGTATGGGTGTTTGAGCTCTTTGAATGAGGAGTCGCTGTGATCTGGGGTGGCTCTGCAAATCTGTGTTGGTTGCTTTCACTCTTTCTCTGTGGCTAACAGTAGAGTGGTAGTGGAGAGTGACAGAAAACACTCATAGCTCTAAAATACCTCTTTGCAGATGTCCTTGGAGGCAGCAGAAGGTGCAGCAGTTGTGATTTGGGTGCAGAATGAGTTTCAGACACCACACCTCTGGGGGAAGAGGAGAGCACCCCTTGAACATGCACACATGCTCTTCTCTGCTTCACTGAGTTGGTTTTAGGGGAGCTAAGCAGCTCTTGCAGGGATGGAAACATGAAGACAACACCCAAAAAGGGGGATGTGCAAGGAGAAGGTGCATCTCTGCTCCTCTCCACCTAGACCTTAGAGTATCACTTCAGCATCAAGAGGAGAGTCTGACCAAGCCGCTTTCCAGGACACCCTGTACCAGAGGGGACAATGCCATTCCCTGGGGGACGTGTGCTGAGGCCCTCCAGCATGGGTACAGGGTGGTGGGGAAACCCAGCACACTGCAACCAGCCCTGCAGACCCTGCCTCCCCACCCATTGGGAAGACTCCTTTTCAAGAAGCTGCCTTGCAGTCTTCTCATTTATTTTTACCCATTTACGACATTTTAACAAGTTTCAAGCTGTGGTGTTTGAATGTGCTCGTCATTATGCCAATACCTTGTTTCTTCTCAAAGCGTTCTCACCCAGGGCTACCCACTGGGTTTCCAGTCGCCAGAAGCTGGTTCCCACAAGACTCCCACCACGAGTGGGACTCTCACCGGGACACAGCTGGGAGGGCAAAGGCCTCCATGGAAGCACAGGGTCACCCCTTCTCCTCAGTTCCAGGCAGGTGGAAGGAGCTCAGTGCTCATGAAAATACCCTCTTTTTTTTTTATCTTGCTTTGAAGCATTCAGGTCTTGAAGCCAAGCCTTGGGCTCGCTCAGCTGCATCTTTGCAGTCCCTTAATGCTACCCCGATATGATGCAGGGACCACGGTGAAGACAAAACAATCATCTCACCAGGGATATCTCTTGCAACGGCCCCTTTGTTGTTCCAGCCCAGGGGGCTCTTCCATGTTCCAGGCTGTAAGACACAGTGAGATGGGTCAAGGCAAGGCCAGAGAGACCAAGAGAAAGAAATGAAAACAAGCTCCTTTAATATAAACTATATGTTTTCTTGTCCCCGCTCAATTTACACGCTGCATTTTTGACTTCTCTCTGATGAGCAGTGTTTATCTGGCAGGGGACAACTCTCATTAGCAATGAAGGGCAGCATCAGATTTTTCTGTGCCTTGTTTAAACAGTGTCTTTTGCTTGTGTTTTCCTTGTAAAATGATTGAGCAAACGGCTCAAAAGCGACTGAGGGAAGGCTACAGCACCCTGCTCCCTTTCCACGTGCCTCCAACTATTTTAAAAGTTTGAGGGAATATAAAATATTGACTCAAGCAAAACATTTCAACTCACTGATTCAGAAGGGTCAAAGAAAAGCCATCTTCAGGAAACAAAAAGAAGCACTCTTTCAGCCTCTATCGAAACTGCTGGCTGGTATTTATGAAAAACATTGGGTCATGATAACACAGACTAATATTTTAATAATATTTAGAATAATCTCTATTTACGCAGAAGTTGTGTTTTACATGAAGGTCACTTCTATTAAGTCAGTGTCTTTTCCCGGAATAGAACCCTCTTTCTTTGGAAAACCAGAAGAAAAGTGCAAAAGCTGTTATTTATATAAGACTGACCAGTTCTAGTACTCTTCTCAGCCCTGGGGTGGCTGAGGGCCGGAGAGGCAGCGAGCAGGGCAACCACTGCCCCATTGCACTAGCCCATGCCCAGTGCAAAACCTTCCTGTTACTCCCCGTGATGAAGAAATGTTCTTTTCCCGACTCATTCTCTCTCCCCCTCCCCTCCAGTCACTCCTGCAGCCAAGCATCCCAGCCCAGGCCAGCTAAACCAGAGAGAAGGTTTGCTTTGTTGGGTTTCAGAAGCAATAAGCTGGTTTTGGAGCCAAAGGGGCTCCCGGCAGCCCTGATGTCTCACCCAGGAATCACCACAGTTCTGTCAGAGGCAGCTCTCTGCCCCCTCAGACCCCGTCCCACGCCAAAGTCCCTCCCTGCCCACGGGGGCAGCTCTGTCCCAGCTCCACGAGTAATGTCCCCCTGTACTGGGATGCTCTGGCTCAGCATCACTGATGGGAAGGCACAATCTCATGCAGCAGTGGCCATACTCCATGTCTGGGTCCCATCCTGAGGACCTTGATTTGGTCTTTGCTGACTTCAGGAGCATCCACCATCACTATTTTTGGCACTGCCATTCCAAAATCACCTTGTGAAAACGCCAACATATCACAGAATCACAGAATCACATGGGGTTGGAAGGGACCTCTGGAAATCGTCTAGTCCAACCCCTTGCCAAAGCAGGTCCACCCAGAGCAGGTTGCGCAGGAACGTGTCCGGGTGGGTTTGGAATGTCTCCAGAGACGGAGTCTTGAAAATCTCCAGAGAAGGGGATTCCACCACCTCTCTGGGCAACCTCTTCCAGGGCTCTACCACCCTCAAAGGAAAGAAGTTCCTCCTCATGTTTAGGTGGAACTTCCTATGTTCAAGTTTGTGCCTGTTACCTTTTGTCCTGTCACTGGGCACCACTGAAATAAACTGGCCCCGTCCTCTTGACACCTCCCTTTAGGTATTTATAGGAATTGATCAGATGCCCCCTCAATCTTCTCTTCACCACACTAAAAAGACCCAAGTCCCTCAGCCTCTCCTCCTAAGGGAGATGCTCCAGGCCCCTAATCATCTTTGTAGCCCTCTGCTGTACCCTCTCCAGCAGTTCCCTGTCCTTCTTGGACTGGGGAGCCCAGAGCTGGACACAGTACTCCAGCTGTGGCCTCACCAGGGCAGAGCAGAGGGGCAGGATAACCTCCCTTGACCTGCAGCTCATACTCTTCCTGATGCACCCCAGGATGCCATTGGCCTTCTTGGCCACAAGGGAGCATATGTTGGTGCTCCTGGACCTGAGGAGATACGGCTTGAGCATGCACCTCCCAGGAAACGTTCAGCACCTACTTCCCACCAAATTTCCTAACCGAGATGGTAAGGCTGGACCAGTTCTATGGGATGGATGGATGGATCCTGCCAGCCCAGCTTAGCAGGACACGACTCATCCCTCCCTGGTGGCTGTGCCAGGTGAAGTTGTGTGTCTGGGATGCAGGGGGATGGCTGTGTGACCCAGCAGGAGGGGGACAGGGACTGTGGATGCCACCACTCTCAGGATTGCTCCCTTCCATACAGCCACATCCCCACCACCTTATGCTTGGGTCGTCTCTCCTCCACAGTGCTCCTGGGGCTTACCCCCTCACCCTCTATTTTTTTTTTTTTTGGGGGGGGGGTATAACGTCCCAGGTGAGGCTGTTTTAGCATTTTTACCCAGCTGGTGGTGCAGAGGTATCTCCTGCAGCTGTTTTGGAGGTCTCGGTGGGATGAGGTTCCCCAGGCTGTGACTGGCATGAGGTGGCTGGGGGACACCAAGAAGTGAGTGAAAAGGAGGGTCCCAAACCCAGAACCTCTTCAGGGTCCTCCAGCTCCTCTTCAAGGATTAATTTTATGGCTCTGTGGATGAACAATAAAAGGTTTGTGATTTATCCATGCCCTGGGAAAAGCTCCCTGGTCAGCTGGGGAGGTGCTTTGGGCTGGTCTCAAGGAGAGCAAGGAAATCCACTTAAGTGGTGGGCTTGCTTCCAGCCCTGCTGGCTGCCATGAGGCCTGTAGCTGTGTTGGCAGGAGCCAGGACCAATTTTATACCTTCCATGGGTCTAAGGGTCTGACTCAGAGCATCTCCCTCCCTGGGGATGGCCAGCAGCTGCCTCCGGGGTGCTGCAGAGGTAGGTCCCTTTGCCTTGGGGAAGTGCTCTGTGATCCTTGGGTGGATTTTTTTTTTTTTTCCTGTGGAAATGTTATGTATTAACAACTCCCTTTTTGGTTCTGCTCTGCCAGACAGCAGATCGCTTTGCCACGTTGCCCATAGCAACGCCTCCTGGTTGGAAATAAGTGAGCTGTGACAAACAGAGGGGTTTGCTGGTGGATATTTAAGAATGGTTGATATTATTGTCCTCATTATTGCTATTACCCTTACTACTGCCACTATTATTTATAGGTTTGAGGGCCTTGCAGCAGCTGTTTTTGCTTAGGGATGCAGCAGTATGCGATTCAAAAGCAGCATCACCCAGGTGGCATCTCCCCAAGCCTGGGGGCGCAGCAGCCTGGGGCAGAGGGACCGAGGTCACAGCAGATCTGTTTTCTCTCCTCTTGCTTAAAAAACTGCTTTTCTTGGCAGGCACCTGGTGGGCAGAGGCCTGCTGCCTCAGTAGGGAATCCTTTTTCCTGGAAAAAACACACCTGTGTCAGCGTGTCCGAGGCAGTTGGACAGTGCAGCGTGCCACCGATGCTCAGGCTGTGTGACGTGCTGCAGGTCCCTGGGGATGGTGCTGCTCGGCGAGGTTCCCTCTCACCAGCTCCCAGCTGTTGCCTCCTGACACACAAATCAGAGGGTTTTGGCAGAAAAGTGTCTTCGGGTAGGCTGAGCTGTGCAGAAGTGACTCGTGGCGTTGGATGTCTTGGTTTCCAGGTGACCCTGCTTCAGTTATTTCATGATACTCTTGGTTCTCATTGCTCTTTAGTGTTTTGGGGAGCTCTTCAAAGCCCGTGGCTGAGTGCCACAGGTGCGCAGTGGGAGAGGTGCCTTCTTGTGGGCTCTGCATGGTGAGCTGCCAAAAGATAATTAACAATTAATAATTGGTTTCAGAAGAAGTGGGGTTTTTTTGTTTTTTTTTTGACGAAGAGTGCCCATTGATTGAGGGATGGACTTTGGCCTCATAAGCTTTCATTTTTAATCATTTTCCTGTTGACCATTAAACAATTTTCTTCACTTTCTAAAGCTGAGATTACTCATCCTTAAAAGAATGTGGCTCACATGTGGCTCTTGCTACCCACTCCCAAATGCTTGGCAGGCTTAGGCTTCCCAGTGGGGTCAGAAGTCATTGTACCAATCCACAGTTTTCCTGGGATTTGAAGTTTGCAGCACATTTTGCCCAAATCCCCTCAGAGCCTTCTGGAAGGAGCCCAGGAAAGCACCACCTCCTGCTCCACCACTCCAGGACCTGTTGACCACTGCAGCAGTGTCCACCTAGGGAGGGTAGAAACGAGCACCCCCAGGTGTGGTTGTTCAACACATTCTCACTTCAAAGTAGAGAGGAAAAAGGAGTTCCATTTAAAAAGCTTTTTGGTGATTTCCATCCCTTTATGGCTGGTTTCCATTGTGTTGGCTCCCCACTGTGGACTGGTGCTCGGTTATTCACTGCTGGGTCCTCTCCCAAGCGTGGTGGATGGAGCCAGGAGAGAGCCAGGGTATTTACAGCTGGCAACACAGGGAGAAAATGTGTTCCCATGGTGTTTTCTCTAAAAGCAGCAAATCCCAAAGCTGAAAAGCAGCTGAAAAGCAGAGCTGAAAAGCCAAAAATACTAAATGAGCACCAAGACTGAAATTTGAGTATCTCCAAGAGTTACCTCCCTTGTAGCCTGAGAAAATCCTTACTGAGACAGAGCGGTGGGATCTCCTTTAGTCCATTTGTTACTGTTCTCAGAGTTTCCTCCCCAGGTATTGTCTTCTCCATTTTAACTAATAATTTCATATCGAACACCATAAAAAAAAATGGTGCTAAATTGCAGTGAGATATGGCCAAATGCCTTTGCCTAGAAAATCGGTTATTCAGGAAAGCTTGCAGAATTCTCTGGCAAGAATTTAATTTGGCAGACATACCGTAGACAAGCAGAGTAGTTGCCCAGGGCATCTTTCTTGCCTTTCTTAAATTACTTTTTTCCATCACCACTTCTAAACCGCCGTAGATTAATTTCAAATACTTGATGCTGAACTTGCTATTTCGTGACCATTTCTTCCCTGACTCTGGGGTGGAGCTAGTCCAGTTCCTCCAATTTGTGTGCAGCCAGCTCTTTGAGATTTCTTTCCCTTTTAGATGTGGTTGTTTCCAATATCCTGACGTCTGCCATCCATTTTCACTTTGGTCTGAGATTCAGCTTCCTCTTTCTTCCCAAAGCCTGACACCAAACAGCCACCTCATTTGAGGGATGTAGTTTTAGCACCTTTAGACTCCAGCACATCCTGGGCATGCAGAAGCCACACTTCTTTCTTCTTTTCTCATTTATGACTCACGAACATATCGCTAGTTGTTTTAATTTCCTTTGCAAGATCTAACACAGCTTGACTTTGGCAACTCTGATGTTACCCCTACACTCCCTGACCTTTAACATAAACCTCTCTTTGCTGGTTAATCCCTTTTTCCATCCATTGCAGGCTTGTGGTTATTCCTAATATTCTTTTTGTGGTAATTCTTCATCCAGTTAAGGCTTTGACTTTTCCCCTGAGAGGTTTCTTCTCTTGCCTGGGATTGCATTCCAGATTGTTGTAAATTCAGTTGATTTCCCTGATTAATGCCCTTAATTTCTCAAAATTGTCCCTCTGAAAAAATTAGCAGGAAGCTAACCTCTTCTTTTTAATTACTTAAATTGAAATACCATGAGGTCATGCAATCCCAGGTATTTTCTATGACAAATTCTTTATAATATCCTTTCTTCTCACCAAAGCCAAGCAAAAAAGGCTTTCCTGATGTTGGATTAATGACACTACAGCGGAGAAACCATACTGTTGTGTCCAGGAGTAGCCACATCTCATCATTACTAGCTGTATGATGGGAAGTTAAGGAAGCCACCATTCCCATGTTTGACAGTATCACCTGCATGACAACAGCATGGAAATCCCTGTCCATACTCACATCTAGACCTAGTGGTCTGGAGGAAAGTGCCAGCACTGCCCTTGTATGGCCTTTTGATGTTCCTGTCTCCTTCCTGTCACTGCTGACACCTCCTAGATACTTCCTAGTCAAAGCACCAAAGGATGGGATTCCTCTCTCCCAGGCTAGTGCTCTCCTTAGACCGTGTTTCTGCAGAGCCACTACAGGGTCTGCTTGCTCCTCTCCATCCCTGCTGCTGAGTCTATGATGTCCCACTCATTGGTTCCCACACGCTTCCCCAGACTGACCCAACTGTTTGCCTCATCTTCTGCAGACTCACTCCAGAAGCTGCCATGAGAAACAGCTGTTTTGCTTGATATAAAATCAACACTTCTTTCAAAAACTTTTCTATTGACTGTTCCTTTGCTAGGTCTCAGTCAAACCTAAGCTCATTAGACCCTGTTTCAACTTAGATCCCTAATTAAGGTGTCACTTTGAAATGCCTGTAGGTACTTGGTTGGAAACTAGGCCCCATCCTCAACCATAAGGCCAAGGGTGACTCCAATCTAGATTCTCCACTGATCTTCTGGTCTCCTTTGCTTCTTCATTCCTGTCATCTTGTGAAGCTTTGTAACCCTCCCAGTCCACAGGAACAGGCATATTTGAGAAGCTTTGAGGCTTATGGGTCTTGGAAAGCTGAATTCTTTGGGCCCTGGGTACAAATGGGATGTACTCCACTGCTGCAACAAGATAGTATCTGCTGATAATTTAGGAGAAACTCTACATGCTACCAACATCTCTCCAGTGATTTCCAGTACCATGATTGCAAAGCTTGGTAAATGACAGAAGTATCCTGAATTTTTTTATCCTCTTTTCCATCTTTTCTGTTGGCTTTCTGGAGATAAGATCAGGTCCTTAGACCATCTCTGTCCCTCTGACTTGAAATCTGCAGGAACTTGCTCTTCTTCCACCACACTGGGGCTGATTCCTCTGATATTTTTTGCAAACACAGCTCTTCTCGTTACAGCTAAGTAGCACACTGCTAACTTGGGACCCAACAAACATTAATATGACTGAGAACAATTTTCTCCATCAGTCAAGGTTTGGAAGAGCCTGGAGTGGTCTGACAGAGATGTTTCAGCAGCACAAGGGGGAATGCCTGCAGCGCTCACCCTGGCAATGCCCCAGGCTGCCCAGTGAATGATGCATGGTCATACATGTCCCTTCCAATTCTCCCTCTTTCTATGAAGATCTGCTAAGGGAAACCTTTACTGCATGTGGCAGCCAATGGGATAGTCTCCACAAATGCATTTGGGGCTGGGTGGAGGCTATTTTTGACTCCACAAGTGCTTGCTGGGACTGTTTAGTTTGAGGAAGAAGAGACTGAGGGGAGACCTCATCACTCTCTACAACTACTTGAAAGGACACTGTCGAGAGGTTGGTGCTGGTCTCTTCTCACAATCAATTAGTGATAGAACAAGAGGGAATGGATTCAAGCTGCAACAGGGTAGGTTTAGACTGAACATTAGGAAGAAATTCTTTACAGAAAGAGTAGTCAGGCACTGGAATAGGCTGCCCAGGGAGGTGGTTGAGTCACCATCCTTGGATGAGTTTAAGAGTCGCTTAGATGTGGTGTTGGGGGATATGGTGTAGAGAAGAACTTTGTAGAGTAGGGTAGATGATTGGACTCGATGATCCCAAGGGTCTTTTCCAGCCTAGATGATTCTATGATTCTGTGATTCCCTGATGGTCCCACGGGCTGGCAGAGGGAACAGATGGAGCCAGCGGGGTGAGGAGGAGATTGTTGAGGGATTCCCAGCTGCTCGGTGCCCAAGCAACCCTGGGGCTGCTGTGCCCTTCCACGCCACCTCTGCTGGGATTGGGAGGGACTAGCCATGGCTCACCATTTTTGCACATGATGATCACGCAGAGCTGCCGAGGGGCTCTGGGACCCCGGAGCAGGTCCCACCTATGGATGCCCAGTGCAATGAGATGCCAGAGCTGCTCCCAGGGCAGGCCCCGAAACAGAATTCCCCTCCCCAGCGAGCTGGGGGTGAGTCTGGGCATCTGAAAAAAATCTCTTCTACTTAGGACTTAAAGTGCATTTTTCACATGGGAAAAATCTTGCTGCTGGTGAAGGATCCAAGGAGAAAGCCGACGTATGCCGGGGGAAAGCAGCCAAGTGCTGGGAAGTGTTTGCTGTAAAGAGGTGTATGCAATTCCTCTCGAAAACCAAACTGAACCCAGCCTGCGGTGGCTGTTTTGGGTCTGAACCAGTCACCTGGGTGATGAGGCGAGGAGGACTTACAAGCCCAGAGGCTAAGTAATAAAATAAAAAGTTTTCAAACACAGCCCAATTCCTGTGAACGCATCATCCTGCTTTCTCCACACAGACTCAATCCCTGGGATCAATTCAAGATTTTTACCTGGAAAGGCCTAAGTTTGAGCTGGCCTGGCCACAGCCAGTGGTCACAGGAAGACAAGAGACCATTTTCCCCTGGCACAGATGTGCAGCACACTCTGGAATCAAACTCTTCACCTTCAAACCCAGAGGTGAAGAGAAGTTTCCTTTGCCCAGAGAAGCTGTGGATGCCCCATCCCTGGAGGTGTTCAAGGCCAGGCTGGATGGGGCTTTGAGCGACCTGCTCTAGTGGGAGGTGTCCCTGCCCATGGCAGGGGGGTTGGAACTAGGTGATCTTTAAGGTCCCTTCCAACCTGAACCATTCCATGATTCTATTAAATCCTTCTTTTGCCACCTGAGGTGAATGAATTTCTCTTATTCTCATTCTTATATTCTTATGGTTTTTTTCCATAAGAAGAAGTTCCTATTCTTATCCTTTTTCTTACTCCTATTTTTATTTCTAGCCTTATTCTTATTCTTTCATATTCTTATTCCTCCTTCTCTATTTCTAGCCTTTTCAACTACTATTTCTATTCCCATTACTATTAATTACACCACTATTTCTATTACATCACCATTGCTATGACATCACTAATGCAATTAGCATCATTATCACCGTTACAGGTTGGACCATAACTGGACTGTGCTGTGCGCTGCACAAGCAGAGCATGTCCATGACTCACATCCCGGAGCCTTCCCCGTTTCCGTGCCAGGGAAGAGAGGAGCAGGATGGGGCAGGGGCGAGTGGCTCCCACACGTGCAGACTCCTTACTTGGGGCTGGCTTTGCCCAGTAGTTGGCTTGTGACCACCCCTAGGGACCTGTTGGTGATGGCTGGGGATGGGGACAAGGGAAGCTGGTGGCAGAGCCCCAGTCAGGGCTGGGTGAGGCTGCAGGATGCGCGGGCAGAAGAGCCAGCACGCACACAGCCATCTGGGGAACAGGATAAGGAGCTCAGGGCAGCTGAAAGCAAAGGCTCATCCAGCTAAAAAAAGCCCCGGGGTGGGGGAGAGGCGTGATTTAACACCCAAGAGAAAGGGCTCTTACTTCTGCCCAGCTTTAGGCTTGGGGAACTTGTACAACGATTTCATTTCAGAAGCAGAGGCAAGCCAGGCTGGAGTGCAGATAACAACAAAATAAAAATTAACAAAAAATTATTTGTAGCTTGGGACAGTGCTTTAGGGTCACTGCAAATGGCCCCATTGTGCAAAGTGTTGTAAAACACCTCAGAGAGGACACCCAGTTGTTCAATCTTATAGAATCATAGAATGGTTAGAGTTGGAAGGGACCTTAAAGATCATCCAGTTCCAACCCCTGCCATGGGCAGGGACACCTCCCACCAGACCAGGTTGCTCAAAGCCCCATCCAGCCTGGCCTTGAACACCTCCAGGGATGGGGTATCCACAGCTTCCCTGGGCAACATGGTCCAGGCTCTCCCCACCCTCACGGGAAAGAATTTCTTCCTAATATCTAATCTAAATCTCCCCTCTTTCAGTTTAAAGCCATTACCACTCGTCCTGTCACTACACTCCCTGATAGAGTCCTTCCCCATCTCTCCTGTAGGCCCCTTTAGGTACTGGAAGGGGCTATAAGGTCTTCCCGGAGACCTAAACAGGGTTGTGGGGATATGGTGGCACATGAGGACCTTTGCTTTCCCTGTCTGCTGCTGGCAGGGCTCAGTCAGAAAGAGAGAGACAGGGTGGATGGGTGCTGCGAGGACGAGCCTTCCAGCCCACAGCGACAGCAGAGGTGAACTGGGTGGGGATGAGAACATGTCCTGTGGAAGAGCAGAGTACGGATGGGGATGTGTCCTTGCGGAGAAGCAGGGCACGGATGGAGACATATCCCTGCAGAGGTGCAGGGAACAGAGTGCTGACCCCATGGAGGAGCAGGGTATGAGTGAGGATGTGTCCCTTTGGAGGAGAGCATGGAGGGGGGACAGTCCATCGAGCACCCATCCACTCACCCTGCTACCCACTGAGGGAGCAGATGGGTTCCTGCTGCCCCCAGCATCATGCCCACCCACCCCAGACCTGGGTTTGTGCAGGGCTTCAGCCTCAAAGTGCACTGGGGCCAAAGCCATGTTCCATGGCTCTCTGCAGGTGTGGGAGTGTGTCCATGTGCCCTTCTCCATAGGGTCAGCAGGGCCCACCGCTGCTTTGATGGACTTGGGGCATAGACAGCCTCAGAGCAAAGACATGGTGGTCACTGGCCCTCCATAAGAGCAGAAACCCACTGAGTTTGGTGCTTGCCCTGCTTGTTTCTGGGCGTGCTATGAATTCAGGTGGAATTCATCTCCTGAGCAGCAAATTTTTTTGTGCACCAAATTGCAATGAATTTCTAAGAGCGAGCCTACCAGAAAGGGTCTTCTTAAAAAATGCCCCAAGTAACCTGTCCAAGGGAGGGGACCTCCATCTCCCTACGTCCTGTGACACCCTTCTCTCTCCCAGCAGGATTTCTCCTGCCTGGGTTGATCAAGTCCCAAGCCAGGAACTGCTGGGGGGGTGTGTGTTGGCTGCTCCTGCAGTCCCATGTCCTCGCCCCAAGCCCAGCTGTCCCACGGGAAGCTCTGCGTGCCTGGAGGGTCACCGGCTGCCCGCCCTGCTTCTGCAGGGGCCCGAGGGCACTACCAGGGCATGAAGGCACCAGGGTGGGGGGCTGTGAAGGGGGAGTCAGAGGCCACCGAGCAGCCAGCGAAGCCACCACGATGGCCAAGTGTGGGCATGACCTCCTAGGAGAGGTGAGGGCACTACCGTCCCCCAGCTTGGAGCTTGCTGACGGCTCCGTCGCCACCTCTCCCAGCTGGGAAAACACAAGCCCCTGTCCAGCCCTGAACCCCTCCTCGTAAGATGGAGGGGCTGACGGAGACCTGGGTCTCGTCTCTCGTGGCTGCCCTGCTTTGCATCAAAGCAGAGGGTGCTGGCAGAGGGCCGAGGTCCGGGCTGGGGCAGGGCCACGCAGGGTTACTCCGGAAAATATGCGCGCTGATATTTTATTCATCTGAAGCCGAAGTGGTCGGTATGAAAGAAAATAGCTTGTGGTCTTTCGTACCTCGAGTCAATGAATTCCTGGGCCTTTTATAGCTCAGGAATGCCAAGCGCTCTCGGTTGGTTTTCCAAGGCTGCGAAGCTGTGGCTTAAGGTCTGGAAGGGCATAAATCACAGCGGGGAGGACGACAGCTGCTCCCGTTTTACCCAGCTCTCGGGCGGGTATCGCGCTTCTGCACATCACGACCTGCTTTCCCCATTTGCTTTGGTCTGCAGAGAGGGGGGTTTATTACCTTCAGGCTTGTGGGACCACCAGGCCCACCGGTTTCGGTATCGGGATTTAATGGGGCATCCATGCCCAGCACACCGGTGCGGTGCCAGCACAGGATGCAGCTCAGCACATCCTTGCACTTTGCTTTTCCCCCCAGGCCACCATTTGAACAGCACTCTTGCATGGTGGGGACGAGGAGGAACGTTTCCCAAATTTCCATGATCTCCGTAACAAGAACTACAGACCCGTGAAAAGATGGGGTTTAGGGTCCGGGGGCGGTCAGTCTCTCAAGCCCCCACCATTGCAGGCTGATGGCTGGGAAGGGCAGCCCAGCACAGACCCCACCAGGTAGCAGCGAGCGAGCAAGCAGCTCATCCGCCACAGGGCACCCGAAATCCTGGTTAAGGGCAGTCCAGGAACACAGCAGGATGCTCAAACCCAGCCTGGTTTGTTGGGTCCCATCCAGACCTCAGACTGAGGGTCCCAGCGGCAGCATCCTTCCTTCTGCTTCCCAGGGATGTCTGCACTTTGGGCAGGTCCCACAGCAGCGTGCCTCAACTCCAGCTCCCAGCCCTATTCAGTGATGTGAGAAGTCACAGCTTTTCCCCAAGAATGCACCTCACCACTCCTTGGACACTCCTTCCAACAATGTAGGGAAGAGACAACCCTAAATATGGCAACAAAGCAGAGCAGAAGAGACGTCACAGCTGTACACAGTACACTGAATCCAAGTGCATCCTGAAAAGGTCTCATCATCTCGGGTGGGACTTGACTTGTGATTTTTGAATACCTCCAAATGGCAATTTTGGTAACATTTTTTTTAGATCTTCTGAGCCTTCTCCGTGCATGTGGTAAGCAAGGAGACTGCTGTCTTGTGCTTACTTTTCAGAACATGCAGTAACCGGGGATTTTCATATTTAAACAAACTGACTCTGGAAGTTTGCTTCTTTACATGTTTTTCCTGAGGTTAATATGCAAAATGTACTTAATCTGGAGACAACAGTGATGACCTTTTTTTTTGGTGGAGCCAAAACTGCTGAAGACACAGCCCCAAAATAGGATAAACCCCCTCGTTACACCTGAACACAGCTGGCCATGAGGCTTTCCCCACCCTAAATCTGGTTTTGCCTCTGTTGGTTTCTTTTCTCCCATGGCCTTGAAAAACCAAGCTAAGACTCAAATCTTACTGTCAAATCTTGACTCAAGCAAGCTGAAAAACCACAGTTGAAGCAAACACCAAATTTCCGCTCAGGGTATTAAAAATATTTCCAGCTGCCTTGTCTTGAAGGTGAAGTAATGAGATGGGTCAGGCTGACCTGTGCTCGGACAGGGAACAGGAGGTGACGGGAAGTGGGTGAAGCAAACGCTGCTTGAGTTTCTCCAAAAATGTCAGGTCTTTGCTGACAGGCTCCCGCCCGGGGCAGGTTGTTTTTTCAGTGCACAGGAGGATTTGGGGAGAGGTGGCTGGGACCGGCGGAGGGGAGCCCACAGGGGAGAGATGCCCTCAGTGGCTTTCATGCCTTTCATGCCTGCAGCTCCCTGGGACCCGATTCAGGAATTTTCTAACAGACACTTTTCAAGAGCATGTGAGAGCCTGCTGAGCAAACCTCCCTTACTCAAAGCCAGACACTTGGGTAACTCTTGCTCCCCTCCCCCAGTTTATTCCAGTTGCATAAGCGAAGGTACGTGCAATATTTCCAGCGGGCCACAGCGTTCCCCTTGCCCGCACAGCAGCTCGAAATGGGATATGATCTTTATCCCTTACCGAGGACGTTAGAGTAATTCAAAAATACCTAGACCCACAAAGTATTTAGGTATCTCACTCACGCTGATCCAACACCTCTCAAGTAAAGAAGCCCCAGACCCTCAGAATAAAAAAAAAATAGCATTGTGAGTGCTATTCTTAATGGGAATGCAGGGTTAAAGATCTCCAGATCTTATCCAAAGTGTCCCATTAACTTTCCATCCTCATTTCCTTCAGGTGAAAATGATTTTGCTAAAATCCTGCTCTTCGTGCTTGGCAAAGGTCTTGAGTTTGATCCACTGATTTCGTGCCCACATACACCCACCAATGGCACCTGCTGTGGGGCCTTTCATTAACAGCTATGAAAAACAGAGGAGATGCAACCTTAACGTCCCTGAGGTGTCACTTAGTCCTAGCATGTGGTGTGCAAAGCCCTTCCTTCTCGGGGACCGAATATATTCAGACTGGAAAAGTGAGAAAAGAAACATGTTTATACATTTATTATATACAATATTAAGGCACAAGTTTAAACAGCAAAGAATAAGAAATCTTTGGCTGACCAACAATATCAATATTTGCTGTGGGTGACACATAACGTTCTTCATCTTCCCCTCTATGTACAAACAACCCTCCAGCTGTACAACACTGTACACCAACTTCTCTATACAACCAACGGCAATAAAAAAGGACAGTATTTTACAACTAGTTACCAACATCACCTGGAATGGCTACAGCACAATTTCCCAAAACACAAAACAGTTCAAAGAGCTGGGAAAAACCAGCACAAATGGAGTTGCACCGCTCTGCTGAGACGGGCTGATTTATGGCAGTGGTGCTCCATGCAAATCCTGCTAGTGCTTGGGCTGGAGGGAGACCTGCTGGTCCTCCAGACCTTCCCTCCAGGAAAACTAACACCTCTCGAGTTCAACATAATTGAGCAGAATGAATCTTTGAATTTATTTGAGCTGGGACTCCAAAAGCAAACGAGAGTTGCCCACACAGTAGTCTCTAACAAATGGTTTCCTTGAATGAACAGTTTCCCAGACCATTAATCTGGGGCACCATCAATTGTAAACACACCTTGGGGTACCAGATCCTGGAGGGACTGTGGTCTCCACGAGGAGGAGGAGTGCTGTGCTCTAGATGACATGGAGAAACTGAGCTGAACCACTACCAAACATAACTGAAAGCCACATCACACACGCTGATTCAACACTGTTTCTGCTGGACGCCTAGCTGTCTGCCTGTACACAAATTATTAAATAGTTTCATCAAAAAAAAATAAAAATAAAATACAGCTGGTCATAAAATGCTTAGGGACTTCCAAGCACCTGGGTATCCTTATTTCTTGGAGAAATACGATGAAATGAAATATTCACCATCGTTTTACTTGTATTCCCTTGCTTTGTCTTCCTCTTGCCCCGCTCCAACCACAGACACTTGAGGAAGGGCCACGGCGGTGGATCAGCGCTGCTGCCGCACACAGGGCCAGCTTTTATGCAAACACTTACAACGTTTAAATTAACTTTAGAGAAAAAAAATAAAATTATTTTACAAGGCATATATTAAGCTGCGTAACATCTTCCACGGGTTTTGCACATTTGGTTTCACAATGCAAAGCTGCTAATACTCGAAACACAACAGTTCTCTTGCCCGCACGACATACCTACCACTACTTTGTTTAACAAGTGCAAAAATCAGAAAGAGGGTGACACCAACATATGTCTAATTCTATGTACACAAAAAAATAAGTGCATAGATTTAACATAGCAATTTTGTTTAAAAAAAAAAAGGTATAAGCCAGGCAGTATTGAGCACTCAGCTCTGGCCCCTGAAGACTTTGAGACTGCAAGGACTTCAGTTTTTAGTGAAAGCAGAGTTTAAAGTGCCTGATGTTTTCACAATCAAGGACTCCAATTTGATACCTCCAGGAAGGGGTGACCTTGAGACAGCTCTGAGAACACGATTACTTCCAGCACCCATCACTTTTTCACTCTAGGCAGCTCCACATAAAAGCCCATCACCCTTTTTCCCCAAAGCCATGTTCTTCCTAATGTCATTACAGCGCACCACAAGGTTCAGGAACCGCAAAGCCATCACAAAAATACCTCAAAGAGGAAAATTTGCCAATCAGCATGTGCAATGCATGAAGCAAATAGTATGCCATGATTAACACAGCTGGTGAGTTGGCTTTTTTACAGACAGTCACTACCTCTTACAGAAATCAGGGACTAAGCTGAAAATGAGAAATGTTCCATCCTGGGTAAAACAAGGTGAAAAGAAACTGCAGCTCAGCACAGAAAACAGATGATGCTCGTGCTTTTCTTTGTAGTTAAACCCTTCCCGGCCTGATCCTATAGCCCTTAATGCCCAGTCTCACGTCAGCTTGAACGGCAGGTTTGCACGCTCAAGGAAGGTAGGATTGGGCTGTAGGCATTCAAAATTAGGAAAAATCCTGTTCTGAGCACAAACACACTGATTATTCTACCACTATGAACCAGCACACAGTTAGAGGCACCTTCTGATCCCACATGCCCCCACGCAACCCCCCTCTGGATGAGTTTCTGCACTGCACAGCCCTTCGGGGACCTGCCAGGATCATCCCTCGACTTTCCCTCCTGAAACCTTCCCACCCTTACAAAAGGAATTGCTTCAGCAGGGTCCTCCTCCCTGCCTCTACTTTCATCCTCTGTGGGAATTCCAGCCAACAACTGCTCCTACCAAAAAAAGAAGTCTCGGTAATAAGCTCTGAGGTTGCAAGACGCGAATATTTGCATTGTAAATCCAGCTCCAAGAGCAACACTTGTCCAGCCAGGAAAGAGGCACCTGACCTGCCTGCCCAGGAAAACCACACCACTTCAAACAAATACTTACAAGAACCTGCCGTGTACATCTACGGACCAATTGTTCACCGAAATTGAGCAGTGAATACTTTTGAGAAATGAATTGATACTGAGAAAGATGCGAGTTTCTCCTGTGTTACTCTGAAACTCCCTCTGGCCTCAAAAGAGAGGGGCTTTTGCTGCCTGTCCCAGCTGCTGAAAGGCAGGAAAACAGAGCAGCACTGTGCACCCAGTCTGTAACTTTGCTACCTTCTCTTTGTACCAGAAAATGCAGTTTCCATTTCCCTCGACGATCCCCTTCTCACTCCACCTTCTGTTTTGAACACCCTTTTCTGCTCAGAAAATCCCAGACATTCATTTCATTGCTCCTCTTCAGCGCTCTTGACTTCTCGCCTGGTCCAAAGTGTCAACATATCAGACTCAAGCTTCGTTTAGGGCACAAACTTTCTCTGTCTTTCTTCAAACTCTCAGGGTTAGTTTTTAAGGTTGGCACACCGAGGACCATCTCGGACCTGGCTGTATGCACATGAAATCCCAGAGAGGCCATCCTCTGCTCAGATGAGGACTTCCATCATGTCCGTATCTGGAAACTCAGGCTTGTGGAGCAAGCTGCTAACTCTGCCTTTGCTGTCGGGCAGCTTCCCGTGGCTTGAGTTCTCTGCAATGAGAAGAAGTTGGTCTTCAGCTCAAATTCAACAGGAAAGGGCAGGCAAAAAGAAGGTATTTAAGAGATACAGACCAAAGAACCCCTTTTGCTGTGGCCCTAGAGAGAAACAGGCATTTGTGAAAGCTCTACATCGCTTTACCAAGTTATTTGGGTCATCTGATCCATGGTAGAAAAATGGTGTCTTTGCTAACCATGGTTTAAGTTGAAAAAATGAAGAGTCTTAGTACGTGAGCAGGTGTGAAGCGTTTTCAAGTTGTGAAACTCTGTAATTTTAACTTTGGTAGAATGAATAATTGCATTAGTCTGCCTGCCACAGGCAAGTGGAGCTTTACAGAAGTTGTGGAGCGTGAAGCTCTGCAAAGCTCAACTGGGCAGCCTTGGAAAGTTCTCTCCCTATGATTTTAGTTTCCCTGAAGGAACCTCCCCACCACCTTACAAACTGTGAAGGGATGACCCCCCTCCATCAACGCTGGGGTGGCTCTGGGGATCTGCTGACATCCCTGGGGATGCCAGTGTTTTGCCCTGACACACGGATCCGACAGAGCTCACCCAGTTTCTCGCTGGCCACTCGTGTCCCGGGGGGCCGTGGGGCCGGGCTGTGTGACGGGGTGGCACCCAGCCGTCCGCGGCCGGGGAAGGAGGCAGCAGCAGGCCAGAAGAGCTCAGCGCTTTTGTCCGTCTGGGTGCTGCTGTCTTTGCTGCCCGTCTTGGCGTGGGAGGCCGTCGGTGCCAGGACGGGCATGCAGGACAAGGAGGGCAGCGGAGGAGGCAGCGAGGGGCTTGACGGGTGGTCGTGGTGCTCCTTCCCCAAGAGCAGCCCTGAAAACACATGGAGGTCAGTCACATCGCAGCTCAAACCTAAGTGCTGTTGCCCTTGTCCCACCCCAGAGCTACAAGGTCTGGATATATCTCCAGCCCTTTAGCTCAGCTTAGCTTTTTTCCCTTTGACACCGCCTGTTGCTCTTCTCCTGACATCCACATGGTACTTTCAAACAAAAACAGCCCGTTGAGAGCAGCCACCCTTTCTGCATCCCCTTCTGCATACCCATCCCCGTGGTACCCACCCCTCTCACTGACTTTCACACCTCTGCAGCCCTCAGCCCGTGTGGCCCCACACCACAATCCTGCACTCATTTACCCATTTAGCTGCTGCATTGCATCACGCACCCCTGTCCAAAGGGATGTTCACTCCCTTGTTTAACTTCAACCAGGCTTTTCTAGCCCAAATTTGTTATTTACTCCCACAAAAGTGCAAACATCATCTGCATGTGTCTGGGGGGGATTTCCCCCAATTATGGCTTTCTATAATCAGTACAGAACAATTAAGATGATTAAAACAATAATTAAGATACAACACAAGGTTGAAAAATTACTAATTTTTGACTTCAGCACACGGACAAATGTTCTTCCCATCAAATTGCTCTGGAAACGAGCTGTCAGGGCAACGGGCATTTTTGCTAAGGATTAAGGAGGGAACAAGCAGAAGGATTGAGACAAAGTGATGGATGAGCTAAAGCTTAACCAAAATCTGTGCCCACCTATGCTTCCCTTCCAGATCTTCTCTTCCTTCTTCTCCTCAGCTATCTGGTTGCTGGTGAGCGAGGTCTGGCGAGAATGTGCACCCGTAGCAGCAGCAATGGAGGGGACGGACCGAGCCGGTCGCAGGCTGGCACTGTCAGCTTTCCCAGGGTCCTTCCGTGACCGTTGCTGAAGGACCTTGATCATGGCATCCTTCTCAATTATTTTTGCATGGAGATTCTTTATTCTGCCAAAATATGAATGCTCCGCTTAAAGGAATGGAAGAAGAGTTTATATGGGTAGCTCTCCCCGCCCGGGGCAGCAGGATGGGTCCCTAGGTAGATGCCCTGCTGCTCTGTCCCCTCCAGTTTTGAGCAACTCGGACAAGGCAGCTCCCACCAGTTCATCTGAGGACAAATATGCATCTCAAAACAGCATTTCGAGCTATTAAACCAAAATTGGGAACTCTTTTCTGCAAGGTTAACTGAACCCATCTATTGCTGTGGCTTTACCAACCCAGCAGAAGCAACGAGGGTAGTATCCTGACCGAGCTGTGGATTGCTACCTTCACCAGAATACCATCACCCAGGCAATTTACACCTCTGTAATACACTGGGGCCAAATCTGGAAACCTTCCCTCAGTAGGCTGAGTTAACCCCACGATTGGGGTTTGCCATCAGCTGGAGTAAAGATTTGCTGAAGCGAGCAGAAAGGTTCCCTTTGGTTTCTCTAACAGCTGGGCTGGGCTCTTCCTTCTTCCTCACCACTGCAGAAACAATCAGCACAGTGTGCAGAGCTGAGCAAAGCTTGCCTCCTCTCTCATACAGACCCCAAAGACTCTCAAGTCACAAAAAAATTGGATTATTTGAGACTTTTCTTCAGGAATAATTAATACAAACTCATAGCAAAATACTACAAAACCACATTTAAAAAAAACCCATACATGCACAATATATCATCAGCCAGATGACTATAGCATGACTATGATGTACAATATACAGTCCAGTGCAGCTGCATTCTGTGAAGCAGTGAAAGCTAAAATGATGCATCTGGAAAATTTACACGTACAAGGCAGAGAGCTAGTAACTTCATGTTGGTGTTAGTTTTCATAAGCAGGTGTCTAATTTGCAATGAAAACACAAGATCCTAATCTATCTTTAATGAAGCCAATGGCAAAGCTCCATTACTTCACTGGATGCAGGATTAGTTTGCAGCTGTCAGGGCAAAAAAAAAACCCAAGCCCAGTAAAAACAATCATTGATATTTTCCAAAAGCAACAAATACACCTTTTTATAAAAGTCTCTGCAGACTGGTGATTTTGTGGGGAAGCCAATATTGAAGAACAGGTTCTAAATAGTTTTTCAGTAAAAACCTAGCGGAAGACATAAACTATCTCAAGGGATTTTTACTGATCAAAAGGCCACTTTCCACCAGAAAAAAAGTCTGGATTAAAAACACTGGTCAGGTCTAATGCTTTTCAAACTCATGGGCCACATGTCCACCTGTGTGGTGAAAACAGAGAAGCATCTGCAACAATGAAGGTTACTCTTGCTGACTGCTAAGTACCCAAAAAAGTTTATTTTATATCTTCTACTACTTGTAAATGCATCTTTTTTGGTGGTGCTCATGGTGCTAAATTTTGCAGGTTTGCTCCTAAACACCAGTGTGACTGTCACACGACTTGGATGTGGGAAACTTAGCGTGTCTAGAAAGCAATAAGCAGGGAAGGAGCGATGAGCGAGGCAAAGGCAAGCCCTCGTGTGGCTCATTATGTAGGAGTGGGATTACAACTTCAGCTTTTATGACCAGATGCTCTTTTTTTCCAGAGGGGGATTTTCACTGAGATTAAACAAGCATTCAGCTTCCTCGCATGCCAACCTACTTTTAAGAACAGCTTCTGTTTTGTCAGAAGGTAGTTTTTGGCACAGAGAAGGTTTAACAAGAGGAAGTTAACTAACAATACCAACACTTTAATCCCTGTTTAACTCCTGAAGAGCATAACTAAGTCAAAGTGAAGCTAAGCCCATCCTTTCCAGGCATGCGTGAAGGAACAGAAGGTCATTCCGGTTGATTTGAACCCAGCCCAAACCCCATGACAAGCAGGTATGGCACGATGGTCCCTTACGTGTACTCCATGTCCTGGCAGCGCCGGTTGGCTTGCACGATCTCCTCCTCCTCCTGCCAGCCCCGCACCTCCAGCGCGCTCTCGCTGTAGCTGCCGTTGCGTGAGTGGCTCGGAGCTGAGGTGTCCCTGGCAAAGTGGTTCAACACGGGTGAGTCAGGCTCCTGAGACCACAAGGGTGGCTTTGGCAAGTGAGACTGGCACTTGCAAAGAAAATCCACGTTTGAAGAGCAAGCTAGCAATGGTTGTCTGTCAAGTGGATGGCTACCTGGCATTTGGTCATGCTTGCGGGCTACTCTAGGCTTGGGTTTAGTCATTAACGCCATTTATTAGCTGGGGTGATGGAACAGAGAGCACACTGTAATCGTCAGTGACCCCCATGGGGCTAACAACCCTCCTGAAGGACAAGGTCAGACATTAGAGGGAGTCACTCACTGGGAAAGTGGTCCCAAGTCAACAAGACTACATCTCAAACAAAATTGTACACTGTGGAAGGTGAAAAATAGCACCTGAATTGCTGCCTAGACCAGAGTGTGAAAGAAAAGGGCCATCCTGAGTCACGCACTTAACCACGTTTCAAAGAGAAATCTCATTTCAGGATGTTTTCAGGGGATTTGGCTTCTAAGAAACTGGGGCAAGAAATTAATTGTGCTGTCCTCCTCATTGCTGGGAAGCCTCACTGCAGTGCCTTCTGTGCTTCTGGGCACCACACTTTGACACAGACAAACTGGAGACAGTCTAGAAAAATGCAGCTGGAATGGTAAGGGTTTATACTGGAACATGTGAGGAATGGCTGCAGAAAGTAAGTTAGTTCAGGCCAGGGAAGATACAACAGGGGATATCTATCTTCCAGTATTTACAAGGCTGTTACAATGCTGACAGTGACCTGTTCTTCATCATGTACACCTGGGAAGGACAAGAACCAGTTGAGGCAATTTGCAGTAAAGAGGTTTAGCTTAGCTACCAGGAGAACCTTTTAATTTGAAGCTTAATGAAGTGGTGGAACAGGGGACTTAGGTCGCAAAATATCCCTTGTTACGGGTTTTTAAAACTAGGTTAAAATGCTCGTTGCAGACTGTGGGATGGATGCAGCCATACACCAACAGTCCAGTCCCTGCCTGCTCCATCAGTGTGGTGGGGAGGAGGTGCCTTACCTACACCCTGCCATTTGGCAGCCTGAGACTTTGCGGTTGAAGCCATTGCTTGAGTCCAGTGCCTGGATTTGATAAACTTTTGGATCTGGTCAGAAGGGTAAATCCTGTCTTAACTGACTATTGTACCTCACTGGAACGACACCACGGAGAGGTGCCTTAACCCTGGCGGCGTGACTAAGCAAGGAAAGGCAAACAAAAATCAGCGTTGAGAAAATATCCATTCCTTATTATTCCCCCGTGCTTTCCACGGTGAAAAGAGCCACCCGCTTGCAGCAAGGCCATCTTACCTCTCTGTTGCAGCCGTGGCCGCGGCGTTCATGGCAAAGTGCCTGATCGTACTCTCCTCCAGGTACTTCTGCTCCCACTTGGTCATGTCAGCTTCCAGGGCCAGGATCCTCTCCTCCTTCTCCCGCACCAGCTCCATCAGGGCCGGGGCGTTGTGCTCCGGGAGGCTGCTCGTCTGGTAGCTGCCCTGCCTCTGTGGGTGGAAACAACCAGAGATATTCACCCTCTGACAAGCCAGGGAGCTGCTGACCCTTTTTTCTCCACTTCTCTGGAGCACACAAAGACATCCTCATGTCTTTTTACAGGGGCAGGTGGAACCCCCAGGCTAAACCCCTTAGACAGCAGGAGGACAGGCAGGTTGACCACGTGCGGGAACCCCACCACACGCTTCTCCAGACTATGCTGAGAGAAGTAAGGATCCGGCTTTTTCCTGGGTGTGCAGGGATTTTAAGGGATACCCCAAATCAAGATAAGGGAAAAGATAGGAAAAAAAGCTGGTAGGGAAAAGAAGCAATGAAGCTTTAAAAGATATTCTTCTTGCTGGGACTTCATCACACAGCTGGGCAGTGCTCGGTATGGACAGGCAGTTATTACCAGAGGCTTTATATATAAAACCAGAAAAAAAGCAACATGTAACCAGCTACATATAACCTACCTAAAACAGCAGCTTGGAAAATACCCTGAACATGGATTTAAGCCTGAACATGGATTTAAGCCTGTCTCTTTTGGCACATTAGTTTTCATGTGCCTTCAGGAGATACTTTCTGTGGTGCAGCAGGTAACTTTCTGACCAGAGGGGCAGAAGATCCCCAGGCACTGAGGGGTGGCTCCCGTGAGATGCTGACAAGCAGCAACGGGTGCGTAACCCTTTGCATCTACACTGTGAGGAAAGCACTTCCCGGGCAGGATTTATCCTACCCAGTTACAGGCACTTAATTAAAGCACTTAAGCAGCATGGGTAGCTGCCCCAAGCTCCCTTCACTGCTGGTGGAGAGCGGAGGTGGATGGAGATCCAGCCTTTGGCTCAGGGGAAGGTGGGTGGGATGAGCCCACGCTGGGGAGGGAGGCACAAAGCTCTGGGAGAAGTCAGTAAAAGTAAATGATTTTTTTCACAGAAAAAATGCAAGAGGTTTGTTACACTGCACGGTGCACAGGACTGTGTTAAAGGGGAAATCATGTCTCGGGAGCAGCGGCTTCTCATACGTGCTACACCAGCAAAGCGGTTCCCTGGCACAGTACCAGCACACTGGAGTGAGGGCTGCAGCAACCATTTCCATTTTCCAAACCACATTTCCTCTTTCTAGACACTTATCCCCGGCTTAGGAGAAACTAGAGGTACCAGGAGAGAGCTGCAGCCTTTGCCTTTAGTGAGGTAATGACGTTTGGTCATTGACTTGTCCTAGTTCCTACACCAGCGATAATGAAGATCTGCCATTTGGACTTGGGTACCAACAAGCCAGGGACAGAAGAGATTCTGGCTCACTGTCTCCTTCTGCTGACTCCAGTAAAAAGGAGAAAAAAGCTCTTTTTTTTTTTTCGATGAGAAAACATTTCAGTCGAGATAACTGGTAACTCAGAGAAGACAGCTCTGAAGTAAAAAGTTGGGGTATACTGCAGGGCAACATGATTCGTTGCAGGGTTGTGGCTCATAAAACAAAAAGTATAAATAATAATAGTAAAAAGTACCCCAAAGTCTCCCCTCAAAACTGACAGGTGAGACATGAAGTCAGAACATCTTTCTTCTTAAAACTTGTTAGAGGGAACTGGTGCAGGCATTTGAGAACTATGGCAATCCAAAATGCAGATGCTGATTACAGTGCCAAAAAAAAAAAAAAGTAAAATTAAAAATGAAGCAATCTGTAAGTTACAGAGGAATTTCCTGCTAAAAAGAGCAGACGTAGCCTGAACTCCCAAGACAAAGACTTTGTTGACAGTCCATCCCATTTACTTAATATATTGATTTGTCCCTATATTCTAGCCCAGAGAAGAAAACCTTTTCTAGTTCTAGAATTCACTTGAATTTTAATTGTATTTTCTCAAATATTCTTTCATTTACACCAGTATTAGCATGCCATACCCCATGTAATTTCTTTTTTAAATTGAAGGAGAGCAGGCTAAGGGAAAATTGAGAAGATCTACTGGAAGAAGATAGGAATAGCAAATCCATGGTGGACAGGGCAAAAAAGAATTAATGTACTTAAACAGTGGGAAGAAAGAGCCAAGACGGATGGGAAGGGTCTCCAGGGAGCAGCAGTGACAGTGATGTTGTTGAAGGTTGCTGGAGAACCTGCCCCACTGGTTAGAAGGGGATGCTCTCAGGTCCGGCCACCTCATGACTCCACAAACCACTGATACTGCCTGTAGAGCCATTTCCCAATTGCATCCTACCAGCAGGATCAGCCCTTCTGCTTTCTGGGAGCACAAGCTCTGTGTAACAGCTGCTTTGGTCTCCATTAATGGCTCATAAATAAGGAAGGGTTACTGTAGCAGATGTGTGCGTTGACGGAGATATGAGTGAGCCCTTCAAGAGTTACAAGAGCATCATGCCTTGCTTACGTTGCTGGTTTTTCCCCAAGCAGAGGTTTCATACACTTAGTATATCTGCTCGCTCTCCTCTGGAGGCAATGCCCGTGTATTTGGCACTCGGTGCCAGCTGTAGCCTGGAAATCCTCCCTGCAACCTCCTCGTGCTTTTTTTTTTTTTCCTTTTCACAGATGACTGGACTTTGAGGCTTGGGGATGCAGGAGGAATAACAAAGGAAACACTGTGCATAAAATACAAGCATAACACTATCCCTTTAAGGACACAGGGCTACCAAAAGCCAAGGAGACATACACAGAAATGCAAACCTACACTTCTGGCACATTCTGGATTGGACTGATATTTAAATAATTTATTGTCTGAAGATGACACCATTTGTCTCTGGATCTGTCATGGATACAGGTTTCTGTGAAACAAGTACATCAGCTTTGGCCAGAACAAATATAGACCAAGCCCTTCTTTCCACCTAATCCAACGTTATCCATGTTGCTTTTTCAATGAAAGATAAGCCAAAGCCTGTCTGCTAAATCTCATGCTCATGTGCACCGCACCTTTCCTCTCCTCCTTTGGTGTGGGGTTGATTTGGCACAATCTGTGATTGCTGGAGAGACATGGAAGGATGTGCTCCCTGGCAGGCTAGGGGAGGACACATAGGGACAGAGCCCTGCCTGTCCTTGGGCAGGGGAGCCAGGATCTCCCAGCCCCACAGCAGGCAGGGCTCAACTGTGTCCAGCAGCCCAACTGCAAACCTCCTCCATCCCCTGTTGAAAACCCAGAGTTAGAATCATAGAGTGGTTTGGATTGGAAGGGACCTTCAAAGATCATCTAAGTCCAAGCCCCCTGTCATGGGCAGGGACATCTTCCACTAGATCAGGTGGCTCAAAGCTCTGTCCAACCTGACCTTGAACACTACCAATGACGGGGCATCCACAACCCCTTCAAAGGGCAAGGCTTAGGTGGAAAGCACAATGACCTGAGCCTAAGAGTAAGGTGGCACCAGGCAGGACTGCAAGCGACTGTCCCTCTTCAAAAGCAACACCAAAGGCCCCATCCTGGGGTCCTGCACAGACCACCCCAACCTCACCTGCTGCATCCTCAGCGAGTCCAGCTCCCGCTCCAGGCGCGTGCGCAGCCGCCGCTCCATCTGCTCCCTCTTCTCGCAGGCCGCCTGCAGCTGGGTCAGCGCCTGCTGCAGCTTCTCCACCTTCTCCACGTAGGCCTGCTTCCTGCGCAGCTGTGGGGGACAGAGGGTCAGCAATGCCTGGGGACATCACACACCCACCCAGGGCTGCCCGGATCCCCACACACTTGCAAGTGTGTGCTGGGCACAAACATGGCTTTGGCCGTTCGCTTCGCAGCGTTCCTCCAGGGGAAGGATGGTGCCCCTTTGATGGGCAGGGAAAGGGCACAGCAGGCATGGCTGGGGCAGCTCTACCCCTTTTGGAGGGAATGCTGTCCAGATCTTCCACCCATTGGGGATCCATTAGCCATGAAATCCCCTGGCCATTTCTAAGCAAGAGCCATCACGTTGGTGGATGCTCTTTGGGCAAACACACAGAGAGGCCTCAGCTAAGAGGAATCCTGGTGGGTTTTATCAACTGGTGACACTCAGCATATTGTCTGCACCCCGAGTCTCTTTTTTTCAGCCCTGCATATCTGCTCCATGCAGGTGGAGCAAGCGGAGTGCCAGTACATGGAAGCGCTCCACCTGCTCTGTCCTGCTCACAGACTTGGCCATGCTGATGTATAGATGTGCTAGCAGCTGAAGCTGGGCCCTCCTTATGTATATAATTATTACATACATAATTATTATACAATTATTGAAGGGCTAAGAATGACAGGATTTTGCAATACAGGGTTTTACAGCCAGAGATTCCTCAAGCAGCATACCCCAAAAGGAATTTGCAAGTGGACTGCAGATGTTCAGGGTGCTTAGTAGCTATCCTCGTTTCTTCTGGCCTCCTACCACGCCACCAGGCACTCAGTGACACCACAGGGTATCGTGATGGCAGCAGCTAGCACGCTAGAGAGCCCTCAGGGAGAGGAGGCTGCAGAGGCCACGCTCACCTGGGTGTTAGTGAGCAGCCCTTGTCCACAGGGAACGTGGATGCTGACCCAAAATCTCCCCACAGGGCTGTGGCAGTGGGGTCTGCCTGCTCAGTCCCAGCCTTGGGAACTCCCCTCCTCAGTCCCCTCCTCTCCCACAACATTTTGTCATCAATTTTCTCTTCAAAAGCATGAATAAATTTCCCTTTCTAAAGATACCTGGCTTGTAGCAGAGAAAGCAACAGTGCACACAAACCGAAGCTGCAAACCACAAAAGACCTTGATGAACTCCAAAAGAGCCCAAAACACTCTCAACTTAACTCTTCGACTCCGAAAGGGAGGGTGCATCAGTTTGAATGTTGAGACTTTGCCAAGCCTCAGTCCATCTGCAGCCTGGGGGTTAATGGGGGATGCTCAAGGTCATTGCCATGATCACTAAGATCCTCTTTAGGACTTCTAGTCTCCCTCATTTATTTGTACACTTGTTTGAAACCTGAAGTTTTTCAGAAGCAAAACAGGAGGCAGAAAATCACATTAACCCCAGTTGACACTGGAGAACCAGGTAACTAAGAGAGGCTGGGGAGGTGCTGTGAGCTGGCAAGGCCAGGGCCAAAACCATATTCTAGTTCCTACCTCTTTTTTAAATACTTAAATCATTGTTGAAATTATGTACAACGTGGGTTACGATACAGGAGCTACAGCCACAAAAAACCTGTGTCTAAATACCTAGGGGATGCAGTGAGAAGTTTACTGCTTTGTTCCTCGGCATGTGGAGCAAATAAACACTAGTGCTGGGTCCTCCCAGCTCTGTGAGGCTCTCCTTCATACAGAGTCCCACGCTGCAAAGAAGTTTTTGTTTTTTTTTAAAATTGTGTGGTGTTGGATTCATCCAGGTCTCCTCCGACTGATTACAATGATAACAAAATCACCTTTTCTTGAAATTCTTCTGCCAACCTAAATCCACCCATGTCACAGGTGAAGTGAAATACAGGCTTGTTCACAGCAAAAGCAAAGTTTGGCTTGAACAAACCTCCCCAGGCAGAGCTGACAAGTGGCAGTGTGACCTCCCTAGCCCTGCTGCAATCCAGGCTAATGCTTATGGCTCCCGGGGCTTTCCATGAAAATTAATGAGATTATAATCCCTGCTAGTCTCTGGCAGCAGCACAAAGATTGCATTCCTCAGGAGCTCATGACTTGCCAAGAACAGACACAGCAGTGGCTTCTTGCTGAATGTGCCGTTTTGGCAGCAGGAAGGTGCCTGTGCCACCTCCCAGCCACACCAGCGTGGATCAGAGAAGGGAAGGGGGCTCCCCCGAGGTTCCTCCTCAGCAGCAGATCTCATCCACCCCGCCACATCCTGCCAGATGCTGGAGGGTTCATCTGCATCACAGGAGCCAGCATTTGGCTTTGCAGCAGCCCTCTAAGCCCTGGGGTTCTGACGCTCGTGCATGAGTGCATGTGGGTGAGGCGATGCACCTGCGTCCACCACCTTAGAAATCAATTTCTTGGAAATATTCAACAAGACAGTTCCCACATTCATAAATTCATAGGGAGTTACTGGAGCCAATTCTGACTTTTCTATCCTGCCTGTAGATTCAGAAGCAAAAAATTCACCCACACATTTAAAAAACGAAGTACAAAATGTTGCCATTTAAATTAATGGCCTTGTCGGTGCAGTATGCATAAAAGAGGGGGATTGCAATCAGAAATACATGGTACTAAGCTCCACTACCTCATAGACACAGAGAATCAAATGAAAAAAAGCTGGATGGCACCTGGAGAGGTACCAGTCCATCCTCCCAAAGCAAGGTAGGATCAACACTACCTAAAAACTGGTGCATGTCTGTATAATGTGTTTACAAAATCCTCCAGGGGCAGGGACTCCACAACCTCCCCCTGCAAACTACTTCACGGCTTATTTTCCTTTACTGCCAGAAAACTTTTACCCTAATGCCTAATCTGGCTTTCTCTTATGCAATTTAAGCAAATTACTTCTTGTTCTGTTTCCAAACTGTGATCTACTAGAGCAAGAAGCATTTAATGAAACAATTCACATATTCACAAGATCAGCAAACTTGCCTGAATGCTGTCCTTGTCCCAGGGATTAGGAAAATAAAGACGAAGAAGAGCTAAGGCTAAAAGGGGATGATCCAAGCAAATAAATCTGAGTAAAGGCGAGTGGCTCTTGGAAAAATATCTGCACTAGGAACATAACTCCCATTTGGGCTGCAGAATATCTATTCTATAAATTTTGAATTAAAGACTGTAAGAGATGGAGAATCCACTATCACCCTAAGTGGGTTGTTTCAGTGTTAATTACTCTAACTCTTTATTTCCAGTCTGATTTGCTCAGCTTTAAACTAAACACTGCATCTCATTATTTCTTCTTACGTTAAAGAGCAACATCACGTTTTCTAACAACTAAGGTTTAAGGGTTATCAAGCATTGGAATGGGCTGCCCAGGAAAGTGGTTGAGGCACCATCCCTGGAGGTGTTCAAAAGCCGGGTTGACATGGTGCTGGGGGACATGGTTTAGTGATGGGTTTTTTTGTCAGAGTTAGGTTGGTGGTTGGACTAGATGATCTTGAAGGTCCCTTCCAACCTAGATGATTCTATGGTTCTATGATTTAATCTGGCTGACAGCAATCCCTTCTTCATGTTCACGTGCATGGACTGGAGCTCAGCCACCTCTTCACTTTAATTGTTCACAGCAAAGAAGAGCTTCTGGGCCCCAAATAAATTCTACAGCTGTTTTCTGAAGCCTCCCTAAGTATTCAGTCTTCTATCCAAAGCGACCAGACACACGATTCCAGCAGCAGTCTCCTAAATGACATGTAGTGATAATACCACCTACATATTTTTGAATTAAATCCTTCTCCTAGCAGGCGCTCAGGATAATGTAGATTTACACAGTGTGCTATCTTATGTTAATTCAACTTAGTAGCTACTGCTTATTTCTAAAGCCTTGATTTAAAAAGCTTTTAAACTTAATTACATCCCGACGGCAGAAGAAATCTGTGTGGATTTACAAACCAGAGCATGAGGTAGAGCTCTGTTAATAATAACAGTCATTTTCATTTGAATTATTTTATGTTTCTTCAATACATTCCAAATTAGAGTAAAAATCCCTGGTTTAAGATGAAGGTTGAAAACTTCAACAATATCTGCTGCATGTGTCAAATTGAGTTCTAGAAACACCGGAGACTGTTAAAATGGTGCTCTGAATGTGACGAAGGCGATGAAACAGGCCAAAAGCAAGGGAAAGGGAGCACAGGAGCTCGGGCACACAATCCACGGATTAACTGCACTTCACCCGAGCTGCATGACACTGCCTCGCACAATTAAAACACAGCAGCTGGGACAAAATTAATTTCAACTCCCTCTGGAATCAAACAAGCAGTTAAACACTACCAGGCCAACGTGGGTTTGTTCAGCCTGAAGGCTCTGACAGACAAACTCTGGCAAATACTGTTGCATCACCTTCATATGTTGTCACCCCCTGAGATCTACCATGCCCTATGCAAGAGGTTACCACCTCCATAGCATCTACTATGCCCTGGTCAAGAAGTTATGACCTCCATAATATCTAACATGAACATACCTGAACCTGAACATACATAAGTCTATGGGACCCAACGAGATGCATCCCAGAGTCCTGAGGGAACTGGTTGATGTAGCTGCCAAGCCACTCTCCATGATTTTTGAAAAGTCATGGCAGTCAGGTGAAGTCCCTGGTGACTGCAAAAAGGGAAACATTGCACCCATGTTTAAAAAGGGTAGAAAGGAGGACCCTGGGAACTACCGACCTGTCAGCCTCACCTCTGCACCTGGGAAGATCATGGAACAGATCCTCCTAGAAGCTACACTAAGGCACATGGAGGACAGGGAGGTGATCCAAGACAGCCAGCATGGCTTCACCAAAGGCAAGTCCTGCCTGAGCAATGTCATGGCCTTCTGTGGAGTGACTACATCAGTGGTCAAGTGAAGAACTACAGACATCATCTGTCTGGACTTCTGCAAGGCCCTTGACATGATCCCTCACAAGACCCTTCTCTCTAAATTTGAGAAATATGGATTTGATGGGTGGACTGTTCGGTGGATGACAAATTGGTTGGATGGTCACATCCAGAGGGTAGTGGTCAATGGCTCAATGTTCAGATGGAGATCAGTGACAAGTAGTGTCCCTCAGGGGTCTGCAGTGGGATGAGTACTGTTCAATATCTTCCTCAATGACATGGACAGTGGGATCGAGTGCAACCTCAGCAAGTTTGTTGATGACACCAAGCTGAGTGGTACAGTTGACATGCCTGAGGGACAGGATGCCACCCAGAGGGACCTGGATGGGCTCGAGAAGTGGGCCCATGTGAACCTCATGAGGTTCAACAAGGCCAAGTGCAGGGTCCTGCACACGGGTTGGGGCAACTCCTGGTATCAATACAGGCTGGGGGATGAAGGGATTGAGAGCAGCCCTGCCAACAAGGACTTGGAGGTACTGGTGGACGAAAAGCTGGTCAGGAGACAGCAATGTGCGCTGGCAACCCAGAAGGCCAGCCATGTCCTGGGCTGCATCCATAGAAGTGTGGCCAGCAGGTCAAGGGAGATGATTCTGCCCCTCTACTCCACTGTGGTGAGACCCCCATCTGGAGTACTGTGTCCAGCTCTGGGGTCCCCAGCACAGAAAACACATGGACCTGTTGGAGTGGGTCCAGAGAAGGGCCACAAAAATGATCAGAGGGCTGGAGCACCTCTGCTATGAGGACAGACTGAGAGAGTTGAGGTTGTTCAGCCTGGAGAAGAGAAGGCTCTGGGGAGACCTTACTGCAGCCTTTCAGTGCCTACAGGAGCCTACAGGAAAGCTGGGGACAAACTTTTTAGCAGGGCCTGTTGGGATAAGACAAGGGGTAAACGTTTTAAACTATAAGAGGGAACATTTAGACTAGATTTAAGGAAGAATTTTTTTAAGCTGAGGGTGGTGAAACACTGGAACAGTTTCCCCAGAGAGGTGGTAGATGCCCCATCTGTAGAAACATTCAGTGTCAGGTTGGACGGGGCTCTGAACAACTTGATCTAGTTGAAGAAGTCCCCACTCATTGCAGGGGAGGTTGGACTAGATGACCTTTAAAGGTGCCTTCCAACCCAAACTATTCTAGCATATGCTGGGCAGGTTGTTACCACCTCCATAACACCTACCACGCCGTAGGCAAGAGGTTACCATCTCCATAACATCTACGATGCCCCAGGCAGAAGGTTGGCAGCTCTCTAGAGGTGAACATTTGCCCTCTCCTCAGATCCACCAGTCCATAATCCAGGATCCTAACTCCAAACCCCAGCAGAAGCACGTTTCTGTTGGATGCCTGGACGAGGAACGAGCAACTGCAAAGCTCTTAGAGACAGAGCCCTGAGGCTACAAACTTATTTACTACAACCCAGCAGGCACAGGGTAGCTTCTCACACCACCTGCCTGGAAATCTGCCTTTATGTTTCTTCTGCTTTCACCAGTGTGTATTCAGCAAGTCAACGTTACTTGCCAATATCACACTGACAGTCTGTGGAGCAGCCAGGAGCTAAACGTATTTCTTCCCACCCCCTGTGTGATGCCACAACTGCAGTAGCAGGTGTTGCCACCTAAAAAAAGGTTCCTTTATTCAGCCACTTTGTAATGAAATGCAAATGGAAAGCCTCTGGTTACCTTTAAGGCAAACAGTATCAAGTGAATTATGTACAGATTAAAGGTACGCTAGCTCCAGCAGCTACCCCAAAGGGACTGCCCCAAATACACTGGGAGGGTGAGCAGGCTTTAGACTAACTAACAAAGGAGCAGTTAAACTTAATGTAATCCTATTCTTGCTGCTATGTGTTTATACCAGAGGCAATGGAGTTTTTAAAATGTTTCTAAATAGGAAGTCAGAATGGTTTAATGGTCAGGAACAAAACAGCAATGCCTTCAGCACTTTACATATAATGCCTTAAATCTTCCAGACTCTAAGTAAGCATTAGTAAGCCTAACAGGGGGTCTGCCATGCTGGATACCCCGATAAAAAACATTCAAATATCACTGAGGTCAATTCACCCTTCATCTTTCCAAGACAATGAACTGCACTTAAGTTACTTGCAGGTATTTGAAAAATGATTCTATGAAAAGATCTTCCCTGCTTATCTCAAAAACACCTTGCATCCATGCACCCAGCAGGCTCCTGTGGATTTCCCCCCAGGCCAGCCCTGGGGAGGGTGCAAGTGGGAAATGCAGCACCAAAGGGGAACAGACCTGCCCAAACTCTGCCTCTGCCAGAGCATGAACCTTTACCCAAGCCTGCAAGGTGAGCATCCTTCCCCTCACCAATGGTCTACCTGCTCAAATAGTGAAGATTATGTTTATTTTATTCCACATAAAACATCCTGCCTCTTTATTGGTCACAGGGCTAGAGATTTTAGGGCCAATAAGGCTTGTTTTGACAGTCTTGCCTGATCTGCCAGAGCGCACAGACTCTCGGTTAGTTATTAAATCCATACCTTTTGACTGAAGGTCTTAAGGAACAAAAAAATATTGAGAATCCGAGACCTGCTATAATGGAGTACTGACATCACTCTTAGTTATAGTTAAAACTGAGCATTATTTCCAGTTTGAATTTGTATAACTCCAGCTTCCAGCTACTAGATGCTGTTCTGTGCTTGTCGTGTCAGTTTGAAGAGCCTTTTCTTCCTGGGATTTCTCTTCCCATTGGAATATCTGTTTTCACTGTCAGGCTTACGGGAGCATTGCTCTTGGGGATTTTGCACAGATAGCACCTCTTGGGTCTCATGGTATGACAGGCTTTTTCCAGCTCTCAAATAAAACCTGTGGTTGTTTGAATCTCTAAATCCTGGAAGGTCTGCCTCCAGCCAGATCAGTCAGTTCTTCTAAGACCACTGTTCAGACGTGAAGCTACCAAGCCCTGCACTGCTGTGCTGATGAGCACATCTCAAAAGCCTCCTGGCGTTCTTTGGGGAGAAATGAGATGTGCCCACATCACATCTTTGTATCACAGTCCCAAGTCAGTGAATAGTCAGCTTTTCATTTGACATTTCTGTTAAGTCCTACCATGACCAAAGCCACCTGCTAGTTGAGTTTGCTGTTGCTCCTGGTTACATGTTAAATGTTCTGCTCTGAGAACATCTATGGCTTTGCTTGTTTGGCTCCGAATTGTATAACTACACATTTTCTTTATAAGAGTGCCAGGGGGAGGGGAGCAGAAAGACCTCCCACACCATAGCTAGAAGAGATTCAGGACTTGGATGCAGAAAGCCCTAACCATGAGCCACCCGTAGCCTCAGAGCAGAGAAATGTTGCCCATGCCTCACCTCCTCTTCCAGTTTGATGACCTTGGCTTGCGCATTGTTTAGGGCCTGGTCAAGGATTTCGATGTGCCTCCGCTGGTCCTCATTGGCAGAGCGCACAGCCGCCAGCTCCATCTCCAACTTCTCCTTCTCCTTCAAGTGCTCTTTGTCTGGAAGAAAGACAAGAACAAGAGCTGCTCCAGGAGGACAGCTCACAGGCCCCGGGACGTGCCCAGAAGTAAGATACCACATCCCTAGAAAAGCAAAAATTATGTGAAGCAGCAGTGAGTGGGACCATTACAACACAGTGCTGAGACACAGTGGGCAAGAAGTTTCTACTGCCAAGGCTCAGCTCCTCAGTGCCCAGCCTCATGTGAGTACCAGCAGCAGAAACAAGTGACAGCCTGGGCTGCCTCTGCACCAGCAGAGCTTGTGGACCTGAGCACTGCCTCACAACTGTCCATTCTGCTGAACTACTAGCACGTTCCCCAGCAAAATTTTGGCTTGCACCAACAACTTGTTCCCCACACAACACTCAGGCTCTGCTTGAGGACAGCCTATGTCAAAGACTGTTTATAGCTTGGCTGCTGCTGTCCTCCTCTAAGGGATAAGAAATCTCAGACATATGGATGCTGGCTGTGCCATGCTCAGTCCATTTTATTTGCAATTCTGAGATACAGAACATGTGAAGAAGCCAAATAATAAACACAGATCCCTGCTGGACAGCTTGGAAATAGAAAGAGGGAAAAGCGAGAATGAAGAATAAGGCAGGAGGCATCTGAACAGGCTTTTTCTGGCCATACAGAGAAAGGGGGGCTGTGGGAGGCATTCCAACCCTGTGGAGCTCCTGTGAGACTTTTCAGTCCTCCTCTAAGGGTCCAGTGATCAGTGTTTTTCCCTTATGAGGAGCCTTAAAGCATCAGGAGTGCTAACTAACTAAACTGAAACATGTAGATAACCTCTGTGCTGGAAAATCCCCCCTTTTTTGGGGGTAAGATTTAAAACGACATTAAAAAAATCACAACTGGCTAAATTCAGTCAGCTTTGCTCACATCTTTTTCTTAGACAACAAACTGCAGGCCCAGCATTGGACTTCATTGACAAAGCTGCCTCAGGAAAGGCTTGGCTCCATCTACCTCTGCCCTGACACTGCTGAGAAGCCATTTCAGGGAACACCAGCATCAGGCACCAGTCACTGGATCCCTGACATTGGACCGCAAAGAGTTAATGATTGGAGGGATCAGGGCATGGAGGTTTCATTCAGTGAAATCTGAGATTTTAAAATCTGGCCTTCGTTCTGAATGACACCAAAAATAGAGCACTTGGCAAGCCTCTGGGAAGGAAAATTTCCTCCAAAAATTAATTTGGCATCAATCAAATGTTGTTTTAATTTTTGACTTTTTAAACACAGCATTACGGAATTTATTTTTTTTTTAACTGAAGTGAAAAGTTACTCCAAAAACATCAAAATGTGGAAAATCTGCCCCTAATATCCAGCCTGTCCCACCCAGGTATGACCAGTCAAGCTGGAAGCCCCCATCACCATCCACCTCTACCCAAGGAGGCTCAGGAAACTTCATGTGGCTAAAGCCAGCCATTTCAGATCTGAGCTACCCCCAGAAGAGCCTTATTATTTCTTAATTACAGATGGGATGAGAGCAGGCTTAATTTACACACTACCAGTAGGTGCCTGCAGCCAGGTGAGATGCGTAGGAGCCAAATGGCTGAGGTGAGCCCAAACCCACCTGTCTGTTTTCCCATTTATCCTAAAAGGAGGAATTCAGCACCTCACAAAAACATTCCCTGGCAGCAACACTGACTTGGGACCTTCACTTTCAACTTTTCATCCAAGGAACTTGAAGCACTCAGCTTGCTCTGCTGTGTCCCCCTAAAAGGAGGACACAAAATGACCACTGAACCCACTAGAAAGCTGAGAACAAAAATTTACTTCACAGCTCTCGACACTTCTCTACATCAGCTTCTCCTGGCAAAATGCTGAAAGCACATTTTATAAGTACCTTCCTATATTGCATTAATTTTTAGCAAAGAACATACCTTTGTTGAATATACCTTAAATTCTCTTCAAGTATATATAGATACCCTTAAAGTCTAAAAATATAATTTATATCGTTTCATTCTGCTACACTTGCATGTACCTTCTGCCTAGGCATGTGCTTTTCACATAACATACTCCATCAAATAACTATTTCTATTTTCTGATGGGTCGCTGCTGCATCCCATTATTGAAGAGTCCCCAAAAGGCTTCTCTGCTGTAGTTTATAGTTGCAATCTCACAGCTTTCCAGCCACTGCCTCTGACTGTTGCACCTCAACAGACTGAGGACATCACATGGATACTCTGTGGCTGGACAGAAGAAAGAGGGGATAAAGCCAGAAGTCTATGTTGGTGCTTCGCAAACAGGCTTTTTGAGATGTCAAGCTGGGTAGGTACACCAAGAGTAGACCAGTCTTGACCCTGCTTTGAATCAGACACATTAGACAGAAAGATACACTCCATCACTGCCACCACACTCAGATGTGACCACCAGCTTTTCACACGGACCTCATGCTTAACAGAAGGTTTTGATCTGACCAGTCTTGAAAGAAAAACAACAAATATGTTTTTAATGTACCATTTACCTATATTAGTTGAATGTGTGCCCTCAAACCCACTCATAAATAACACTAGATTATAGACAGCCCAGGTCCAGCCTGCACGCTTCACAAGAAGCTGCTGCGTTAACCCCTGCCTCCCGGCCAAATGCCAACACAGCTCATTGCAATCTCCTGCAGTTTAGCTCACAAATGGCAGTTTCCCTACAGATCTCTGGAGTTTGGACCACACCAGCACCAAGATAAGGCTGAAAAGCTGCAGGAGGTCATGCTTGAGGTCCCCGAGTCCGTTTTCTCATGTGGTGATTAACAAGGGTTCTGCACTGGCATTAATAATCATTGTCAATCGTAACATGCTTAATAAATGGTCCAGCACATGGTTTCTTGTGGTCACCAACCTAAGCAGGGATGCAGAAAGGTTTGATGTTCTGTTATCAGAGGAAGTCACTGAATGTCCATGGAAACTTGTGATGTTTTTTCTTACCCTACAGGGTATCACAGACATCTTAAGCACAGTCTGATTTACAGTTAGGACATTTCCATTTGCATGTCATGAAGTACGAGTCAGAGGAGAATTCGACCTTCAGGTGTTGAAATCTGAAATCAGATTTCCCACTCCCCTTCCCTTCAGAGGGCAGGGGGGAGTCACACAGAACAGATGCATTTTTCTGTATGACACCAGTTCTTCAGGATGCTGCTCCCTGCGCAGGTGCCTTTGGTTGTGAAATGAGAGGGCAAGGAGCTCCCTTTCACTTGCCCCTGAAACTTCTGCCTCTGCCCTGATTATTTCCTGTCTTAATACCTCCACACGCTTTCATTGATCACCGCTTCGTGTCTTTCCTTAAAGGAACCTTTTTCACTGACATAACATCACATAATTATCACAAAACTAACAGGCTGTGAGTTCTCTCCTACCCCCAATACAACAGGAGCATTTTTCTCAGGCACAAATGCCTTGCACTTAATACTTTGAGGCATGCAGACTGGCTTTGCCTATTATTATTGCAAAGAATAAGAGTTTTTGTCACCTCTGGTCTCCACCTCAGAGCGCATGACTGCTCTGCACTGTTCCACTGTGAGGAACTGAGAAATGATCCCTGCACATCCTGCCTTGCCAGACTTCTTTTTCAGGGAGTTTTTCCTACTACTGGAGTTTTACCACAGTGTTCATTCTGTGATTGTATTATTACCAAGGATGATTGTTAAAAAAACCTCATGAGTTTTACCTTTCCTTCTTTAGAGAATTGTTGAGACTGGCTAAAAAATGATAACTTTTAGGAGCCTGCTGATGTTGGAGTCTTTTTATATAAGTCGGGTCAGGGATGTTAAGGAATCATGTTTTCAGGCTGTTTTCCATAAACATAAGAACTAGAATTCTGCTTTTGCTTTCCTAATGAAAACAAAGATTTGCGTTTACTAATCTGACTTGATAAGCCACTGCCCTTATGAAAAAAACAGGAGTTTCATGACAAAATTGCAACAGCTGATGGGAGTGCATGTAGGCAGCGTTTTTTCTCTTCTAAACATGACTTTTTTGGTGTCAGCAGACAAGTGTACACACAGCAGACAAAACAAGCTTCACCCCTTCTCCTCTCAGTTTTCTGCCTGAGTATCCCATCAGAAGATGTTAGGAGGGTACAGACCATGCTTGCAAAGCCCCCAAAGCTGGCAGTGGGGTACAACCCCTGTTATGGTCTGCCCCTGGGGAAGACTTATAAACATCAGGGTATAAATGCAGCCAGCAACAGAGGATTTCCAAGCAAAACTTTTTATGGGCTCTCTGATGGGTGTTTTAGGCTGATACCCTGATATCGAGGTTGTTACTGTGGGTGCCCCAGCAGCCCAAATATGACTGAAGAGGACCTGCTTTGTATGTGCCTGTTTTTCTATTCTTGGAAGCACTCTGCATTGCATTGGTAACATTTAGCTCTCTGGCCTGGCCAGGAGACACTCAAAGCATCCAGCCTGTCTTATGTGATAGGATCCAAAAAGCTATATTTGTTCGTAAGCTGTGAATTGATAGCAGTAATATGCTGAGTGCACAGCGCAAAGTTTTATTGCTAGATATTTATCAGTAAAAGCACCGAGCATGTTTATGCACTGGAAAATGACTCAAATTGAGTCCATTCTGGGGATTTACCTCCCCCTTGTAGCTACCAGTATATGGGAAGACTGCCAGGCTGTCTATGCAAAGACAGCAGACCCCAGTCTGCAATTTACACTGTGCAACTTACCCTGTTTGAACTCTTCCCAAGGATGACAAGACTCAGACAGCAATGCTATTTTCTTAACAGTTCATCCCCTTGGATTCGCAGCAGTATCTACATGCCCTTGTGGCATCTGCTAACGTGGCAAGCTAACACAGTCATGGAAAAGATCATTAGATTGCACCAAATTATCAGCAAGGTTGCTGTGCTGGTATTGTCATTGCTGGTGGGAGCTAGGAGAAGGCTCTCCTGCATTAGGAGCAGCAGGTGGACGTTGCAGGGCTGGCAGTGAGGCACACCGAGTGGTATCAAACACTGCACTGCTCATGGGGGTGGCCAGTTCTCCACCTAAGGATTTGCAGTTGCAGCTCATCTTCCAAGGAAACTCTTGGTGCAATGAAACAGAAGGATCAGTTGTACACAGCACCTTCAATGGGATTTAAGCCCGCAAGGTACTGTACAGCTCACAGGTGGTCAAGGTCTTCTGGAAGCGTGCTGAAGATGCTCAGGATATATGAGAAGCCATGCAGCATCCAGCTGCTCAGGTTTTGGTTTGGATGGTCACATGGAGCCATCAGCACAAGGCAAGGAAATGCTGCAGACTGTGCTCAGTCATTACGGGAGCCTAAAACTTGTTGGGAATGGATATTTTCCATAGCAGTACAAGTTGTAAAATCTTTGTCTTTTCCATCCTTTGTGAAAAGGAGGGTCTAGCTCTGCTCTCCCTCCTGTTAGTCAGCCCCTGGCACTGACAACAAGTCAGCAGAGGTTGCTCTGAGCTTTTTCCAGCTAAGAGAAGAATCTGGCTCCTCTAAAAAGCATGCATCTCTAGAGATGATCCCCACGAGCAACACTTCATGATTCCAGATACTTATTTATCAAAAATAAGCTAAGTTGTGTTACCATTAACTCCCACTGCCTGGTTTTGGTGCTTAGAGAAAAAAAAACAAACAACGGCCTGAACAATCCAGTCTGCAGCTTAAATAAGAGTATGTGACAAATCATCTGAGTAAAGCCAAGCCATAAGGGCAATAACAATTAATAGCAAAGTATTCACCTCCACTCCAGCACATATATGTGTGCATATATATATCTATATATATGCACCTTCAAAACAGATGAGCACAGTACTCACTCTGAGTGACATAAAGGCCCTCTGTTGACTTATCCTCGTGCCCATCGAAGTCTCTGCTGGCTAGCTGCCTATTGGCCGTCTCCAGTCGTTCTGCAAAAAACAGGAAATACTTTAAGTATAAATATATGTATATGAAATTGTAGGCCAACCAAGAAAATAAGATGCATGCCAGCAGAGCAGTATAAATAGACTCTCTGAAGGAGGACATTAAAATGGAGGCTGACACATACATAAAAGATGAGGCCTTTGACCTCTTCCATGAAGCTGTGTTGTTCAGATTTACAGAAACTGGGGGAAAAGCCTCTGCCATCCGCAGCTGACGTGCCTGAGCACTTCATCTCTCACGCTGTTCAAAATGCACAAGGCATTTGCAATCTGAATTACCCAGCTTTGCAAGGGGAAGGGTGCCTTCCTTCAGTGCTGTGCAGCCCCTGGTGCAGCAAGACACCCTGGGGGATGGCAGCCCCCAGCCTGGTGACACCAATTCTTGGGGATGCTCTGGGAAAGGAGAAGTTTTCTGCAGCAGGGGACAGATTCCGCTGGGAAGAGTCTGCCTTCAGGTGTGCCCATCCTCCAGAAAGACCATCCAGCCCCCTCACACAGTTGTAAAAAGCATGAGCCAGCTTGCAGAAGGCATCTTGCTGCTCAAAGACATATCAAAGTACTCCCATCAGGCACGTGGACAGGTAATAGCTCAAAGTCACAGTCAAAGGGACCGTCTGAAGCTGATTCTCGTATTTTGTCAGAGGGTTTCTATGGAACTGGGCGGGGTGTGACAAGAGTTTTGTCTTATGCCAATGAGCAGGACCTGATTTCTCCAGAAGTTTATCTACAACATGTGTGAACGCACTGCCTTAAAGCCTGCCACTCTGCGAGAAGTGGAACACCATGTCAACCAGGGGGAAAAAATCCTACACAAGCAAGCATAACGTACCACGGAGATCTCTGTTGAAGTCGTGAAGTCTCCTAATTTCTCCTTCGAGTTTGTTTCTCATCGCTTTGTCCAGAGATTCCCTCTTAGTGGTGGTCTTGACCAGGCCCTCATAAGCTTCTGAAATCCTCTGAATCTCTATTTCAAACTGAAAGGAGAGAGAGCTCCTATTAAAGCCTGGCAGGAATGCATCCCATCCCAGTGTTTGCCCAGTGCATTTTGATGGGATGCAGGGGCTGTGGGAGCAATGCCCACGCCGAGTGGCACACCAGCCACCAGCTCTGCAATGACCAATCTCCCCGGTGGAAGACGGTGCAAAGCCCCAGGGGTGCTGGAGGCTCCTGCAGAGGGGAGTGATTGCTGGATGCCTGCAAATGCCCCATGGGGCAGCTCACTGTACCACAACGTCCCGTAACAACTCACAGGCAGCTCCCAAATCAGCTCAGAATGGGGTGGGCTTGACGTAATGCTTGGTTGCCTTCACTCTGTGACCAAGATGACTGCTTTAACACCATCCAAGAGGAGAAGCAAAGGAAACAGCGTATTTGTGTGGACTGTATTCTTTCCTATAAAGGGTTTTAGGAGGCAAGATTTATTATTCTGCCAGATCCTTAACCCAAAATCTAGCTCTAAGCTCTGTACACCACCAGAAATGCTTTAGGCTTAGCTCTGACCTCATGTCAGTCTTAAACTATTGTGGTTCACTCCCTTCCATCCTTGACCAAAAACTGCTCTAAACAAAAAGAAACTATAACAGACCAAACCAATTGTTTTGGGTTTTCAATCTTCTTAACTTCATCTCCTTGAAATCTGGCAAACTGCAGAGGAAGTTTTTAGTGGTGAACTTGCACCTTAAGACCTGAACCCAAAAAATGGACAGGAAAATAGTCCCAGGCAGATTTTGCTGTTCTGATCAATCTCATCCAGCTCTTTTAATAAGCTAATGTCTTGTTAAGTGCTTTGCTGAAATAATTGCTACAGGAATGATCAACACTGCTGTGGGAATCTGCTCCTGCATGCCTAGCCCTTGTGTTTGTGGAGAAAAGCTTGATAATGTGCACACAGGCTGGAAAACCAAGAGATATTTATAGCCTCCCACATACCTTTCTAAATCTGGCACATTTTAGCCTCTTGAATCACGGGTGGGGTGGATTCATGATTTGTGAAGTCAGGGTGCGAGCCCACCTCCACTTGATGTGGAGGTAGGTCCTTTTCTAGGGTTCATTAAGCTTTAGGTGTAATTTGCCAGTTGCAGCTCCGGAGAATAAAAGCTCCAGCTATGCTGGAGCTGTCACCCTGCTGACTGCACAAGAATCTTCAGCCAGGCTCCAGCAGCCTGGAGCTGTGCTTCCCATGATCCTGGGGCCATTCTGTCCGGATATGGCCCATGGGCACATGGCACCTCCGAAACAGACACCAAGGAAAGCCCGGAAAATGGGGAAACCCAGTTACCTTCCCCTGTTTCTGCTTTCAGCTCGCTCAGGCACAAAAGGTGAAAGAAGTGGTGATGTGCAAAGTCCATGGTGTGGCCTTCATGACACCAGCAGCTTTGGATTAGTACCTTGCTGGGTATCACATCACCTGTCTCACACCAGTGGTGATTTAACAGCTCACAGGCATTTCACACCCATATAAACCATTCCCCTTCATGCATGACATTAAAAGGTACCATATGTAGATTAATTCTCAGCTGACAATTCTCCACAGCTCCTAGAAGAGGGTGACCTGTTGAACTGGCTGTGACACTCCCTCTTGGGTGAACTACAAACTTAGTCAGATTATTCTGACTTTCCACTTTGTTTTTTTCAAAGCAGGAGCTCCAGGAAGCCCCGTTACACTTTCCCTAACCTAACCTTGAAAAGCAGGTCCTTTTTCCCCACCCTGCTGATGCACAGCCAGACATCCAGCATGTTGCCACCTCAAGGACAGCACACTTGGAGGAACGCTGCATAAATCCAAACCTGTTTGAAATTCAGACTGAACCTTTCTGTGGTTCAAAAAACCCTTACTGGTTAAAAAAAAAAAAGTCGCTGGGTTTTATTTTTCTTCATATGCAAAGCAACACAAGCCTGTACAAAGCCACATCAAAAAGTCTGAACTTTTTTGAGAAAACGTTTCATGTGAAATTTCCAGAATCCAACAGCATGTCGATTAGTTACTCCAATAACAGCATAGTTTCAGCTACTTGATTCTGTTACAGCATGTTCTTTGGATCATTGTGACCTCTGCTGAAAAGTAAAATTACTGAAAAGAAATTTAGTTCTGTTTTATCTCAAACCAGGACATTATACATAGTTAGAGGCTATATTCAAGCCACTTCGCATTGCTCTCCTTGACCACTTAAGCAGATTGACCTTCTCTCTCCTTGAAAGGAAGGTTTGGCTTAGCAAAAGTAATTTTTAAAGCACTTTCCTGAATTCTTAACGACATGATCCCAACCAGACACTGTGTTCAGTTGGGTGCGTTAACACCCACTGTTTCCTGCACCTCCCTTCTCCCGGGTTAGCAGCTATCTGCAGGAGAAGATGCCTGCTCCAGAGAGCTCCTACCACAGTGAAGCAGATTTGCCAACATGGCAGCAGGGTTCCACAGCCCAAGGCTTCTGGTTAGCACAAGGGCTCTGCTCTGCCCGTTATCTGCCATTAGTTCCCATAACACATCACCATACAAATCTCCTGAGCCCTGGAAGCAAAGACTTGCTGCAGGGAAAGAAAGAACCTCCATGATTCCGTTCAGAACACTGAACAAAATTAAAGCAGAGCAGAAGAACATCCACAAATTGTGTCGGCGTTTCTCAGCAGCTCTGGGACTTCCTTCCCCTTCTTCTATAGAGGGGAATAAACAGTTCAGCCTCTTCTCTGCCTGGTAGCTCCTGGAGCCAACCCACTCAAACATCCCACGCACAAGGAAGAGCCAGCCCAGCCTGGCAATTAAACTTCAGCAAGGTGACACCACCCAACAAAAAACAACAGGAAAAAAAAAAACGAAAAAAGAGAAATTAATGCCTTGCTTTTGCCAAAAAAAAAAAGCTCAAAATAAAACATGTACAACCCCTTTTCTTCCCCAACTCTTTTTAGGTAAGAAAACCAGACAATTCATCAAACAGCACAGGGATTAATCACCACCTTGTACCTCTCTGTAAAAAGTCTGTTCAGACACGACTGAGAATTTGACAACCCTCAGGGCTGATCTGTTCATACGAAGGCCCAGGGAGCCTTCCATGTCAAGCTGATTTTCTCTAATTTCTTTTCTTATTCTGTAATGAATAAAAATGATGGGAGGGTGGGTCTTCCTAGAATAAACTTGTTACACACAGAAAAACCAGAAGTACTCCTCATGACCCTGCCACTTTCAATAAGAGAGAAGAGTTTTCACACCCAAAGTATGTAATTTAACTCACTGTCACATTTTCAGAGGTGATGTGCAGCTGAAACTGTGGGAACGGAGGAGGGCCTGCCCTGTTCTTGTGTTCAAACACAGAAACAACAGCATGGGAGGGATACTGTGTATTAAGGCTTTGGTTAAGGACATTTTCCTGAAGAAAGAATGCACTTGAGCATGTGTTTCGCTTTAATACTCCGCTTACATTCCCCCGAAGTCAATGGGACTCAAGTCCACACTCTGTTGACTGAAGTGAGACTTCAGCCCATGCTTAAATACCTTTCTGTTGGTGTCTGATGCAATCGACTTGTGGGGCATCCAAAATAAAGAGAGCACCGTTTCCAAGAGCGTAAAAGGAAATCGGAATATTTTTAGGGCATTGCACTCAAATACCTTTTACTGAACAACGCAGCTTTTTAAAAATTAATAGCTGGAATATTTCTTTTTGCCCACGAAGGCCACAGGGAAGTCAGCATTAAAATCTTTGTAGATGTATTCACAAACAGTTAATGTTGCTGCAAAAATTTCTCAACTAAGTTTAGGAATAAACTCAACTCATCTGGTTGCAGAGGAGGAGGCTGAAAAGACAACAGCAGGTACAAAGCAACAGATCTTTTCCTAATCTGTTTGAACAGATTGTCACAGGTTTTTCCCAAAGCTGAGGCTAGGACACGGTCTTTCAGAGCTGTCTCTTCTTCTGTGAAGGGCGTCTCCATGAACACCCTGATCCCACACAGCACAGAAAAAACTGACCTCCTGTTTAGACTACTAACTTCAGAGAGAAAAGATCTGCAGCCTAAGCCCATTTGTGTTTAAGCTGTGGGAAGATATAAGTGAAATACCAGTGTAGGATCCTAAATATCTCCCCTGGGACCCAAAGCCAGCAGACGTGGGGAGCATCTCCGCATTGCCTCCAGTGAGCTCGCATTTTAAGCAACTTCTGCTTCGTTTGATTTGACTCTTCATCTTGTCACCCAAGGCAGTGCACAAGACATCGCCCTTCTCCGCTGAAAATGCCAGCTTGCATACAGAAAAAAGGGCGAAGGATCCCTTTGCAATAGGGTTTTTGAGCAAAATCTTTACCAAATGGTTCTTTCAAATACGGAGGCAGTGCTTTTTGAACCAGCTTGATCAAAGGTGGGTGTTTAACTCTTAAAAACCCATAGATCAGTCACTGAAAGCCTCTGAGACAACCAGGTTAATATATTTCCAAATAAAAGGCAACGCCATCGATGGCTGTTATACTTTCAAAGAGCATGGAGCATCACGCGAGCATATTGTGATGGACAACACCACTCAGGATACATGTGGCTATACTCTTCAAATGCTTCTCACCCACATCTCTACCATCTATGCAGATGGTGTAGGACCTAGCTGCACCAGGAACAAATTCTGCCCATGGGAGACTTCCAGGGAAAGCTCTGGTGAGGCCAGCATGGAAGGATGGAAGGGGAAAATCCTCAAGTGAGGGACATGTGATGCGCTGCCCCATTTTGTCCTAGAGGAAGGGGAGCCCGTGCGCCTTGGGGGACAAGATTACACTTCTGGAAGACCATTATGGAGAGGCAGTGATTAGAGATGGCCACTGGTGCAACCCCATTGCAGCGACGTGACTATGAAGAACAGCTCGGAGGACTCAAATGCAGAAGCACCAAGACGGTTGCGCTGCCCAGGCCCCATCCCACCCTTCCACATACCTTCTGCAGCTTGTCTGCCTTCTCGTAGTACCCCTCCAGCTCCTGCCGCAGCACGTGGTTCTCCTCGGACAGCATCTCCACCATCTGCTGTGCACGCTCCACAATGGCGAAGGCGTCGGGCGTCAGCTGCTGGCCCAGTGGCATGGGCGGCTGGGCAGTGGCGGGGGCGGGCAGAGGTGGCAAGGCAGCAGGGAGCAGAGGGCCAGCGGCGGTGGCCTGCGAGGACATGGGGCTGTGCTGCTGGGCTGGCGGCGGCGGGAAGGGCGGCTGGCATTGTCGGCTGCGGGGAAGCACACGGGAGGAGGCGTTAGAGCCGCGCGCCCTCCGAACGCGTGCAGGAGCTTTTGCCTAATGACCGCAGGGTTTATTAATAGGGTTACAACTGTACGGTCATGATTCCAGCCCTTAGTCACTCCTAAATACCAACAATCGCAGCAGGGACCGGGCAAATTGTCTCCTCGCCCGCTCTTGACAGTGATGTATACATCTGGCGTGAAGGGATAAAGGACGCATTGACTGGAAAACGGCATTTTTGCCTAGGTGCGCAGCTAATATTTCAGCAGCCAGCCCGCCTCTCCCTGCCCCCCCCCTTGCCACAAACCCCACCGCTGAGAAGCGTGAGCCAGCGGGCTTCAAGGAAACACAAGGGATGCATTACTCACCCCTCGAACACCGCTCCCTGCCTGGAGCGAGACGGGCCGAATTGGGAGGCGAAAGGAAGTGATGTGAGCAAAGCAGCGTCCCCGAGCGGCTTCAGCCAGCGGCAAAGGGAAGGGCTGCTGCGGAGCTGCTGGAGGCACAGCCCCGGTCAATCAGGGCCAGCCACGAAAGCCATCTTCCAGCCGAGACCTCATTGTGTCACTCCCCGACTAACGGCATCCATCACCCACCAGGCTCGTATCGGGGAAGGGTAAGAAGCGAGCTGGCGGTGGACCTCCTTGTGGGCTAGGCTTTCTGACGGCGGGCGACTCTTTAATCCACCCGAGCCACAATTTGCAATGGCTGGAGGGTAACCCCGGAGGATGTCAGCAGCGAGGGCAACCCTGTGGCTGGTGGCCAAGCAGGACCAGAGTTCCTCACTTTTATCCTGCATTTCAGCCCTGTGAGCTTGACAAGCGAGACCGCCCCTGTTTCAAAAGGGGGAAATTCAGGCAGGGAGCAGCTCAAAGCTTGTCCGCACCAGACCCATCTCCATCCCTCCACCCACCACACAGGCAGCCTCAGAGCCTCGGCCAAGGTGAGCAGCCCCACGCAGAGTCTCACTGTGCACAGACTGAGCCGCTCTTCAGCCCAGATGCCAAAGTCATGACATTTATACACCGCGCTTGTCTAAGAGCCTCAACCCAGACCACGCAGCACATCTCTGTCAGAGACCAGTTTGGCTGGAAAATAAGCTGGCTGCTGGACCTTGCCTGAAGTCTGCAATCAAGCACCTTCTGAAAGTTGTATTTTAGCTTAACCACGAGCTATTATGCTTGCTGTAGCTATAGTTGCCTTTATTTCTGTAGCCTACACAAGGCAGGAAACCTAAAGAACAGATACACTTACACCATTTGGCCTCAACAACGCATGAATGCTATTTTTTAGACAGACTATTTTGTGTTATATAAACACATGATAAATATGATTACTGTTGCCTTCAGAACCTACACAGATTTTCAAAGCAGGGTTTTCAAAAGCTCTCATTATTGGCCTAATTCTGCTGATAAGAACCCATCACTGCCTTCAACTGTAGCAGAACAAGATGAAAAGTGAACGCAATTTTAAAGCCCTGCCCTAAAAGCGAACAGTGCTGCTTTAACAATCTTGTCCCCACCAAGCCCATGACGGCGAGGAAAGCCAGCAATTCACTCATATCTTCTGTCCAAATCAGGGGAGAGCAAATGGGGCTCTGCAGACCCCAAGACACAGCCCACACAGCTCCACGCTCCCATCCTGGCTCTCGTGCTTTGCCCAATGCACCCACCATGGCAAGGAAAGGTATTGAAATGGAGCGAAGACCAGCGATGAGCCCGTTCCCAAATGCAATCACAATGCTAATCTGCCTGGCAGCACAGACCCTGGTCCAGGCTCGGCATCCTCAGGAGGAAGATTCCAGCCAAGCTTTGTGCAGGCAGCATTGGGAAAACCTGTGCTGAGCACACCCTGGCCATGAGACAGCTTTTACCTGCACAGCACAGGCTGTGTCTCCCCTGGTAAATTAAACATTCACGGGGCCATTCCCCAAGGGCAGCTCCCAGGAGGGTTTGGTGTCAGTCCCAGGCATGCTATTCCTCTGGCAAAGGTACAGCCTAATGACTTAGGAGCCAAACATCTACTGAAAGTGGATAAAAATTCCCAAAGGACAGCAAGGCAGTGAGGTGGTGTATGTATGTATGGCCACTTTACATATGGTCAACACAACATTCAGTAATTCACAGAATCATAGACTGGTTTGGGTTGGAAGCGATCTGTAAAGATCATCTAGTCCAACCTCCTTGCCAGGGGCATTTTTTTTTGTCTAGATTAGGTTGCTCAAAGAGGTTTCACTACTCTCAAACCCCAACTCTCTTAACCTATCTTTATAGGAGAGTAGAGGGGCAGAAACACCTCCCTTGCCCTGCTGGCCACGTTTCCTTTGATGCAGCCAAGGATACGGTTGGCCTTCTGGGCTGCAAACACACATTGCTGGCTCAGGTCCAATATTTTGTCACCAGTATCCCCAAATCCTTCTCAGGGGGGCTGCTCTCAATCAGTTCATCCCCCTCTATGTACTGGAGACAGCCCCGACACAGATACAGGACTTTGTACTTGGCCTTGTTGAACTTCATTAGGTTTGCATGGCCCCACCTCTCAAGCCTGTCCAGGTTCCTCTGGATGGCATCCCTTCCCTCTAGCAAATCAATTGCACCACTCAGCTTGGTGTGGTCTGCAAACTTGCTGAGGGTGCACTCGATCCCACTACCTATATCATTGATGGAGATATTAAATAGCATTGGTCCCAGTACGGACCCTTGAGGGATATCACTCATCACCTGTTTTCACATGGACATTGAGCCATTGAGAGTAACTCTTTGGATGCAGCCATCCAGCCAAAATTCCTTATCCATCTAACAATCCATCCATCAAACCATATTTCTCCAATTTAGAAGTAAGAATGTTGTGGAGGATCATATCAAAGGCCGTAGAGAGATGCAGGCAGATAACACCAATAGCTTGTCCCTTGTCCACTGATGCAGTCACTCCATTGTAGAAGGCCACTAGATTAGTCAGACATGATTTGCCTTTGGTGAAGCCATGTTGGTTGTCTCTAATCACCTCCCTGTCTTCCATATAGAACTCCATGACCTTTAAGGTCCCTCTCAACTCAAACCATTCTATGATATGTTTTGACATATCTTCCAGGAGGATCTGTTCCATGATCTTATTGTTTCTTAAGAAACACTGCAAAGTTTTATCTGCCGTTGCTGGTGAGAGCTCTGTCCGCCCTGGCCCTGCTCACTCGTCTCATGGTGCAGCACACACCACAGAGGCATTGCAACCACACAGAGAAGAAGGAGAAAGGAAAACACAGCAGTTTTGCCGCATAAAAACACCCCTCATCAAACACCATGTTAACTGGAGACGAAAACCATCCCACCCTACTAGAGGAGAAGATGCTACCACAGCTCTTTCTCCTGTACTGACTGCAGTGATTTGCAGCGGTGGTCAACACTGCCTTAGCAGGAAAGAGGGGCATCACAGCAGGGGGTGTATCATTTTCATTTGGGGTGTTATGTTGCCTTGCTCTCTTGCATCATCTTGTGTACCTCATCAGAAAGGAAAGCAGCATGTATCCTCAACCCCAAGCTGACTTTCTGGCTGGTGTATCTGCACCGTGGCCTTTGGACAGTGGTCAGCAAACCTCGGGGCTGCAAAAGGAAGAACATCACGACTTCTCCTGAAATTCCCTCAAAGCGGTGGGGCCAAGGTGGCCCCAGAGCCCCCAGACACTGGCACTGTGTTAAGATACTGTTAAGATGGAGTTTACTGCCTCTCCAGCCTCACCACTTCTGCCTGCTGCTGGGACCTCGCGGCAGGATGCCCTGGGTGGGGGGGGCATACTGATCCGGGGGGCTCATTTTACCTTCCTGAGACCAAAAACACATCTCCTAGCAGTGCCTGGCAATCCAAGGCTGGGTGAGCTGTGAGCCCAGACAGCCCTGTGCCAAGCTGCCTGGTCTCAGGAAGGACAAGGACAGCCCGCCGTGGGCTCAGCTCTCACACCATCCCCACAGCTCCCCCTTCCTTCTGGTGCCCCAGCCTGTAAAACTCAGCAAGGGACCCCACACTCACCACGGGACAGGAATATTTTTTTGCTGGAAAATCTGAACAATGAAGAACATCATGAGCGAGGGGTGTCACTCGTGATGCAGAAGTGTGTACAACCACAAGCAGGCACACAGTAGTGCTGCTCACAGCCAGGCTGCACTTGCATGTTTCACCACAGCAATTAATTCAACTCAGTGTGAGATCGTTAGTCTTTATCAAAATAAAGGCCACAGATGATTTTATGGAAGTAAAAGCCCAGCTGTCTGGACAGTTATACCACTACAAAGACACAAATTTGCTACAGGTACAGATTTTCTCACTTCTTTATGGGAATAGCTTAGAGCAATATTATTAAATTGATCTCTGAATCTGAATCTAAACCAGTGGAGATACAGCAATTTTTCTTTTTCATAATGAAGTACCACAATCTTTGGTCATAGATATACCCTTTAAACACTTGCAGGAACTTCTGACACTGTACTTTTGGGAAATATCAACCTCCCATCAATTTAACCTTGGGTCTGTCTACCTTTACACTACAGAGGGAGGAGAGATCCCCAGATTCTCCATTTTCTTGAACTACAAACCGCTTGTTGAGCTACTAAGGATTTACACCCTGTAGCAGCAGCCAGGCACCAGAGTCTGGATAGCCAGGGCCTCAGGAGAGATTCTCCAAAGTGTTTTCCAGCTTGGAAACTAAACTGGCAAAATTGAGGTTACATCTCTTGGAGCACATCTGTTCAACATAATGAACACGTTCCCGACTTTCCTTTTACTTGTTTAATCTGTCCCAATTTATTTCTGAGTAAGCCTACTGCAAAATCTCCAAATGTATATGCAATAAAATAAACACAGCAATTCATACTAACAAATCAATGTTTGTAGACATAGGAGAGTTATAACATCGGCTTAGTTCATATCCAGCCTCTCACCTAAAGCTCCAAAGAAATGAAGCAATCAGGATTACCCTGAGCTCCTTCGGACTTAGTAAAGAATGACATTCTCAAAATGCTTCTACTGTATTTTAAATGTTGATCTTACTCTGCATTAAAGTAGGCTAAGATCTTCCAGCCAAACACATTTTCATCAAAAAAATGTCCTTTTTAAAGGCAGGAAACTGGAACGTTATGAGTTTTGGATTTCTCTGCAATATTTCAGCTACATTTCTAATGAAAACATTTTTTTTTTGACATTATTGTAGGACTCCTATACACTTCTGCAATGCAATGCAAAGAAGGGAAAAAACCTAAGGAAACCAGCTTTTAGAACAATGAGCACCACACAGACAGTGAGCCTTTCGAGGGCTACCATGCTAGGGTCACCAGACTGCACTCTCTGTTTTAGGTGACGTATAGCTTATGATATATATAACAGCTTGCTATATATAGCTTGCAATACAGTGGCTCCAGCAAGATACTTCACTTTCATGAGAAATCCCTCAGAATACAGCAAGGCCACCCAAGCCCCCAGATTTAGGCATGGTCTTAATACACCGCTTATACTGGAATGCCTGGGAGCAAGAATGACCAGCACAGATGAATTTTGGGAGGAATTTGTAGCTGTATGTAGGAATAAGAAACCCTGAGGGGACAATTAATGATAAAATCGACTTGCTGTTGACCACCAGGAAATCATAAACACAGAAGAGCTATTGCTCGATAAAGCAGGGCAGCATTAGGAAGTAATGAAATGAAAAAGCCTGTAAATGTTCTGGAAAGTTCACCACTGCCCTGCTACAGGCACAATGCAGCTCTCCTCTATGTAGGGATGAAGAGTGGTCAGTGGAGGAAGGACTTTATTTCTAACATGCTACAGCGTTTACATTCATAATTAAAACACCCTCCTCTAACCCATTTAGCTCATCTTTCTCCGAACGCTTTGCCTTTCTTTGCCTCTAGGATAGACTGGTCTACTTCATCTTTCAATGACTATCCCAAGGGACTTAATCTCACAACTTCACACACACATCTACTGTGGATGTTCCAGCTGAGTCAGCGAAGAGAAAGAGGTATTTCTGGGGTGCGGATCTTTAAAGCTGCCTTAGGCTTTTACCTTAAAATCAGAGTAAAAAGTCCATGAAAGGTGCTTATTTCTGCCCATTGACTGGGAGCCTTGAGTCTGGATACTAACCTCAGACCCAGGTGTCTACCAGACTTCAACCATGATTTCTGCAGTCATGAAGCAGACTCCAAATGCTGTTCTTTGTAGCTATGGACAACATCAGTGTTGTCTCTGTGTGGGAAAAAGACAGGATCCCAGAGAAGTCAGTAAGTCCAGTCTGATGGTCATGGTGCAAGGAGACAGAGTTACATACCCGTCATTAAACTCCGATAAAGCTAGAAACGGGAGAAGACTTCCCACAGCCAAGACATAACCTTCGTGGCATCCACTGGCTTACAGAATCAGCAACAGTCGCAGCACTAAGGTTTATTTCTAAACCATTTTGCAGACTTGGACTCACACCTCCAGAATTCATGATTTTGTTAGTGATGTTTGTTAGGGCTGGTAAGACCTGGCCTGACTTCTTCGGGAAACGATTACATTAAGATCTGCACGGCAAAATTATCATCTGAAAAGATACACACCGTATTAAACGTATCCTCTGCAGTTAAGAGAGGGACAGGATATTGTATTTCTTCACAGGGATCCACACTGAGAATAGATACTCTTTCTAAAGCCCAGCTGATTTTCAGCAAAGGAAAAGGTGCCTTCCTCAACCTCTGCACTCCTAGGGAAGCCAACCTGGATAATAACACAGAGGGTAAAGAGAAACGACATGGGCATCACCCCAGCCGTGAGAATGGCTTCATTCCTCTTTCATTTCTTTTAATGAAAGGCAGATTAGACCAGAAGGAGAGGATACAAAGCTCTTCTGCAGGGCTGCCAGCATCCACGTCAGCTGGAAGCGCAGCCTTCGACCCACGCTCGTGCTTGGTCTGTCCTCGTAGAGAAACGCCAGCAGAAGTCAGCTTGGGCGTGACATCCCCGGGCCTGGCCACGCTGCCAGCACGCCTGCCTTCCTGGAGCGTCTCGGGGAGGAAAAGGAGCCCCTTGTAGTCCCCTCAGCAGCCACAGACGTGTGGCTGAATGAGTAAATATCAACAGGTTGTCTGAAAACAGCGGTAATGTGTGTGTGTGTGTGTGTTAATATACAAATAATCAGAGAAGCCACAGACTATTCCAGCAGTTAAATATAGGTTTCTACATCCAGGCAGGGTGGAATTTTATGATGCACTAAAAGAAAAAAAAATAAAACAACTGGATAGCTTTAAAACCAGCCCAGATCTATTCTTCAGTTGCACGCCACCTTTTAAAATGCATGGAGCAAATCGGAATTAGAAGGTGCCTACATGACTGACTTCTGCCACGATTGAAGTCCCCTCACCAGGCAGCGGTGTTTCCAGTTGAAGGCTTCATTTGCATTATACACGCTTTTTTATTAACAGTGCAGAGAAAGAAATCATTCTGGATAAAAGACACTGGGATCTGACAAGGGCCACTGGGAGCAATGAAGAGGATTCATTGCGCTGAGTGATCTGGATCACTGCTTAAGCAGGGCACGGAGAAACAATATGGACTTGAGCAGGTCCAATTCATCCCCCCAGGAATAAATACAGCAAGCTACAGTAAAAGGGTGGGAAATCCTATCCTGGGATGCAACTACCCTCACATGCCTGACCGGATAACAAGCTGGATGGGGGGACTCCCAGGGTGCCAACGTCTGAAACGGCAAGTGTTAATGAGCTACGTAAACGAGGAACATTGAGTTGCATTGCAGAGGTGATATTATATCTGATTAGCCTCTGGTTTAGCTGGTACTGCAACGGCATCCAGGTTGGCTTTCCACAGTGAAAAAAGAGATTTTGGCAACAGTGAAATAATTACAGGGCTCCAGGTTCCATCTGTTTAAAGCATTAAAGGACTGATAGCACAGAGATCCTCACTGTATCTGATAAAGATATTGCAAAATCCCAATTGGTAACTAGAAAATACGGGCTAAAACTAAGACGCAGATCTGCGCCAGAGATGGCAATTAGCTAGTGGAACAAGTCTGTAAAGGCCGTGATGGCTTCTCCAGATGGAGAGTGTTACAGCCACCAGGACTGAATGTTTCGCAAACTGGAATTAATTCACAGTGTCATGCAAAAGATCAAATTTGATTATTTCAAAGCCCTTTTACCTGATGAGCTGCGACTCTCTCAACATGTATCTAAGGAAAGTTAGCAAAGACACCATTCAGGAATAGCTGCACATCTAGGAAAGAAAAGGTTTTCTAAAGATTATTATCCTTGGCCAACTTAAAGCATTCAGAAGTTCCGAGCCAGGGCCCCAGGCATCATGTAACTGGCTTAAAAATACTGATATTTTAAAACAGGAAAAAATACTGGTTCCTTTTTATTTGACTTCTGTTTTTTTGGCGTTGTAAGCTGCAGGGTTCAAGTTCTGCTCTGCAATCATGATGTCCATAAAGCTGAGGCCACTAAGTCTAATTTATAACTATAATCATTATTTATAAATGCTGAGATTACCACATCATATGACTCTAGGCAGTCATCAGGATAATAGCAAATATCTTGAGATTTACAGTAAAGTTGTGAGATTTTCACCATGGTGATTATAAAGGCAACGTTCCCTTTAAAACCAGCCAGTGCCAAAGAAAAAAAAAAAAGCCAAACCAAAAAAGCAAGTTAAGCAGCAGCTGCAGCTATCCCATCTCCTTCAACAGCTCCCTGCCAACATTTGTGGGTTTCCAGCCACATTTCCATCATCACACGCCGACTGGGGAGGAGTAAGGGATTGGTGACCCTACAGGTCTTTTCCATCCCTGGTATCTGTGGGTGCTTCTCTCTTTTCTGGAAGGCAGAAGCCTTTTGCACACTCCCTGTGTGAAGGATATCAGGATGGATGGGCTGGGGAACAGATACTGGCCAGAGAAAAGGTGATGCCAGAGTATATGAGATTCCCATCTGACCACAGCCAAAGCTCTGTTTCCATTAGCTTCTTTCCCAGGCCCTCCCAATGAGATGAAAGCTGGAATTTCTCACCTTCCTTGCTCCTCTAACAGAAAAAAAAAACAGCCTATCCAAACTACTCTCCCAACCTTATGAATCCAGGCAGTTCTCCACCTTGACCTCTCTTACTGAGGTCCCCTGTCCTAGCCAGATGTCCAGCTGTGAGCCTCCCCAGCACCCAGGTAGCGGGGGAAGCAGTGAGCAATGGCAGAGGCACAGGAAGGTTTGTGCCTGGGAGCAGCCCGGCAGCATAACACAGCCCCCGGCTCTCCCCCGGTGGTGCTCAGGGGCTGCCACCCAGACAAGTCCTCTAACAGAGATGGGGGCTGGTGTCCCCAGACAGGTAACCTGCCTTAAGCCGCCCCATAGAGAGGAATATTTGGGGCAGAGACAGTTTTGTGAAGTCACATTTTAGCCACGCTCATTCCACACCTGGGCAAGCCCATTCCGTGGCGTGGTCTGAGACGCACACAGGGATGCTCTGCGTGAGGCTGCTGCTGAACTTGCTCTCACACAGATGGAGAAATGGCAAGTGATGAGCATGCTGGGAATACTGCCACTTCCTAAAAGCTTTTGTCACTCGAATCTTCCCATGTAAGGGGACACTGAAGCCTGTGAGGCCAGTCATAAACTGGGATACAGCACTGGACAAGTTCATGCCAATTAAGAACAAGTCCAGGTAATGCCAGAGGTGAGTATTTCAGTGCTCCCAAGCAGAGAGAAAGGTCAACATCCCTGCATCAAAAAATTTCATAGAAAAAAGCCTGAGATGAGGATGAAGATCATTGCTTTGCCGAGACCACTAGCACTGTGTAAAGCAACCGCACAAAATACAGCCTGCAAATGAGCCACTGTCCTGCTAGTGCTAATTACCACCTCACATATAGCCAGCAGGAACATATAGGTAGGAAACACCCCCCCAGATCCAGGCACCATGTGAAGGGACCTAAGACGGACCTGAAAATCCCCATCTGTGCAGTAGGACCCAGAGCCACCTTAGAGAAAGCACAAGAGAGACCATACACCTTAGATGGAACCTAGCTTTGGTGCGACACCCCCCAGCTATGCCAACCTGCTAGCCCACCCCTGGAAATGCATACTGGAGTAGCCAGCAGGGATATATGCAGAACGAGAGGTATTCAGGCCCTTGCGGAGGTACAAGAAAAACACCACCCAAGATTTTTTAATAAGTCTGTAAACCATAGTGGCTCTGCTGTGCCACGCTGCCAGTTCTCTGCTGCACAACATGTCCCCTCTGTGCCCCTGCACCTGCCAGGAAGGACATTTCTCCTGCCATCATGTAAAGAAAATGGCAAGCAGGGGTAGCAGGCAGCCCCTCTGCAGTGTGATTTGGGGGTTAAACCATGCTGCCTTACTGGGAATGAACAGTAACCACCATCAGAAGCTGGGGTTTCTCCAGCAGCACCTTGGGGTAAGACTGGGGACTGGCCCGTGCTGTCAGCATGGAAAGCTGCACTGATATCAAGGGGTTTCTCAGCATTAACCTCGATGATCAGGCACCTCGGAAAGGTTTTGGAAATGGCCCCAAAGGGTTTCCCACTCAACACCAGTGCCATTCCCAGTTAGCTGCAGCAGTGCATACAGCATCCAGGTCCATGCACTTACATGGACTCAGCAGAACAGACTCTGTGGGTACTGAATCAGCATTTTCCAAGAGTGCTAAAAAACCCCAAACCAGCTCCTTTTCTGCGGGGATGAATCTGCTTGCTGCCAGAGATGTTTGTTAGCACCGCGAATGGCTGTGGGAGAGCACAGCCCCAGCTTGACCCCATTGTCCTCCAGTTCGTATAACTGTTTCTTAACATAAACAGATATTTTTGCTGAGCCCTTAAAAATATCATCTTGGTGTGAAAAAAAACCGCACAAACTCTGCACAGTGGAAGGCTGGTAATCAAAACACATGCGTGGCTGGAGGAAGGCCAGGGGAGCTCAGCGCAGGCCCTCTGCTTGTCCCAAACACCTTGCAACACCCACCAAAGCGACGCTCTGAGTTCCTCCCTGTCTTGACACGAAACCTGTCACTTTTGCAAAAACTGAAAGGCAGAGCGTTCCCTCCCTTGTTTCATGCCTTATGAATTTCAGAAAGAGCTGGGTCAGCTGTGCCACCCTTTCTCCCTGCCTGCGCTGAGGCAAAATAAGCGCGTGAAACTTAATTTGATGCCGACAAAACCTTTGGGGATTTTGGGGTCAGAAAAGACCTAATGAGGCAGCTTGCAACATGAAAGCCACCCACACTCACACCAGACAACTCCAGCCTTCCAAACCCAGCAAAATACTGTCCGGGAGGTCAAAAAGACAGGGATGAGACAGAGGAAATCCTTGTCTTTAGGTACAGTAAGCAAAGGGAAGCCCTCAATGCAAGGCAGCCATCCTGCCTGGGCACCGGTGGGGACCCACACTGCTCGCAGGGATCAACTCGCAGAGAGTAAATGCTCGGGATTATTTTTAATGCGCTTGGAATAAACCCGTGCTCGTGGCGAGGCCTGGCACGAGGGGCCCAGCGCCCTGAAAGCCCCACGTGAGCTCTGTTGGGAAGATTTAAGTAGGGCATAAGTGGTGTATACGCTTTATACAGCCCTCTGGGAGGCTGGGGGTGCCACGCTGTGCGGGGTGTGATGTCCCCACCACCTGCCTGAGGCTGAAACTCGCAGGGGCCATGTCTACCTGAGGCCCCAGCCCTGCAGAAGATGGCTCCTCTATTGAGGGCAGGATCAGCAGACCCACACACATCCCCTTGACGGCCATTACCTGCTGACCCCGTACTCCGGGGGCGGCTGGTAGCGGACGAGGGCCACCTCGGCCCGGGCAGGCTGGGGGCCGGCGGCGTAGGAGGCCTTGAGGACATCTTGCGCTGGCTGCTCGCCGTAGAAGAGCCCGTGCTCCTGCGCCTTGCTGCTGGGGGCCGCCGTCTTGCCTTTGTAGGGGTACTCGGGCGGCGGGCCCCGCGGGTCCGTGGCCTTGCCGGGTGGCGGGGCTGCCTTGAAGCCCTTCCCGCCCCCCGGGGCCGGGGGGTGCTGCTTGGCCCCGTTCCTCTCCAGAGACAGCTGCATGATCCTCTCGCTCAGCGAGCGGACGTGGCCTTGCTTCAGCTCCTTCAGCGCCTCGTCCTTATGCGCCTGCCCGCTGTTGGCCCGGTTCACCGTCGGCCTCCCCTCTGTCCTGGACTTGGGGCCGGACCCGCCATAAAACCCCGGCGCGGCGGCGGCCGGCGGCTGTTGGCCCCGGAAAAACTGAGATTGGGCCTTGGCCTCCTCGTAGGTGGGGAGCTCCTCGGTGCCGTGCGGGGGCTGCGGGGCCCGGGGCTGCTTCTCCATGGCAGCACCGTCCCCCTGGTGCTCCTGCCCCTGCGGTTCCTGCCGCCCCGACGGCTGGACCATTGGCGGCTCCTCGGGCGCGAGGTTTTCTGCGGAAGAGAGAGTGCTGGCAGTGCTGTTGGAGGGGCCGGCGCTGCCCGTCGCCTGGTGCTGTATGGCCAGCAGGTTCATGTTCTCGCTGGGGTTGCCATACCTCAGCCGCTCCTGGATCAGGCGCTGCAGGACGGTGCCGGCTGCCACCTCCTCCGCCCCTCGCATCTCCACCTCGGGCACCCGGCGGAAGCTGGGTGGGCGCAGGGTGCAGAGGGCCTCCTCGGCTGGGCAGGGAGAGAGAGAGGCGGCCATTAGCTCTGTTGCCCTGGAGGTCTCATCCTCCCTCCCATTTTCCCCTCCTGCACCCCATGGCTGTGACCCTGGGGCAGTGCCCTGCCAGGGTTCCCCGGGGAGCAGACGGGACATGGCTGGAAGCAGCCAAGGGAGGCAGGGCACTGCTTCCTGCTCATCCCTCCACTCCAGATCATCCCTAATTCTGTTTGCAGTTACCCCTAAAAACATATTCCCATCCCTTCCCTGGTCCTTCCCTCCATAATTCTCCATGCACCCCATACCCACAGCTCTGAGCCCACTCCCAAGTCAATGGAGGGACAGGCAACATCACAGGGAAATCTGGTCTTTCTTAAAATTAGGATGGGATGGAAATGGATGGGATGAATAGAATAGAATAGAATAGAATAGAATAGAATAGAATAGAATAGAATAGAACAGAATAGGAGTAATTTCAGTTGGAAGGGACCTACAACGATCATCCAGTCCAGCCGCCTGACCACTTCAGGGCTGACCATAAGTTAGAGCATGTTATTAAGGGCACTGTCCAAATGCCTCCTAAACACTGACAGGTTTCGGGGCATCGACCACCCCTCCAGGAAGCCTGTTCTAGTGTTTGACTTCCCCCTGGGAGATGCCTTGCAGAGCTTACAGAGGCAGCCTGCATGGCAATGCTGAACAAGATGCTGCATTTTTGATAGCCAAAGTCAGGTGAGTCAATTCCCCTCCAAAGTGCACTGCCTGCCACAACAAAATAAAATGCAGAATGTATCACATTGTGCTGTTCCTAAGAGAGTCAATACTAACTGTTTTAATTTTGCTGGGTGAGTACAAGGAAGGCATTACAGCCATAGATGTAACGCCAGCATTTTAAAAAGTGCATAGATGGATCAACTACACAAGCCTAACACAGAATACTGAAGTTTTTCTGAGGCAATGATACCATTTTTGCACCATACACGCAGCGGAGCTTGCTCAGTGCCAAGCACCTCATGGCCTACAACCACAGCCTGGAGGCTGGGATTGCTCCCTGCTGGAGCCCTCCTCCCCAACCCATCCCAGAAGTGGTGTAAGACATCTGCCTGAACAGTGTCCAAGCCCAAAGCGGTGGCCCTGAAAGACCCCCCCTGCGGATAAAAGTGGGAATAAGCCTGCAGCTCTGGACAGAGTCCTCCCATGTCCCCAGGCAAGAAGGAGGTGTTGTTTTCAGTTCATTTTTTTTGAGGTCATTCTTGGCAACTTTCTCTCTCTCTCCTGCTGTTTCCAATTCTCAGAGGAGTTCATCAGATGTACTTACATTTGTTTTTTGGCATTTGAAAGTAGTTAAAAAGCAAACTTTCTCCTGAGGTCTGGTATTTCCCTGAGGTTTCATCAGTTACTGCAGATGCTGTGGGATAACTTACATATGACCCAGAGGAAGAAAAGCCTTTGCCTCTTGACTATGAGAATAGGTCATTTCCACTAACAATTTTGCAGCAAAGCCTTTAAGATGATTGTGGGGCTCCAGGGGGAAAGAAGATTCCCAGGCTGTTTTGCTCCACGCCTGCCCTGCAAAATACACTTCTGCTTCCCTTGAGACAATGTTATCTGCCTGCCAGCCTGACTCGTTGGCGTTGCAGCCTGGTCACCAGCCTTCAGAAGGTCTGACAGCTCCCCAGGCTGGTGTTTAAGCCAACAAGATGCACAGACACACACACCTCCATCTACCTCTCTGCACAACAGCCACGTGTCCATCTACTTTATATGCCCCTGCAGCTCTTCCTGCTTTATTCCTGTTATTGCAGTGCACAGAAGCCTCATCATACTGGATGTTTTTGCAGACACGAAATAAAAATCTCTCTAACATACCAGAAACCCCTCCCTAATGTACCAGAAAGCTGACAGTCCAGGCTGTTGGACTACACCTGAGATAAGTCTGACAAAAATGGTAAAAGCCAACTCCATGTGGCCAAGGCAGCTCTTTATCATACACCAGAAGGATTTTCACCCCTGCACTAGTCATCTGTTACCATCCTCATATTTGGGAGATGTACTTTAGTTGCCTATTTTTGAGGTCTGAAAGGACTGACCACAGTGCACCTTCCACTGGGCACCTTCAGTCCTGCTCTACCAGCAAAAAGCTCTGGATCTCAGTCCAGATGCACAGTGAAGAGCAACCATGCCCTGAAGGTCAAGCAGTTACGTTGCATCCTCCACAAGCATAAGTGACAAATGCTGGTGTGTTATAACACTAAAGTCAAAGGGAACTCCCCTTTGGCTCTACAGAGGATGAGGAGTTGGCCTTCAACTCTGTAAATATTATTTGTAAGTGATCTAAACTGCTCAATTTATGCTTTGGAAAAAACCTGGAAGTCAATGTGGTGGGTTCGTATGGAAGTGTGGCCACCCACTTACCAGCTTTTTCTTTGGCACTGATTGCTTCAGCTGTTAGCGGAGGAACTTCATGCCTGCCAGCAAACAGCTGGTGATCCTGGTAAAGAAAGACAGCATCTTCCAGTACCTGGACTGGGCTGGTAGGCTTGTAACAAACAGATGTGGAGCCTGCAAGAAAGAAGAACGGGATGTCAGTAAATAAAACACTTGAATGACGAAATATAAAGCCATGGCTTATGACAGAAGCCAAAAAAATTTTTCTCAAGCATGGCTAGGTGCCTGAGAATCCCTGCCAAGGCCACAGAGCAGATCACCTCTTCTGTCCTCACCACCCAAATAACACATTAGCTCTGAGGAACAAGAGGCAATCACCGAGTCAAGTTCCATGCACCGACCCAGCCTGGCCTTCAAGGTCCCTGGTCCATGTACAAAGCAAGGCTGGCACAGCTCAGCTTGTAAAAGCTGACAGTGACAGGCTCAAAAACCAAGGCACAGCCCTGGGACATGAAGCCAACAGAGCCAGAGCAAAACTGAAAGAGGGAGTGGGTGAAAAGAAGGACAGGTGAGGACTCAGCCACACATTCAACAGGGCCAAAGTCTGGGAAAGGCTTTGCCACAATACCCGCTCATGAATAACAGTTCAGCCATACAGAAAATTGCTGAGACATAAAATACAGCCAACGCTATCAAGGGAGAGAGTTTATAAATCACTTTTTCCAGATGTTCTTAATATGGTAAGCAGAGGACGCAGCCGGAGGGCCATGGGAACGTGTCCGGCAGACTGACTGCACAGGAGCCACACGCCTGAGCTCCAGCATCCCACAGGCACAGAGCGCTGGACGAGTCCCCCAGCCCCTTTCACAATCAGTGAGCAGGAACGAGCTCACCTGGCAAGAACAAGGCTCATCCTAGATCTGCTCTCAGGGGTGCCTTTCTCCAGCAGTGCTTGTTTTAACAAGCTCATACAAAATGCATCACAGCAGTGTTAAGACAGGAATGACATTGGCTTGACCCCACAATTCATGACAGCAATGACATTGGCTTGACCCCCCCAATTCAAGAAATACACAGACAAACTAGAAAGGGTTCAAATGAGTGCCACGAAGATGATCAAAGGGCTGTAGCTACCTGGAGAAGACAAGGGGCAATGGATACAAGTTGCACTAAGACAGGTTTTATCTTGACATAAGTTTACAGTGAGAACAATCATTCACTGGAACAACCTCCTCAGTGAGGTCCAGTTATCACTGGACGTTTTCCAGATGCGACTGGACAAGGTTCCCAGATGATCTCATCTAGGCTCCCCTTCCCACAAAAGGTTGGACCAGAGGACCTTTTGAGGTCCCTTCCAACCTGGGGTGTTCTGTGATTTCCCAGTTCCTACTTATTTTTCTGAGAGCTACCTCATATTTGTAAAGAGAATGCTCTTGCCTGAGCAGGAGGTGGAGGGCTCAAAGTGGCACCAGTGAGATGTCCACCCATCTCATCGGAGCATCCATCCACCCCAGTGGGGCAGGAAGCCCATGAGCACAGGGATGATAAGCACCCTGTTCTGCAGGGAAAACCATCAGCCATGGATGACCTGGACTTACTAATCCTGACTGCTTGGTTTGTGCTCAGCTACTTGCGTGCTCACTGGCATATATCACTCAGGGAGGTTGCTTTGCTCTCCTCCTTACGTACAGGACTTCGCTAACCCCATGCCCCTATGTGGAGCAGGGCAACAGAGGGATAGCAGGGGGCAGGATCCAGCCCATCTTCTCTACAGGCATGAAGATACTACTTTCTTCTGTGCCCAGAGGAGAGGAAATAGGCATTTCTGCAAAATGTTAACGAATTCATCACTTTACGATTCATATTATGCATGAATGTGTATGGCAGTTTTCTATATTTGGAGAGCAAGAGACAAAGATTGCTCACTTGAGTAGAATATGTTTGTGAAAACGAGCATGGTAGACTGGTCTGGAATGTGTGCTGATGCTGACACAGACCCAAGAAAAGTCTCAAGAACCCTCATTTTCTACATTATTACTCCATTCTGCTACAGAACAGCAATAAAGACACCCTTCACTGCTCGTCCACACACGGTCCTGCCTTGGAATCAGGAATCCTGTATGAAACAGAGGAGTTTGGAGCCCAGGCTTGTTTTATGAATAAAAGGTGGATTGGGGTGGAAACAAAGAAAATCCACACCCCCAAGGAAGATGGTTTCAAACATTACAGGATTCCGAACAGCCAGCAACTACCAGCTTGGCCTCACGGCTCACCAAACAGAATTTAAAAGAAATAAACGGTTACTAAAATTGTACAGTTGCCTTTTGCATTTTGAGTCTGCAGGCATCCTTGGGTCACGGTTTCAAATTTTCTGAGATGCAAAACGGAGAGTAAAGACTTGGGTTTTCTGTAGTAAGAGCAGAAATTCTCACCTAACCACTTGTCTTTGGGGGCTGTGGCCGTGGCAAAGGAATACTGTACTAAAATCAGGACATCTGGCATCTGCCAAACTGCTGAGTTTCTGATCTCTGTTATACCGGAGTCAAAACCAAGTAGCTCCAACTCAGATAGAAACCATTGCACTTTGTTGCATCCATGTTGATCTTCCATCATCATAAAATGATGTAATGATGTTTTATGATGTTAAAAATGATGTCACAATGTTTTATGTTCATTCACAGTAGGTTTTAATAAAACGTTAGCTGTAACTGGCACAGAAAGCCAGTTTATGTGCAAAACAGATAACAGCTGATGAAAGATCAGTTCTTGGCACGTGGCCACAATCCAGATCATGGGCAATAACACAACACTTGAAAGCTTACTGAAGCCTCACAAGCCACTTGGAACAAGGCATGAGCCTTTTTTCTTCCTCCCCCTTGGTGTCCCTGGAGCCTTCCAAATCCCAGCTCCCCTCTCCAGAGGGGAAGGGTTTGCTACACCCAGCTCTGCAGGGGTGCAAAGTGCCTGTCCAATGCTCAAGAACCTGCTCCTTCCCCAAACCTCCATGTTCTTCTATGATGCTCATCAAAAAAGCAATTTTCATCCTGATAATTAAATCTTGGTGCCAGAGTCGCGGTGCCCAAGAGTGACAGGTAAACAGCTGGTTGAGTGCAACCTAGGATGGAGACCAACCCAGGATGGAGACCATCACCCCTCCAAGGAGATGTCCTCAGGGAAGGGCTTTCTACCCGCATTGAGCCCAAACATCCCAAGCCACAAACCACAGTTGCTGTCCTGTGTTTTGTCACTGCTTCTGCCAAGACGACCTGACCTCCTTAGGTGCCCCCTCCCCAAGCCAGCCCAGCCCCCATGAGCCCAGTGTGCCAGAATGCAGCCCAGTCTATAACCATCACCTCTTCAATCACTATATATCTGGTGTCTCTCATAGCCAACCCTGTAGGACATGACCATGCTTCTGGGCCAGTTCAGGACTTGCTGAATTGAGCAGCTGCTCCAGGCCTTCATTTCTTCATCTCTACCGACTCTCCCACATCTAAGTGATTGCCTGACACCAATTCATTTGTTTTCCCTTTTCTTTTCTGAGATAAACTTGCATTATGCCGTACAGAAGCAGAAATATTATCCTGGAGGGTTACTACACAGCAGTGCAATTCATTTGAAGATTCAGAACTACTTCAATGAATCATTTGCAAAGATTAACACCAGACAGTCAGCAAGGACCCGGAGACAGAGGAGCAGCGCTTAAATATTTCCCTTTTCTGATGTGGTTTCAGTCTGGTTTTGAAAAGGATCTAAAGCAAAACCTCATAGGAAGTTCATTGCTGCGACATTACAGGAAAGCCACAGTTTCAGAGCAATAACAGCATCCCCAAGAAGCAGATTTCTTCCTTAAAAAAATATTGGGAGAGAGATGGTTTTCTTACAGCCAAACTGTACTCCTACTCTCACCTTCAGTAAAACACCAAAACGCACCCGTTACGCAAAGAGGGTTTGCTGCTATTTAGAGGCAACACCTCGAGGCAGGACCCGGGTGATGAGTTTCTGCATCGCACCCCACTGCCCACACGCCCCTGGCACGTACAGCTCCTCCTCCAGAAGCCACCCAGCCAAACGAAAACACAGAGCTGTCCTCCCCAAAATCCTCTTCCAACTTGTACCCTACTGACCGAGCGGTTCAAAAGAGACCGTTTCAAACACCATCCAGAGCAACCATCTGAAATTAAAAAGTAAGTCAGGCGGCTTTACGCTTTCCTATAAATTCTGCTGCGGTTTGTAAGGGAGGTCCAAAAATGACAGAACAAAAATGACATCGTTTCCAAGCCCCCATCTGTCCTTCTGTCTCATAGCCAAGCCAGAAAGCAGTATAAACACCTTATTCCACAATTTCAAATATTTTCTCTGCCCTGCTGCTGCATAAAAATCTCAGGTCAACCAGAAAAGAAAAGAAAAAAATTATTAAAGGGAAATAATGAAAGAACAGTCGAAGCACTCCAGGGTCCCAGGAGCTGCCTGAAGGCTGTTCCATGAATTCCCCAGGGTGGACCTCCAATGGGTCACAGGGACCCTCCATGGAGGCTGGACACCCCTCCACATGCATCTTGGCCCGTGAATCCGAGTTTCTCTCCCAAGCATCATCCCACTTTGGAAAGAGGGGATCGCCGTTCCCCAGCCACACAGCTGTGCCGCTCTCCCAAGGCTGGGAGGCAGATTTGAGTTTCCTTCAGTTCAGAAAAAATTAACTCCAATTAACATATCCCATTTCTTGGTTTACCTACGACAAGGAAATGCCACTTTCAACAGCATTGCAAAGGATGGTCTTGGTACCACCGGCAGCTCCTCAGCAGTGCTGGGAGTCCTTTGCAGTCCAAGCTCTGATAAAAAGCAAGGGCTCAGGCACATGTTGGTGATTGTTTCCCATCAGCAGCTCCCTGGTTGATGTGCAGGTTTTTTAGGTTACTTTTGGGGTGGGTGACTCAATCCAGCATCCCAGAATTCTGTTTGGGAAGCTCACATCCGCTGCCAGGGCTCCCAAACGCCGCCAGGACTCAACAAGCATTGCTAATATCATTTTCACAGGAGCAGAGCAGCTTCTTGCAGGACAGAAATCCAACCCACACAACTCACACCAGATGTGAGCGAGCAGCACCTCTCCTTTCCCACATGAAAGCCCGGGATCTACCACATCTGAGCCGGGAGAAGCCTCACCCCTGCACCTGGCAGGATTCACCAGACCGAGCCTCTCTCTGCAGCTCCCTGTGCCGGGAGAAGAAATCCTCATCCCAGTATTAGCCCCGGGATCCACATTGTGCTATTCCCTCACTCAAGAAGAGCTCCTGGAGTCTCCCATCTTGGGTAACTGTCATTTCACTCTCCAGAAAGTGCCTCGTCCAAGAAAGCACTAGCAAGACTAAAGAGAAAAGGCGATGGAGGCAGCCAAACCCATCCCTCCCGAGGAGTTGAGCTAAAGCATCCAAATTTAACCGCCTGCAAGGACGAACACTTTCCGTGAAACTTCAGCCTCACGCGCTTATTTTCATACGCGCTTCCCCTCAGCAAAAAACAGAGCAAAAAAAAAAGCTACGAGGGAAGCAATGCAAAGCAAAGGCGCCTTGAAAGCAGCTCCCGAACCTGGCAGGAGATCAGATGGATGCTGGAAAGAGCCGAGCCAAGTCTGCCTGCCCGGGAGATCCCCCACGGATGCCCGCGCCTCCCCGATAGAAATCAGGGGCGAGGGCGTGTGGGGGCAAACTGTGCCCGTCACGGTTCTTTCATCTCGGATGGTTAGGGGTTTTATAACATTAGAATAATCCGCTGTTTTTTTGCCCCCCAGCCCAGGCTCACCTCGGAGGAGAGGCAGGATGCAGGCTGAGTATTTTCATCGC
>JAHREE010000096.1:958910-1012399 GCA_033628505.1 Tringa tobata
TCCAGCAATTATATATATTTTAATATATATAAAAATAAAACATTAAATATGTTGTTCCCCCAATTAATTTTGGAACAGCTCCACTATTTATATATATAGATATATATATTTACATATATATATTTGTGTTTTTTATGTTAATTCCCCACTGAGTTTGGACATCCTTCCAACCTTTTTGGTCCTAACCTGCTCAGCTGGAGCCAAGTGCCACCACAACACCAGTTGTCAGGACAGCAGAGCAGAGGTGACAGTGCCACCTCACTTCACTGCCTCCCTTCAGCTTCTCCCTGGTAGCTACGGATACAGAAGACCCGCGATCCACGGGCTGGAAGCACGTGCCTGTTATACCCTGCCATGGAAAATAAACACCTCTCATGGATTTCCCATGCATTTCAGTGAGCTGTGTGGGAAGGGAGAAGCTTTTCCAGGTGCCTTCCTTGCTCGGCTATTAGCAGCCCCTTGGGTCACTCGGCATCCCTGCGCCATCCCAAATCCCCCATGGCCGGGGAGCTCTGAGCAGTTGCTACCACCAGACCCAGGGCTGGACAAGCCTGCAGAAGGGATGTGGCCATCCCAACCCACAAGTGCACCAGGGTATTGACACTGGTTATATTTGCACCCACCCATGCGTGTAATCCCACAGATTCCGAATGCTGCAAGCAAACAAATAATTGTCCCGCTCCGCCTGACGCTGCGGCAACCCCAAATGCCTGCACGCAGTTCCACTTCTTGCTGTCGCTGCTGCTTTTAAGGACGGCCGACGGGCAACCAGAGAGTCACAGCCCCGTTGATGCCACCGCTGGGGATGGCACGAATGGCCACCGTGCCACGTTGAGACCACAGCAAGGGCTGAGTCAAGAAATCGGAATACACTGCGTAGAAACCTTCACCCCAGCAACTTTAGTAAATAAAAGCCACAGAGCCTTTGACACGAAAGATGCCCTTACCGGTATCTCAGGTGGAGATAATCCTGCCTCTTCTTGATAGTCACAGCCTTCGCTTGCCCCACGGAGAGCCTGCTGCCCATCCTCAGCATCCCCGAAGCATCTCTCCCTACCGAGCGGAGGCGAATCCTCTCACAGCGCTGGAGCAGCGCTCCCGAACCCGCATCTGCAGAAGGTTTTTAAGCAGTCTTGCTACCAGGCAGCCAGTGAGCTCAGCAGCTCGGGGGAGCCCCGGAGAAACCTATCCTGATGAATTAATAGCCACTGTTGAGATTTTCACAGCGACAACTGTGCATATTTGTCAGGTCCCCCCCTGATATGCACTTAACAGGGAACACTGTATTTGGAGGCAGCAGAATTATCTCCGCACATCTGTTTTTCCAGTTTGCCAAAGAGCTTTCATTTTTCTCTAATAACTTGACCTGTTTGGTTTCTGGCAGAAGACGGCTAAGCAGAGCATTTACTCTCTGGATCCAGTCCAGTACAAGATGAGGTCAGGACAACCAAGAAAAAGAAACAGCTGGATGGCTACGAAGCAGTGGGAACAAACAGGGCAGGGACCAGGGCTTTTTCTTTCCTTCCCTTTTTTATTTATCCAATGGGATTTCATTCCTGGGAGCATTTATTCCCTTGGCAGACCGGTATCACAAAAGCAGTGTTTCCTGCATCACGGGGAGCCTCCTCCAGCAGACTGAGGGGACCCAGGGAGCAGGTATAAATAGCACAGCCAGCTAATCCCTCCTCTGGTCCACTGTCGGGAAACGTGAGGCACAGGTCCTAGGGGTTCCCACTGAGATACTGCATCTCCTGCACAAGCATTTTCATCTCGATTTTGGCAGGGTGGGGCTCATACCTCCCCCCCTCCCCGCTTTGTTTTTCCATTTCATCACATTCTCATTAGTCAACCCAAGGCTTCCCAGGCTGGGAGCTTTCACCTTGCATTTTTCAATCAGTTTTCTTTATTTCTTCTGATATTCAGCTAAATCATCTTAAAGCAGAAAAATTGCCAGTGGGATGGGAAGGAGGTGGAAAAGAGGGGAGGGATAAGGAAATGGAAGACAGGCAGAAGACACACAAGCACAGGAGAGAGACAGCGTAGCAGTTTGCACATGTTCCCTCTTTTGAGAGTTTCTCTCTCCCTGACCTCACTTTCTCCACGGCCAGAAATTCCACTTCCAGACCTGCCAAGGAGACAATGCAGCATTCCTCTGCTGGGCCACAAAGCAAGTGTGAAATGTTCTGTTTTAATAATTTACAGAACAAAAGGAACACAACAGTCACCGTCTGATTCATATCTGCTGAAATCCAGCAGCCAAAGCTGTGGGAGAGGAGAGACAGATGAAGAAAAGAAAGGAAGAGGAGGTGTGGGTTTGGTTTGCTTTTTCTTCTGGTTAGTCACCGTGGACCTAAAGAAAGGCAAGAAGGACCACACTGGATTATATAAACGTTCAAGAGCCCTTGATGTCCTGTCTCTGGTGTGGCTGCTGGTAGGTGGCTGCAGAGAATATATGAGGAATAGTAGAACTACAAATGCTCTTTTGTGAGCTCCCCTATTACACGATCCCATTTCCCTTCCTCAGCAGGAGGTTGTTGCTGCATCATCAGGTTTAAGAGCCCTTCTTAGGCCTTTCTTCCATGGTGCTTTCTAATCACTTTTTGAGCCCATTCATACTTTTGTCACCCTGGACATTTTGTGATTGTGTGCTCTGCGACGACATGTTTCCTTCGGGTTGTTTTAAGCCTTTCCTTGTTTCACAGAATCTCAGAGAGGTTGAGGTCAGAAGGGGCCTCTGGAGGACACCTGCTCCAACATCCCTGTTCATGCAGGGCCACTTGGAGCTGGCTTTTGAATATCTCCAAGGATGGGGAGTCCACAACCTCCCTGGGCAACCTGTGCTAGAGCTCAGAGACCCTCACAGTAAAAAAGTGTTTCCTGGTGTTCAGAGGGAACCTCCCGTGTTTCACTTTGTCCCATCGCCTCTGGTCCTGGAACTGGGCACCACTGGAAAGAGCTTGATTCTGACCTCTTTACAACATCCCTACAGATATTTATAGACATTAATGAGATCCCCCAGAGTCTTCTCCAGGCTGATGGGACCCAGCTCTCTCATCCTTTCCTCACAGGAGAGATGCTCCAGTCCCTTCGTCATCCTTATGGCCCTTCACTGAACTGTCTCCAGTATGTCCGTGTCTCTCTTGCACTTATTTACTTCTATGCCATTCATAATTCTTGTCCTTCTACTGTATCTTCCTTCAAGCATCTCTTTTCCAGATCATTGAGTTGTAGTTTACTCAGTGTCTGCTTCCATAGAAGCTGCTCTGTCCCTTGATCACTTTTGCCTCCCTTGCCCGGTACTTCTCCAGGGAACCTCAGAAATGTGCTCACATCTCAAGGTACAGGTGAGCCATGCACTGACTTACACGGCAGCAGATCACAGAGAGGTTTCCAAAGGTTGGGCATGACAAGCAGAGCACCAATCATTAAGATGAGGAGAGAAAGAAGGGATTTCAATGGTAATTCCATCCTTGGAAGCACTGGAACGACCAACGGCTTTGCAAACATGTAGAAAAGGAGGATATGAGTAATAGCCAGAGCAGATTCAGCAAGAACAGAGCTGGTCAGACTCATCTAATCTTCTACGATGAGGTAATAAACCTTGTAGACGAGGGGGAGGTGCAGATGCCATATATGTTGGCGTATAAATAAGGCTTGTGATACTGTATTATATGGTATCACTATAAGCAAGAGAGGGACACCTGGACTAGAAGAAAATATGAAAAGATGGATGCAAGGCTGCTCAAAAACTTTCTTGGAGGTTAGTAACTCACGGCACGAGGCGACACAAAAAACCTTTCTCAAATCTGGCGCTGATCAGCATTTCCATGAATGACTCAAAATCCAAGCACAGCTTTTTACGTTTGCAGTTGACAGCAGGCTGGGACAAGCTGCCAGAGAGCTGGATGCAGGAGTAGAGGTCAAGGCAGACTTGATGAGCAGGAAAAAAAGGATGCAATCCAGGGATCCTCCGCTGGGATCCTCCTGCAGCCCCCACAGAGAGGACAAGAAACTCTCAGTCTGACCTGTGGAATGGCTTTTCCTTGCTTATGCCTGCCTTTGGCAGCACAATGTGTAACTGGCTTAAATTACAGAAATTTAATTAGACACCAAGAAAACCTTTCCAGCGCAGTGAAACACTGGGATGGATTGCCTGGGAAGGCTGCTAGGAGAGGTTGGTCCTCCGTGTGGGGTCATGGGTGAACAGGAGGCCCTAGCCCTGCCTTCAGGCAGGAGGGAGGCGTAGCTGACCTCTTGAAGTCCTGCCCAGACCTGCCTTTCTGTGATTTTTATGGTGATGATGCTTTGTTATGATATTGATGTTTTGTTGCTATTATAATGCTGCTTCATTCTCTGCTCCTCTACTAGTAACCCCTTCCATTCAGGTGGCTGGTTTGACCTGGGCTGAGGACTTTTGACCAGGTATTCTCAGGCGCTGGTTACACGATCCCTTCAACACAGCGTAAATCTGAGCTTCTGCTGGGATGGTCTCATCCTCTCCCCCTCCAACATGTGCTTGCTCCTACCCCCTCGCTTGCCTGGCACCGCAGGCCGTGCAGCTGCACATGACTCAGGTCAGGAGACTGATCCAGCTGAAAACCCACCAGCCGGGAGGGAGGCAGGAGGAGAGATCAGTTTTCCATTACTTGTTCTGCTATCTCACATCCTTTGTCTGTCTTGTCTACCTTGGATGGAGCAATCACGTCTTGTGCTGTGTTTGGAAGGCAGAGTGGAAATGTAAGGTGATACAAGTACTGGTTTGAATAATCGTTTCCAGACTGAGGGATGTCTAATATTGCTGTGCAGAGCAGAGCAGTGTCCGAGCAGCTCCTGCTGCTCCTCAGCTGGGGAGTGTAGCTGTGCAGAAGCCCTGGGAGATGCCAGCCACCACCTCAGCAGGCAATGGATCACACTGGAACACTGGATGGCACAGACTCTTTCCCCATTAACATGAGGAGGATGCCAGGAAGCCTGTTGTCCCATGTTACAGTCCTGATCCTTGCCTTCCAGGGTCCTGCCCCTTGACCAGGGGTTCATCACGAGCCTCATTTTTAACATTTAAAAATTCTGCCTAGCTGCGAATGCATTTCTTTGCTACTCAACTAAAACTAACCAAATCTTGTTATCTTGGAGAAGGAGCTTGTTCTTTGTCACAGAATAAGTTTGCTAAGACTTGGAGGGTTTGCCAAAGTTAGGAGGAACAGGCCCATGTCACTCAGGGAAGGTGCAGGTCAAGGGATAAGATGAGGAAGATGAAGAAGAAACAGAGCTGGTGGAAGCTATGTCATAGAAAATGCATTTCAAAATTACTTGACTTGTTTTAACAGCAATCGAGTAATGAAGGTAATGAATGAGGCAGCCAAGGGAAGTGTCTTGGCTTTATTCCCACTCCCTGTTAGACACTCCTCCTGGTGAACACATGTCAAAGCAGTCTCTATCCTGACACCAAGTGGAGAGAGCTCACAAGTACTCCTTTAAAATACCGTCAAGTGTATGAGACTGCCAGTGAGGACAGCTGCTGGCCCAGCCACCCCTTCTAGCACCAGTGAGGCATCATACAGTTCACAGGCATTTTTGCATTTATAGGATCCTGGCTTTTAGCAGCAGAGGTTTACAGCAGAGATAGTTACGCATGATCATAGAGTCATAGAATGGTTTGAGTTGAAAGGAACCTTAAAGATCATCTAGTTCCAACCCCCCTGCCATTGATAGGGACTCCTCCCACTAGACCAGGTTTTCCAAAGCCCCATCCAGCCTGGTCTTGAACAATTCCAGGGATGGGGCACCCACAGCTTCTCTGGGCAACCTGTTTCAGTGTCTCACCACCCTCAGAGTAAAGAATTTCTTCCTTATATCTCATCTAAATCTCCCCTCTTTCAGTTTAAAATTGTTACCCCTCATCCTGTCACTACACGCCCTGATAAAGAGTTCCTCTCCATCATTGGTGATGAAAAAAATCAACATTCTGGGCTTCTGCAGTTTTTGCTCTTCTACCCCAAGTTTCCACCAGTACCACATGCAGAGCATCCTTACTGGGGACAAGGTGGGTTTCCAGAGTGGTGGGAAAGTCGCAGAATCACAGACTGGTTGAGGTTGGCAGGGGGGAGGATGACCTCTGGAGGTCATCTGGTCCAACCTGTCTTCTTGAACAAGGCTACCTAGAGCTGGTTGCCCAGAACCATGTCCAGATGACTTTTGAATATCTCCAAAGATGGAAAATTCACTGCCCTGAGAGTGAAGAGGAAGGCACCTTTACTTTGGGAGGAAGGGCTGGTCCTCTGCTGTGTAAGGTGATGGGCATTGCAGTGTGTGGGGTGGTCCCACCATGCTGGTGAAGAGCAAGGCAGGGTGCACAGACCTGAGCCCAACATCTCTCCCAACACAGCTAATTCACACTTTCCCCCATGCTCCACCTCCAGCCTTCCCCCATTTTCTCAGGAGGGGCCAGGGTCTTGATTTCCTCCTTTCCTGCATGTCAGACCTCCTGCAGAACCTTCTCAGCGTGTAGATCAGGTCCTCACCCCCACCCTACCCTGAGTACCTCTAACTCCTCCTGAGCAACACATCCTTTTTGACCTTGACACTGGGATTGAGGGGAGATCACTGCCAGATGGGTCCCCCCCATGGATTCAGCCTCTGAGGTGAAAGACACCTTTCTCCCTGGGTGTCTTACTCTTCATTCTCACTTTACAAACCTCTACTTCTGCCTCCCAGGGGAAAAAAATCTTTCATCATGTTGCAAGGCACCAGAAAGTCACAGAAGCTCCAGTGCCAGCCACAGGCTAAACTTCAAATCCCCAGCCAAGAAAGAGCAGCATCTGAGAGTGCTCTACGTCAGAAAGGTGACAGCTTTTCTCCCAGGGGAAAAAATCTGCATTAATTTAATATAAAAAGGTACGAAACACATCTAACGTTGAGCTGTCCCAGCCCTCTGATGGATGGCATTCAAAAGCAACATAGAAAGGAGGTACCGATGATGATGAATCTATGCAGTGGAAAGTACTCAGCAGCTGCCCCTCTTTTTTAAGTCATCTCCTAATTACTTTACATAGAGAAAAAAAGGAAGAGGAAAACGTATCATGCATAGACTTACCCAGCTGATCCAGAGCAAAGAGGGCTGGGGCACCTTCGGAGAGCTCATTGTCTGGGGGAAGAAGAACAAATGCTCGGAAAGGTCAGCTGGAGAGGGAGATGCAGAGACCTGGGGTGACAACACTGTTTTAATCACACTGCAGATAAGCCCCTGCTTCCACTTCACCCCTGACAGCTTTCATATGTGCGTCGTGGGGTCTTATTGTAAATCCAGCTCTTACTGAAAAACCTCAGGGTCAGCTCAAGATAGAGACTTGGTGGGATGAACCCTTATCCTCCCTCCAGCACTGCTGAAGAGCGAGAGCTCTGCCACCCTGTCTCTGCCCTCGCTGGGGTCCCCGGCTGTGCTCCCCTTTTCGGCTGTGCCATGGCTCTCCACTCCCTTTCCTCAGCGCTCAGGGTACCACCAGGAGCATCCTGCCCACAGCAAAGCTTTCATGTGTGCTATGGTCTCCTCCAACAACGGCAGCTGGGACAGGTTTGACCAGCAAGAAAACACTCCAGCTGGGATTTTTCAGGGTCTGAGCAAACCCTCGAGTCATCTGATACTAATATTTCTGTAACTCGGCACCTGTGGCAGGTTAGATCAGTGGCTCTGAAAAGCCCTCTCTTACCAAAAGCTCGTGGAAGATGATTATTTTGGATCCCAAACCCAAGCCCACCACAAGCTCAACCCATCTTCGCCTGCTCCCAGCTGCAGAGCACAGCGCACGGGGACACCTCGCTGCCAGAAGGACCTGCAGCCCCATAGGAGCATGTGGCCAAGTACTAAATGTCATTTGTGCCTTGGAGTTGGTGGGGATTTCTTTCAATGGCAAAATATTGCTGAGTTACAGAAATTTGGTGCAATTTAAAAATAAAAATAAACTTGCAGAGTGGAGTTTTTTCCTGTTGGTTTTTGGTTTTTGTTGGTTTTTTTTTTTTTTTTTTTTACGTTTCATTTCATGGCATTTGTTGAATGCATGAGCTACACTAAAAAAAACCCACTAGAATCTGTGGGCTGTTCCTAGGGGGTTCAAGGAGGATGTTTAAGAAGGGCAGGTGCATGACATCATATAGTAATCCATACCTGTGACATCTTTTAAGAAGTCTCACACCCCATTATAAAATGCTGCTAGGCCCAGCAGTTAGTAAAGGCTGTGAGCCACTAATTTAGGACAGCAACGGGCTGCATGGAGGCCAGTGTACAACCACATTTTACTGGTTTGGATTTTTACAAACTCCTGACATCAGTGACTCTGCCCTGCTCTGCTTTATAGACTCAAGCAGAGTGAGATACCAAAGCCAGCAGTACAACCCAGCCTATAAACAGTAACAGACCAAGCACATGGTCAAGATTTTAGAAAAAAAACCCACAACAACACAACAGAAGCAGAGATTGTCCTAATGGGCAAAAGGATGGACTGCAGCACACGTCCCTGTGCTGTCCCCTGGAGCCACCCTGGGCTGGGTACCTGCAGAGGCAGTAGACGTGCTGTCACAAGGATGCCACCCAGTGGTGCTTGCCTGGGGAGATGGAACCTAGGGCTGCTGGGTTCAAAAACACAAACCTCCTTCTCTAATTCAGCTCTCACAGAAAAGGAGGCGATGCCACATCTCAGGCTGTCCCCTTCCCCAGGCATCTGGGCTATCAGCGGGAAGCCGAGGGAAACAGATGGAGATAAGCGAAGCATTTCACCAAAGCAAAACGTTTCCGTTCCCAAGGTGCTCTCATCTGGAAGGCTGTGGGTTTGTTTTGGTTTTAGTCCAGGGCACAGCACGTCCCAGCCAAAGAAGGAGCTTTGTCCAAGGAGGGGCACCTTGTGCTGTCTCGGGGGACAGGGACCTCTGGTGACAAGGGTGAGCTGGGGGAGAGCAGGGAGCACATGTGGCTGCTCCTGCCAAACGTTCAAACAGGGATTAAAAAACAAATTACAGCAGCTGGCTGGAAATTAGGTAGAGATTAATCGATACACAAAATAGCTCCACTGGCTTTTTTCCTATTGCATCTGTCTGGAGTGCTTTCCTGAGACTGGCAATTTCTGGAGATCGATAGAGCCCAGACCTGGGCTGGGAGGTCTTGTGTCATGCCAAGGTGGGCTGAAACCTTGAATGGTCCTGCACAGGGAGCCCCAGCCAGGGCAGTCCTTGGCTCTCCAGTCACTGCTGGGAGCCACCCTAAATTGTCCCATGCAAATACAGTTGAAGAGAGGAAGGGGTATTTTACCAGCTCTCCTCCTCACTCCTCCTCAACCACTGTCATCTGCAGAGTCCTGCTTCTGGAAAATGAGGGTGGTCACAGCTAGCTCCAGTGGCACATTAACTTGCCAAAAGGTGGCTGTCGTGGGATTTTTTGGCAAAAAGCCACTCCAGAGAAGGAAGACAAATCACTGATCAAGTTCTGGCAGCTCTTGGCAAGGCACTGCAGCTCAGATCAGACCTTTCCCACCTCATTCCTGAGCACTGCCTTGTTCTGGACACAGCCCAGCAAAACCCCTGGGACCACTGCAAGCACAGTGAAGGGCAGCAGCACATTGGGATGACCCCCAGGATGTTCACTGGGTGGATTAAAAACTAGCAATCGTGTCCTACCTCCTTTCACACTGGCAAAGGGATGGATCCCACCATGAGACAACCAGTTGGTTTCATCCAGCTTCCAGTTTTCACCAGGGTCCATCTCTGATTTGCAGCATCAAAGATCTGTTTGCAATGCCTCCTGCTGCTCTCTCTGGGGAATAACCAGAAGATACTCTGAGTGGCTGTCGTGGTCCACACCATGGCCAGCTGCTGAGAAGCTTCCCTCAGCAGAGGAAAATGTCTTTTCAATATTTCCAGAAAAAAAAAAGGAAAAGAAAAAAACCACATGGCTCACAGGGGACTACTGGGCCAAGGAGCAGCTGACTCTGCCAAGCCTTGGCTTTTCACATTGACAAGTCTCCCTGCTGTGTCAAAAGGCCACCAATGCTTGGACCTCTTCCATTTTCTGTTGTCAGTCTGACTAACTCTGAGAAATTCCTAATCCCTCACAATATTTGCAGGGATGGAGTTTTATTTCTGAGCAGGGTGAGGTGCCACAAGGGCATTCATCAGGGATGTGTGTCTCAGTTCTACATGCCCAAACTGACTGCTGCAGAGTCCCGGCTGGTGAGGAGAGTGGGTAGGAGTGCTGGCCTTTGCTCCTGTGTCCCAGCCCCTCCATGGACAGAAGTTACAGGCTGGGAGTTATCCTTTACACATTACAAACTGATGCTATCACTGGTCACTTGGCTCTCACAACTGCCCTGGCTCTGGAACAATGGCTGTGGGCCACCAGTGAAGGATGGAGATTATCGAGCAGTTAAAGCTGGAGCTCCTAACCCTGAGAAGTCCCTTTCTGGTGCAGACACTGAATTATTTTCCTGTCTATCAGCTATTTGGTGCTACCTACAGATTTCCTGTGGCTGGGAGTCCGTGGAGATACACAGAGGCATTTTTTCTCCCTGATCCCTTGGACCTGAGCGTCCAAGGGTAGACACAGAAATTTTTTATCTAACCCTAAATTTTTTTGATTACATGGATTTGGGAAGGAATAGAGTCTCTCCAGCATCAACAACCTCTAATTTATCAAGAAAGCACCAACAGTGTTGGAATGCAACAAGAAGTTATTGCAGAGCTCTTTGGCCTCTGTGGGAAGAGGCTGACGAGGAGGTGACACCATTAACTTTCCCTAATGCTGACTGTGGCAAACCCAGACTCCAAATGGCACCAGTGGAGCTGGTTTCACGGTGAGGCGAGTCCCCTGACACCCACCACACTGGCAGCTGTGCATCTTTACTCAGCCCCTGATTTTCATCGCCATCATTTGTAGTAATTTGTTGTAATTTAGTGCCAACGGGACCCTGAATTCAGGGACCTTCTGGGAAGGATGGGCAGGTGGCGATGGAGGGACACACTCACACCAGCACCGTTTCCTCAGGAAACCAGGCAAAGAAAGAGGTGGATGGGCCCTGTCCCCGCAGGGAAGAGAAGCATGGCTGAGCCACACCATTGCATTTCCCAAACACTGGTACCTCCCAGCCACCATCCCATGGGGGAGATGCTGGAGCCGGGAGGGCTGCAGGCAGAGGTAGCAGCCCCACATCAGTGTGTCACCCCAGGCTCCCATCATGGCACAGCCTGAGCCCCTGCTGGGTCTCACCAGCGTGAATCATGGTTGTGCTGGTGCTTCCTTGGACATCCAGACCTGCAAGAGGTCAGTTCACACGGTCTCTTGCTCAACACCTTAATTAAGTAGAATTAAATACATGTGCGTATGCATTTGCTCAGCAACAAACAGGACAGGTCTCTGCTGCGTGCAGGTGGAGCTCAACTGGGTTTTTTTGATGTAGCAAATTCACCTGAAGTGAAATTAAGAGGTACTGAGACTCTGGGTGAATTTGAGTTGAATACGTAATGAAGTTTAGCTGAGAGAGAAGAAAAAAAAGTTCTGAGAAAAGCTGCAAGGCTCCATTTTGACATTTGAAAAATGAAACTTTTTTGTTGTTCTTTCAAATGATGTTTTTGGTTTGAAAGTGACCTAGTTAGCTTTTTCTTTTCTGTTTTCTTCTTTTTTTAAGTTATGAAAAGCACTAAATAATCTCAAACCAGAATGTCTCGTGCAATGCTTACAAAAAGAAATCAAAGAAGAGAAGAAACATTCTCCTTTAGGGGCTGACCCAAAACAAAAAAGTATTTTCAATTTTTCTGTTCAGCCACTGAAATGAAAAACCTATTATTTGTACAGCTCCACTGCTGAAAGGCATCTCGTCAGCGCATACTGCTGGCAATTTATTCTTTCCACCTGCCAAGGGAGAGGTTTGTCTATGAGTTCAATAAAAGTATAAGAGAGAAAGAACGAAAGAGCAATTTATCAATGTAGCATAGAAGATAAAATGGCTTTTCCATATTCACGCATTCTTCTGAAAGACAGAAAAAGCAAACCTCCGGACCTCAGCTCTGCCCACTGTCCCCCTCTGTTCGGAATTATACAGCCATGAGTTCATATAGACACAAGTCCTGAGCTCCCATCCCACAGAAATTTAATTGCAAATGTAAAACTTCTGATTTTACCAATGCATAACATCCAACCAATACTAGAAAAAGCAAAAGCCACAATTTATTATGGATAATAATACCACCAATGAGAAACACCTAAGAGATCGTAAATCTCAGTCATTGCTGTAGCGTCAGTGCACCAAGCTGGGTGGCAGTGTCAACCTGCTGGAGGGTAGAGAGGCTTTCCAGAGGGATCTGGACAGGCTGGATCGGTGGGCTGAGACCAACAGGATGAGTTTCAATAAGGCCAAGTGCCGGGTCCTGCACTTGGGTCACAACAACCCTATGAAGCACTACAAGCTTGGGGCAGAGTGGCTGGAGAGCTGCCTGGCAGAAAAGGACCTGGGGGTGCTGGTCGACAGCAGGATGGACATGAGCCAGCAGTGTGCCCAGGTGGCCAAGAAGGCCAACAGCATCCTGGCCTGTATCAGGAACAGTGTGGTGAGTAGGACCCGAGAGGTGATTGTCCCCCTGTATTCGGCACTGGTGAGGCCCCACCTAGAGTGCTGTGTCCAGTTTTGGGCCCCTTACCACAAAAAAGACATTGAGGTGCTGGAGCGGGTCCAGAGAAGGGCAACGAAGCTGGTGAGGGGTCTGGAGAACAAGTCTTATGAGGAGAGGCTGAGGGAGCTGGGGTTGTGAAGAGGAAGCCTACGGGAGACCTTATTGCGCTCTATAACTACTGAAGGGGGGGTGTAGAGAGGTGGGGGTTGGTCTCATCTCCTAAGTCACAGGAGATAGGACAAAGGGAAATGGCCTGAAGTTGCACCAGGGGAGGTTTAGATTGGATATTAGGAAACATTTCTTCACTGAAAGGGTTATCAAGCATTGGAAAAGGCTGCCCAGGGAAGTGGTTGAGGCACCATCCCTGGAGGTGTTCAAAAGACGGGTAGACATGGTCCTCAGGAATATGGTTTAGTAATTTTTATTCCTATTTCTTATTTTTTTTTTTTTGTCAGAGTTAGGTTGATGGTTGAACTAGATGATCTTGAAGGTCCCTTCCAACCTAGACGATTCTGTGATTCTGTGTGACAGCACAGCAGAGCTTGGTGCCAGCAGAGGTCCTAAGGTCCCCATGACCAGTATCACAGGCTCAGGGATGGGTTTGCGGTCCCTGTCTCAGCACAGAGCATCTACCGTGTCAAGCCTCCTCTGTGGCTGCCCAGCAGGATTGGGATGGGAAGGAAAAGGATGGGTATGAACACGGGTCAGGGCCCACTAGCGGCATTAATGTTCATGCAATAGACTTCTCACTACAAGGCAAAACTGGAGAAAGGGGCATTGCCATTCAGTCTGGTGCCTCACGAGGGCTGGGATTGATGCCGTAGCTGCTTGAAGTTCTCAGCCTTGTTGCAGTCAATAACCAACGCCTGCTACCTCCATCTTTTAAGATGAAGACAAATCAAACTTCTGAGTTTCCGAAGTGCCTGCACTCCGATCCTGAGTTCAGTTCTCAATACAGGCAGGGGGGACTCATTTTACACACATACAGATTGAACCAGCCCTCTAAGAAAAACAAGATGAGAAGCCTTGACTTTCCTGCTATATGTCATATACTGATACAATAAAAAAAATAATGGGGGGAGGTGAGAGGGTGGAGAGTGAGTTAAGACCCCTTTCACTTCACAGCTTTGGTTATACCTCAATAGCACCCAGAGAGACCTCAAACCACTATCTGTTTTGGGCCTGATCTGCAAATCTCTTCCAAACTGCAGAATGAAATAGCACACCATTGAAATGACCATTTCAGCAATATTTTACAACCCCTCTAATCTGTAAGAAGTGGCTGTCAGAGGAAAAGCCCCAGTTAAGCTCCTCTTCTGGAGCATTTCCAGTTAAAGACAATCTGCCATGCAGCCTCTCTGGGCAGCTGCAAAGGGATTTTCTCTTTTAGTACCATAAACTGCAGAATTCACATGGTCAGAACAGCAGGAAAATAAAAGTTAATGGCCTGAGACTAACCCAGACAGACAAGAGATTACAGCGTCAAACCCTACACACTCCAGCGCGCAGGGGCTTGATCTGGAGGACAAGAAGCCAGCAGAGTTTGCCCAAGCGCTGTCCTCAAAATTGGCTCCATCCATGTGCCTCACCAAAACCACGCACACCTGAGCGGAGATGGAGATGCTGTAGGAAGGATCTCCTATTTCTCTGAGCTACCACATCTCCTTGCACACAGTTCAACTTCAGAGCTCTAGCTGCATCCCACTTGCTTGACTGGGGTAAAAATCAGTGGCACCTTCCAGAAGATGCCTTTTCTTCTCCTCCACAAGGAATGAAGAAGAGCACAGTTTCATGAGATGCTTAGTCCAATATGACCTGGGCATTGCTAGGACTGGTGACCACCTAGGGCTGGTAATAACCACACACCACCTTACTGGTCTGAGGCCCTGAAGCAGAACACAGGAGCCCTTTGTGCTTAACGATTTGTTTGTTCAGATAAACAGCATTTTCAACCCCTTGTAGCACCTAAGAAGAGCGCATCTGTGAGCCCTTGTGATCAGGGTCTGGCCTGGGGGACTCGGGCAGTGTTGGGGTGCATGCAGCTGGTTCCTGGGCAGCAGAGCAGCCCCAAGCCACACCATCACAGGGCTTGGTGTCCAGGCCAGGGCAGGTGACTGCAGAGTCACCAGCAGCATGTCATGTCCTGGTGTAAAGGGGGAGTGAGCATTGGCAGGGACTAGGACAAGAGAAAGGGCTACACAACAGCTGAGGTGGCCACCAGACATGGGAGGTCTGGTAGTCGGGGCAGGAGGGAGGACACAAGGAGTGTGAGGCTGAGTATCAGTTTGATGAGGGAAGGTGGGACAGGGAGAGAAATCTCTGTTTCTACTCACATTCCAAACCCTACAGTGAGGGCTGGCTCTTCGTGGTGTGTTTTCCAGCAAGAGAGGGCACCGACCCTAACCTGTGCCTCTGAGCAATTTGTGGGGGGACAGACGATCATCATGCCAAAGAGATGGGGTGGGCAGCCAAGACAGGACTGAGGCAGAGCCAAGAAGCAAGGACTGAAGAAGCTTGGTCCAGCTGGAGAAGAGGGAGAGAGCTTGGGCAGACTGCGGGAGAAGGTCTTGGGCAACAGCCTTGCAGCAGCCACGCATGGGATTAAACACCACAAGACAGATCCCTTTCCCTGAGATGTTTCCCAGCACCCTGCAAAAATGCTGGGACAGTGACACAGCCTCCCTCTCACCAGGCATGGGCTGGAAATGTCCAGCCCTGCACACACCAAAATGTTGTATACATCCTTATGATGCCTACAGGGTAACGCAGATTCTTCCCACTCCCAATGGGTCCAGAGAAGTTAAAGCATCCCCTCACCCTCAGTTTTGCTCGGAGCAAAACTTTTATGTGTCAAAAAGGCCACGAATGCCAAATCTGGGAGCAGTGCCAAGAGGGAGTCACATTGCTTGGGCAAGCAGCAGCTGCTCTTGGGCAGGTATCGCTGCCCTGCGAAGGCGTCACTTTTCTGCACCCTCCTCTCCCCAACTATTCATCTACCCAAGGGCAACACGAGCGGGAATGAGACGGTCTGACTGAGCCTTTTGGAGCTGAGAAGGGCAGGATCCGGCCTTGGAGGGGGGACATCACAAATCCATGTAACTGGGAGCACAATGGCCACAGCAAAGGGCACCGGGTGACAAACTCCCTCCCTCGTACCACAGAGCTCAGCTTCATGGCTGCCTTCAATCACCCACTGCTGTTCTTTCTGCCTTGGACATGCTCTCCCTTAATTAACCCAAAAAGGTGACTAATGAGCTATTTGTTAATGCCATCATTCAAAAAGCTCTATTTGTAGCTGGTTTGGAAGAGTTTTTTTAAAAGTGGAGAGTTTCAGCCAGCTGGCACAGAGCACCATCACAAGTTAATTACATGATCTCATGGCAGTTATCTCGAACTAATACATCATTAATCTGATCTTACTACACCTAAAGGAGAAGCCTAGAGCCAAGAAGCACTTGAAGGCTCCACAGTCCCCAGGACAGGAGCTTTTTTTATAAAAGCTGCAGGTTTACACACAGCAGACACGTCAGGACAAGCTGCAAGTCGATTCACTCCCCTCGCCCCAGAGAACAAAGCCATTCAGGAGCCAGGAAGCACACGATCCCCTCCAAAGGCAGCCTTCCTCAAAGAGCAGCCATGATCCCCCTGCCTCAGTTCAGGGCTGTGAGGATGGCCAGGGAGGGAAGGGGCTTGGGGACAGGCTCCCGGCATTGCTCTGGGACCCCAAGGCATTTCTGATAACCCCCCCTTGTATTTTTAAGCCCTTAAAATTAAATTGGCAGGTGGGTATTTTAAAGTCACCTACACTGCTGGTGACAGGAGCTAGGAGCTCCTCTGTATCCTCTATATCCCTTTAGATATAAAAATAGAAGGCAAATCAACAAATACATCCCTATTTGCATGTCATGATTTCATTTCAGTAGCTCATCCCTAGCAAGGGACACACACCTACGCAGAGAGCCAGGAGCCAGAACAAAAGCTTGAAAAAAAGCTTTAAAAATACTAGCTTTAATTGCAGCCAAGCTCTGACTCACTCCTGAGCAAAGATGCCCCCCAAAAAGGTCCCAAAGGACCGGCAGGCACAGCAGGACACCAGGAGCCACCTCACAGTGCTGCTGTCACTGGCCACCGCTCCGATGGCAAGGTACAGGAGACACCGGGTGCACGGGTCGACCTTGATTTGGAGTGATTTTAAGATCTGTAAGGTCCTCCAAGTTACTGCATGGAATAAAATTTATCTTTCTTACTTCTTTGGTTTTCTTCCAAAATCAGCATATTGAATGGCAACTCAATGATTCAAATGTTAAAGCACTTGAAGCCAAGGCTCTGTCTCCCTTTGTGTCTTTTGCAGAGCTCTCTCTGCTAAACCAGTGATACCAAACACCACCGCACCTCATTTTTGCCAGTTATCTTCACAGGCAATTAGCTGCCAGGTCATTTTACCCATAACAATCACTTGTCTATTTAAGAGATCATAATTTCTCTGTGCTGTTTCCCTGACCTCTCAGAAAGCACACGACTGCCTTTTTTTTTTGCTTTCATAGTATAAAACCTTCCTGCTCCAGCCTCAGCTGGGACAAGTTCCTACCAAAAAAAAAGCAAAATAGAAATGGTAAAACTTACCTGACAAAACACCCGTGATTTCTCTGGCGACAAAAAGCCTCCGTGCCTCAGTGCTGCAAGACCAAAGCTTTCTCAGGAAGATGTTTGTCCTCTGTTGGGTAAGGGCTCCACGAAAACTATGCAGCCATTGCCTGGACTTGCTTTGGTTTGGGTAGGTAACTCACGGAAATTCAGCTGCTCTTGTGTGTTCAAAGAGCTTCAAAATGCTCTACACCACCTATCGGCATTATGGTTCCCGCAAGTATGCGAGGTATGCACTTGTCTTCCTGAGTCATATAATTATCTTTGGGAAAGTAACCCACGGAAGCACAGCAGAGGGGGGGGAAAAAAAAACCAAAACAAAACCCCAACTGGCCATGTAAATCCCTCGACGGTCAGCAGTAGCCCTGCAAGGAGATGACCTTGAAGAGAGGCTTTGCTAATTCATGTGTCCCAAACACCAAAGCTAGCGGAGATGCTGGGCTGTCCGCTTTTATCCCTGCCTTCCTCAGCACTTTGCAGCAGCACGTGTGGGCAGTGCCGACGAGAGCGACACGGTCTCAAAACCGTCCACAGCGCTGGAAGAGCTGATCTGAAGCTGGGTGGGTTGCACGGGTTACGGGGTGGCCTCTGGCCAAGAGGAAAGGTAGGGTGAAACAGTCCCTGATGACTGCTTTTAATGAAGTCTGCGTCATCGGTGATACGGGCTGAAAAAATTATGTGATTCGGCAATGTCTGGGCTAGTTAGATCTTGATAAGGATGGCGGTGTCTTCCCGGGTTTTCCGTTGAATCAGAAGCACCTGGGGAGAGGTCACACCAGGAAGGGGATTTCCTCCATGATCAAATGCCACCTCAGGCAGTCTCAGAAGAGGAATAGATACCACAAGAGAATGCGGTACCGTGTAGGTGAACTTTCCAGAGAAGCTTCTTGTGCCAACCATAAGGGAGGAGAAAAGGCTGAGAATGGAGAGCAAACAGTGAAGGAGGCCTGGATTACACCATCTTCTTACAAGGAAGAATATGGGCTTACCATGGAGCAAGTGGCTCCAGCAGATGTTCACACTCTGCAGTGTTTTGTCAGAGTTGCCAGTTTTCCCAGATGTTTTATAACAAGGACGTCTCAGAAACGAAGTTCCAATTCATGCATGACGGCAGCAAGCTCACTTGAGTGCACGCAGTCCACACACCTGAGGCAGATGTGAACAGGTCTTGGTTTTGGTTCTGTCTCCCAAAAGACCAGCTCCATCCATCATCTCTCTTGACAGCTTACGGTACTCAGGAGGTGATTTCACAATTATGAGCTCAGCTACGAAGGACTCTCAGACACCACATTAGACAGAAACCCTCATACCTGGGAGGCAAACAGCTCCCATTCCCAGGACCAGGAGGGTTTCAAGCACCCATCTGCACCGAATGACAAAAAGAAATGTGCTGTGCAGCTTTTCTTTGAGCCAACGCTGACCGGTGGCCTTTGCCCTTTCCATCTGGGGCTTGTTTTTATCACCCCATCGTGGCTTTGGCCAGCATTTTCTAATGCCTCTGACAGTATCTGTCTGTGCTTGGCACCTTCATGTGGCATGAGCAGGTTGAGATGCTGCCAGGCGTGAGGTGGGTTGCAGGCTGCCTGTGCATTTAGGAAGTCAGGGGGTCCAGGAGCAGCAGACATCAGCAAGGGAGCAAAGACCCTCAAAGACCCTGTGTTCCCACACATCCTCCAGAGACATGTCTGAGCTCTGAACCACAAGAGATAAACCATCTGAGCTCTTACCAAGTGGTGTTTTGAGGAACTGCCAGCGTGGTGCCAACAGACTGAGAGAGCTGGGGTTGTTCAGCCTGGAGAAGGCTCCAGGGAGACCTCATAGCAGCCTTCCAATATCTGAAGGGAGCCTGCAGGAGAGCCGGAGAGGGACTCTTTGTCAGGAAGTCTAGTGACAGGATAAGGGGTAACGGTTTGAAATTGGAAAAGAAGAGATTTAGACTAGATACCAGAAAGAAATTCTTTACTGTGGGGGTGGTGAGACACTGGAACAGGTTTCCTAGGGAACTTGTAGATGCCCCATCCCTGGAAGTGTTAAAGACCAGGCTGGATGGGGCTTTGAGCAACCTGGTCTGGTGGGAGGTGTCCCTGCCCATGGCAGGGGTGTTGGAACTCAATGATCTTTAAGGATCCTTCCAACTCTAACCATTCTATGATTCTATGATTCTATGAACTGGTGCCAGCTGCAGTGGCAGCCGGTGTGTGGGGCGGTGAAAGATTCAGGCTGTGCCACCGCCTGTGCACAGGTGAGGGGCTGAGAGGAGCCCTGGCTGTGCGGGGGAGTCCCAAGGCCATCTTCACATCCAGGCTCACCCACCACAGCTGCAAAGCAGCAGGAGCAGCCCTGGCAGTGTCAATGCTCTCCCAAGCCTCTGGGATGCTGGTACCCCAGGATACATCCCTGGGACACCACAAGGATTTGACTCTGTAGTGGGAGGTACTGGAAAAACTGCTCCACTTAGATGTCAACCCATGGGTGTATGTGCAATGGAGGCTTTGGATTGAGCTTTGTCTTAAAAAAATCCTACATAGCAGGCTTGTAATGGCAGTGACACCAAGTCCTGATGGCTTTTCTAAGCCTGCTGACGTGGGGCACGCTCTTACCCTCCTGCCGGTGTGTCCGTATGGGGCTGTGGTCACCCCATCACAGCACAGGCTCTTTCGCTCCTGCACAAACATCCAGGGCAGCCAAAACCACCCTCAGAAAGGTGAGCAGCCTGTTATGGTTTGAGAGAACCCATAACAATCTATTGTCATTTAGAAAATTATTCTATCACCCGATGACCCCTCCCCACCCGGAAAGGGGAATCAGGGAACACAAAGAAACATGAGGGTTGAAATACAAATAGATTTAATAGACTAAGACTAAATAGTTAACAATAATACTAAAGAACCAGTACTAATCCCGATACTGATATAAGATGTACGAGAATTATACTCAGCCAATGGTATCAGCAGGAAGCTGTGCACTCCCAGCAGTGGGCAGCAAATGTCGGACACTGCGAGTGCAATGGCTTCAGGAGGAAGGGAAGGCCTCAGGGGTCCGGCACGGGGGCAAGGAGTTGTCTGGACCCGCTGCCATCAAGGGAGAGAGAGCTACGCAGCAAACTTTTCTAATTTATATTGAATGTGACGTTCATGGTATGAAATAATCCTGTTGGCCAGCCTGGGTCAAATGCCCAGGCCTTGCTCCTCCTTGTCCCTGCACCTGACAAGGCTCGAAAACACTAAAACCTTGAATCCCACAGAGCCTGGCTGGCTATAAAGTAAATATTTTCACAAATTCAGACACCAGAGTCTTCTAAAAGTGCAATTTTCCCCAGCATTAGAAGAAAAGTCCCCTGTGCTGGGGATGTGGGGGTGGTGGCTGGATGTCACCAGCCTCCTGTCCCTTCTCCAGCCGCATCACCTGAGCCTTGCACCTGGGTGCCCATGTCAAAATTCCCACCCCCTCACAGCTCATCCCAGTCACCAGTTCTTCTGAACTGGTGGGGGGAAGGTCTTCTGACCGGGGACTGCCTTCTGCTAAACATCTGCCCAGCTGCAAGCACTGTGCTCCCCCATAACAGCAGGGCGAATGGAGGATCACACCAGGCCATGGGATGAGAAAGGCCACCCCACTGTGGCTGGCAAATTCTGTCTAAAAACAGACACTTTTTCCTAGGAAAGCCTTTCTGGGCAGCACCTTGTAGGGCAGCTCAGGGATGTGGTTGGGTGGGAGCTTGTCCATGTCCCAAACACCGGTGGGGTGCTGCAGCACTGCCTCTTGAGCGGCAGTGGAGCCTTGTGGCAGAGAGCTTATTTGTCCCCCATCCCCATGCCCTGGGCTCTGCCCTGGGCACGTCATGCTCTCCCATTCAGCAACACTGCTGGGTTCCCTGTACCAAGCGAGGGAGAGGAAGGAAGGGTGGATGGTGGAAGGAAGGAGGTAAGTCCTGGATCAGCTGCACGCAGCGGGGGCTCTCAGGCTACTTGGCAGTGGGAGAGTCAGAGCAGAGCTCTGTCTCACCAAGACCCCGATGGACACCACAGCCACAATCATAATTTTCTCCCTGGTGAAGGACAAGAGCAGGCTGAGGAAGGTTCTTTGCTCAAAAACCCAAGTATGTAATTCGATGCAATTGAAGCTCAGGCAATATCTCTGCTGTCAGATGGGAAACACTTCAGCTTTTTGTTTAAGCTGCAGTATTTTTCAGAGGACTGAATTAGACATAAAATATTTATAGCTCTCTCTTCAGAGGAAGCTGCTTTTGGGGATGTCATTCTGTGCTAAACAAAATCAGAGGTCTGCAGGGAAGAATAAAGAGAGAATCCATCAGGCCTCTCATTGAATGGCTTCCCCAGGATCAGACAAGTGGAGAAAAGGAGTTGGTAAGGTGGTGGTGATGTTGGTGACTATGGGAGGAGTTACATGGCAGAACCAGACCTCAGCGGCCCATGTAAAGGATGTCTTGTCCTTCCTTACTTGGCTCCCCTGTATGTCCTTCCCTATATGGCTGCATATGACAGGGTTTAGTGATGTTTTTTTTTAATCAGAGTTAGGTTGATGGTTGGACTAGATGATCTTAAAGGTCCCTTCCAACCTAGACAATGCTATGATTCTATATAGGGGATATGGCATCCTGCACCTGATCTGGCTTCTAATCCATCCTCCTTCAGGGTTAACACAGCACCTTTTCTCTCGCTGGCTCACACACACTCAGCTCTGACACCCACACCCCAGTCCCATATTTTGCCGTCCAAAGGCAAGCCCGTGCTCACTTCTGGCTCAGCCAGCACCCGTCGTGCCAGGGTGCAGGAATGGGGTTTCTGGGCAACCCAGACCCAGCTCCATCAATGAAAGACACCGGTGCTCAGGAGTAGCTGGTCTGGAGCCCCAGGATCCCGGCTGAGCACCTAGGTGGCCTTGTGGCATACTTGTTGGGTGGACACACAGATGCTCATTGATGAGATGCTCATTGATGGTCACTCATGAGATGCTCATTGATGGTTTCACATGGGTGGAAGAGGGAAGACTCAAGTCTTACTTGGATACGATGGGATAATTATAAAGCAAACCAAGCAGGACTTCAAGACAACAGTAAGCCACAAGCTTGCTCATGTCTACCACATAAAAGGGAGAGTGAAAACCCTGCTGCAGTAGTGGGGAGAAGAGAAACAAATCTCCCTCCTCCTTTCTACAGGATAAATAAGCCTCCGTACACCTGGGAGTCCAGAGCCAATTTCTGAGGATATTATCTCTGCCCCCAGGGTCAGTCATGGCACAGACGCCTAATTGTCTTGCCTCTGGGCTCAAAGAAATGCATCCATCAGCCACTTTCTCCTGATTTTCTCCTCGCTGCCCACCCTTCTTTGTGAACTGTGCACTAGGACATTGCAGTCACCTCCTGCCCCACACCCTCTGCAGGTCCCTCCTCTAATTGCAGGAGGACCTGGATGCATTCAGGTCTCAGCCCCACCTGATCCAGGTCCCCTCTGCCCACTGGCACAGGAGGATCCAGGGCTGCTCACTAAGCATGAGGATGACACAATTATAAGCCCCCACCACTAATTACGCTGACCAAGAGGTTTGCCACCAGTCTCAGATGTGGCATGGGGGGAGGTGAGTCCCTGTCACCAAGCCCCAGCCTCACTCTCTTCAGTTCTTGTGAAAAATTACAGAAAACTTGGTTTTGTTCCACATCAGAACAGAACATAAAGATGAAACTTCTAAATATCTCATAAAAGATAAATGCCATTTTCCAGCCAGGCCTACTTGCTGCTTTAGAAGACAAAACTGTCTCCACCATAAAAATATCAGCGTTGCAGTGGCATTTGTTCCAGCTGAAATGTGAAGCACACCAACTCCTCTTCTCCTTTCACATAACTGCTTGAGTATTCTTTCGACTTGTGTTTTGTAGCTTTTGATTTGTGCATGTTATTTAAACTCTCAGCAAGGAACCAAAGTAACAATTATCCACCCCATGGTCTGGTGATTCACGGGAGGCTCTGGTGAACACAGTGCTGCTGTGTCACTGGTATGAGCTATCGGTGAGGAACAACCATAAAGAAAGTAAGTCTCCTCAGATCAATTATGGAAGAACAGCGTCTAACAGGATGTGTCCAGCTGCATCCTGGAGACTGAGACACCGGGTGATTTAATCATCCCCTGAGGTGACACACAGCCAATTATTGCTTTCACACTGAAAAAACTCATTCACATTACTGAAAAATTCACCAGTGGTGGGTAGCACTTTTCAAATGGAAACAGCTCCAGGTGTGGGACACAGAAAGATTGCCTCAGGTCAGTGATGTTCTCCCTGTTGGTTTCAGGAAATGATGGACCAGACCCCTCAATTTAAACACAATGAGTGTATGGGGACAGCTCTATCTTTTTACTGTATTATACACAAGAATGCCTTACCCTTCCAAATAGCCAAGAAGAAACCAGCTTTAACGCCAATGTGTTTGTGATACTGCCAACAAACTAAGCAACTTTCCTTTACCAGGATTTACTGGGCTGCTCGCTGTAATGGTCAGTCCTTCCCACCTTGGTCACTGTGATTCTCTGATCAGAGACAACTTGGACGTGAACTCTTTTCAGAGTTTTGTGGGGTTTTTTTTCTACCACTCATAAATGAAGGATAAGCTTGAAATTCTATTAAATACTTTAAATTCTGCCTGACTTCCTCTCCCCTAAAGAAAACAACTGCGCTCAAGCCTTTTTCTGTTCTTTCTGTAGCCCACACGCAGGAAGTGTGCTCTGTGCATCTGAGATAATTGGAGGCACTTTCTTCCAGATCATGGGGCAATCCCACACCTTTTCCCCAAAGGATGGTGTGACAGAGGCTGCCCTTTTCCCTTTTCTTCCTCCCAGTAACCACATACCCTAAGCTCACCATCACTACAGTTCAAAGGAACCCACTGGCACTCCCTGGTTTCCTCCATACCTCAGTTCTTTCCCTCCCCACCGAGCAGCCAGAGTCCCTTGCAAAGCCACCTTCTGCCCTCCCATGGGGACAGTGAACTACATCAGATGTGCAACTTGAGTTACCCAAAAAGCCAAGAATTGGGCTTTTCCTCCAAGAATTTTTTTTCATGCAGGATGAAACACTGCGTATGTGCCCTGGATGGGAAGTGGAGGAGACCAACTCTACCTCTTTTCCCCCATGAGCAAACTGTAACAGCTCATTCTTGGCTGTCTGCGGCTTGGGCTGTGCCAGCGGGGTTTCCACTGCTGGCTTTTTCCCAGGCACTGGAGCCTGCACACTGGTCTCCACAGTTTTCCTGAGGACTGTCATTTCTGTCAGCGGTGACCAGGACACACTGAGGCCCCGGGGCTGCTCCCTGCCCATGAAAGAGCCTCGTCCACCCAACATTGCACACAAGGGGGTCAGCAGCAGCTCCCACAGCCCCTGCACCCACCCCACTGCCTCCCAATTGCCAGGGAAATTGGTATTTCCCTGGAAAATATCAATTAATCTTTCCTTTTCACCCCCTCTCATTTCAGGAATGTACCACTTTAAACAAGACTTCTGCCAGGAAAAGTTTCTCAGACTGGAATTTTTAGCCCACGTGTGGAAAAGCCACCTGGGTGGTACCAGCAGACAGTGGTGAGGGCAGGGCGATGGTGGGACCTCGGATGGCCTGCTTCAAATGCAGATCTCAGACCTGAGCTTCCCACATTCCTAACTCCTTGCTTATGATCTTGAGCTCTAACTCCTTTCCCAAAAGAAGCAATAAATCAAAAAAACATAAAGATGAGATTTGGTCCTGCTCAGAAGTTGGGGGAAAAGGATAAAGCTAGAAAAGTATTTCTTCCCAGCTCAGGCTGTTTTACTCCCAGGGAATGTTCTCCACACATTTCCCATGATGTCTGCACGTCCTGAGCCAAGACTGCACCATCCAAGCTGCAGCTTCTCTCTACCACTTGGCTCTGGCAGACAAGAAGGGCTACAGTTTTCAGTGGGTGTTTAACAGCCTGTGGCTAGACTGAAACGCAGAGGTGATGGTTGTCCTATGCTAACTCCGCTCAAGCCTTCTGCCCACCCACGTCCTGCCCAGGCAGCAAAACACCACGCATGCCTGTGGCTGCTTTTCCCTAATAGCACCAAATGAGTCCATCCTCACAAACAACAACCTCCCACCCAAGCAACTTCATGCCAAAACTCCCATTCCTCTCAGCTCATCCTGGTCACCAGTTCTTCTGAACTGGTGGGGGAAAGGGTCTTCTCACCAGGGACTGTCTTCTGCTGAACATCTGCCCAGCTGCAAGCACTGTGCTCCCCCATAACAGTAGGGTGAACGGAGAGAGAGGGTCACACCAGGCCATGGGATCAGAAAGGCTACACCATTGTGATTGGCAAATTCTGTCTGAAAACAGACACTTTTTCCTAGGAAAGCCTTTCTGGGCAGCACCTTGCAGGGCAGCTCAGGGATGTGGTTGGGTGGGAGCTTGTCCATGTCCCAAACACCGGTGGGGTGCTGCAGCGCTGCCTCTCAGGGGCAGGAAGGGAAGGAGGGGGTGGATGGGAAGCTGGCTGGGGAGGGCTGCCACCCTCCCAGCATTTTTGTGAAATGAGCCCTTTGCTTCCCTTGTTTCCCTTGTTTTCGTTTACCAGCACCCAAAGTGGAAACAGTCATCTCCAGCCCCATCTAATGTTTTGTTTTGAACACAACTTTCTCTTTTTTCCTTTGCAGTTTTAATGACAAAAACAACAACAACAAAAAAAAGAAACAACCATTTAAATCCACAACGGAGTGGGTTTTCTTTCCTCCTCCAATTTGTCAGTTCAGCAGCCAAACCAAACACAGCCATCCCCCACGCCTGCTCTCCGGGCACTGCTGGATCAATAAATAGCACCGCTCCATTTCCAGCTTACCTTGAGAGGTCTCTCCTTATCTGTTGGCCGTATCCAGCTCTCTTGACGTGCGTTTGCCCAGCCCCAGCGTCTCCTTCCCCACCAGATCTGCTGCTGCCCCACCTGCCCAGCGATGGCTCAGGGGTCTGCGTTATGAAAACGGGCATCAGGCAGCATTGCTTGGGGTGGGATTCAAGTCTACGTGGTGGTGGAGTTATTCCTGGCTCATGTCGGCATGTGTGGGCGCGGGACTCGGTGCAGGGAGCTAACATGAGCCTTTGACATCACTGGTTAAATTTAGGGGATTAGCACAGTCCTAAAATGGTCTGGAGGAGAGCTACTGCCAGGCCAGCAGGAGAGAGGCAATACCCTTCAACAACTTCCCGCCCAAACACAAGGCAGGAGATGGAGCCAGGAGTTTCTGCACCAGCCCCACTGTTACACCACATCACCCCTTCAGAAACAATCCCCCAGCAAGATGTGTCATGCTCTGCCGCAGCACAAAAGCAAAGGGCTTCCCTGGGCTTGCCTGTGGCAGGGCCATGGGGACCCCTCCTGCAATCACAGCCCCATGGAGCCCACGGTCTTGCTCCACTGGTCAGGGTGGAAGGCTGCAGGGTGATGGAGATGCCCCCACATAGTAGTCATGTAGGAGGAGAGGTAACGCTGAGCAGCTCCCAGCCCACAGGCTCCTGCAGCCACCATGTCCCCTCTCCAGGGGATGCTGCAGCTCTGACCAACCAGCCCAGCCCCGAGAGGAGCATACCTCCAAAGAAAAGGAATGGGAAACAGTCACAAAAGAGACAGCCCCCCCCCCAAAAAGAATGAAGAGGAAACTAAAATCCAAGAAGAGTCCTTGAATCCCAAGTCCGTCTGCTGTTTGTAGAGGTCGGTGGAAGCTGTAGCTGTGCAATTGCCATTCACATTGGTTTTGGCAACCTCAGTACAGACAGAAGATGGCTTCTACAGGTTATAGTGATTCATGGACACTTTATTTTTTTTCTCTTGATCCTTTGTTGATTCTTGCTAAAGCCCTCTCTAATCTTTGTGTGAAGAACATCCCAGAAAGCTGTTGCAATAATTCCTTCGAATTTTCACATACCTTCAGTAAGTAGGTCATGGGACACCCACTTTCGACATGACCAGAAGCAGTAGCTGTTTCTGAGTGTACCACCTTGCACGAGCAACTGCCATGTTTTGTGGCAATTGTATGGCACCTGAATTATAGAGACTGGAGCGTTTTGGGTGCAAGGCAAGAGCCATCTGTTTGCTTTCCTGATGGAGCAGCTCTGCAGCCACCAAACAGCCGGTGAAACAGCAGCCATGGGAAGAAACTAATTCCAAGCCAGACCATGAGAAACAAGATGACCCTTAATTGCTTTCTCAGTACTTGTCCCTAGCCTGTGCTAATACCAAAACGCATTGGAGCCAAGAGGCTGATGACCTTCAAGTCCAGCCTCTTGTTTCTGGCATTAATGATGCCTGAGAGTACACTAATGTAATCTGTCCAACAAGTTGTAGAACTTATTACTAGTATAATGAAATTTTCTTCAGATCTTAATCAAATTTATTGGATGTGTGGAAGGGCTGCTGACAGCATTTCCAAGTTTCTCTGTCTCAAGGAAAATCATCACCAAAGCTTCAGCCTGCGAAGCTCCTTCGTGCCCATGGGATGTGGGAGGCTCAAGTTCAGGGTATTCCCTGCTCAACCAGAGCCAGACAGGCCCTTATCAGCACTACATCAGGGGGGTGATGTATTTCTCAAAAATCTGGAACAGTTTTCATTGCAGAATTCAAATACTTTCCACAAAAAAGCCCATGTTTCAGTCTTGGGGTACAACCACCTCCAAGGATCAGGTACCATCATTTTAATTTTCTTTGCAATGTTGCTACTTCTGCATCTAGACATCAATTTACCTATTTCACAACCACCTTTCACTGTGCAGGTTTTCAGAGTCTGTGACTGCTGAGGACATTTGCTGCAATTTGATTCTCCAGCTAACAAGCAAGATGCAGTGTTGTTCTCAGATGAATACCTCTTCTGCCCTCTTTTGTTCCCTCTTTGATTAATGTGTTCTCTTTGATCCCGCTCACGCTCAGGGACATGTTTCAAGTGCCTTCATCTTCCCACCACCTGCTGCAGTCACTGAAGGTCATCAGTCCTTTCCACCAGCCCAATTACCTCTGCAGAAGAGGACCTGGTTCTACCTCATAACTTTCATGTTGAAGTGCTTGAACATAATGAGCTTGATGGTGATTAACATGGATCCAAGCACTCATTGTGAAGAATCATGGAGGTTATTTACATTAAAAGTACTCATTATGTTATACTAGAACCAGAAGATGGCTGGAGCAGACCTCCTGGGTCATCATACTCCATTGCTGTCTGCCACAAGGAATCACATCATGAGATCATGCTAAACCAAGGTAAATATCACAGCTAGTTTCATGTTCTATATCCATTTTTCCTGTTATTACGATGTTCTCACTTTCTGAAGGTTAAAGACCTTCTCATTTCCAATCTAAATACATTCATGGGCAGTTTATGTCCGTTTGTTCTTAAGGCTATGTTCTCCTTTAGTTTAAATAGTTCGGTCTCATACCCTTTTCTAACCCAGGAATCTATTTTTAAAAGAGCAGTCACAACCCGTATATGCAGCACTGAGCTGTATTATACATTTTGGCTGGTATATACTGGCCCCCTAAGGCTGTGACATGCAAACATTCATCTGCTTAATTTTATTCTAACATGTAGGCCTATTAAAATTAAAGGAACTACTCAGAAATAAATGCAGGAAAATTGGTTGTGTGATTAACTGCATCTATGTGTATTCTGCATTTAGAAAGTCTGTACTGCTTTTCAAAAGGATTATAATAAGTATTTTCTGGCAATATAAATGAATATCCTTCAATTCGTCTTTTTCATTATGGAATTACGGAGCCCTGGGACAAATTAATACAATTACCTAGGTTGGAAAGATGTTACAGGCATATCTAAAGCTGTAGCACTGTCTCAATAACCTTGTGTTAAGAGTAATACAAAAGCAAACCCAAAGCCCTTCATCCAGCAAGATGTGGGCGAGGGCAAAGGACACACAGCTTTAATGATGACAGTTCCTTGTTGCTCGGTACGCAGCGCTCTCTCATTTCTAGTTGCTATATATGTATTTTGCATGTCACTTGATAATAAAAAGCTAGGAAAACTTTGTCCAAGTTAACACCACATCGTCCATAAAAGTAGAGCATACACCTGCAGAGTGCCTGGGCATAAGACTAAATTGTTATGCCACGTTCCAATGAACTTTTGGTACAGAAATACTGATTGCAGATACAACTGCTTTGCTTTTTTTACCAACATAAATTACTTCTGAGTGCACAAGCACAGGCTCAGCCCGTGGTAACTGGCAATATTAATTACACCTGGGGCAGCATGGTGGCTTCTCCTCCCATCGACCAACCCAGCGCTTTCGCTGGAGAAAAGCCATCTGTCTTGTGCAACCATCCTGAGCTCTTTGCTCTTTCAACCTGTATGCCGGAGCATAAAGTGAGCTTCAGCAGCTCCTTCCATGTCAGTCCATTTGAATTCTCTCTCTGTGTATGTATATACATGCAGATATATATATATATATGTATATGCAGGGCTAGACAGCCAGCTCCCAGGGAGACACCTTGGCTCGGGTATTTAGACCTGTGAAGCTGCATCCAACACTGCATGGACAGCCTGGTCAAACAGTGTTTGAAGTCCCATCCTTGGAGGCTACTCTGGGAGTCACACTCCGTATTTTGTCTGAGGTAAGAGAACTTGTGGGTCTTTGTTTGGCACACATGTAACTCAGCTTTGGGCTAACATTCCCTGCGCTTCTGTCCAGTGCTTCCAGCAGCCCATCTACAACTATCGAGTCAGTCCCAGGTTCTCCACTTGCTAGTAAACCCCTCTATTTCTAGCTCATAAAATATTTTCTGTATTCCCCAAAGCCCTTTTTTACTTATTTTTAAGCAGTTTTTATTAATAAAGACCTGCCTTAACAGAAGGCAGCGAGCCTTTCCGGAGGATGATTCAGCCAACCAGCCTACCAGCTCTCATAAAACAGATGAATCTCCCTCCAGAGATACCCATTCTGATGACAAAAATAGCCTAAAGCAACTATTTCAGACTTGGATGTTTGATTGCTGAATGTCCTAAAGAGAGGAGATGATTCCCACCTAAAATGGATCTACAACTGAAGTCTGCTTTCAAAGTTTTCTGATCTGGAAGGGGTACCTGGATGGGATTAGCTTCATCTGATTCAAGATGTAAAATTAATCCCACGTGAATGGAGGTGCGTGCTTTCAGGATGAGATGAATCACACCAAATTCCTGACTTGGGATGGGCTGATTTACCCTCAAAAGCTTCTTCTCTTTCTCTCTCTCTCTCTCTCTCACTTCACTAACACCAGCACCAGATGACCCGTTTAGGTGAGCCATAGCTGGTAGAAGGCGGCCACCCCCTGCAGTCTCTCTGCTCCAGGGCTGGAGCTGGGGCACCTATAGGCAGCTTTGGTTTGTATTTCTTGCATTTAAAGGTCAGGATCTTCTATATTATTTCAGTTTCTTAAACTTTAGGTAGATTTCCATCCCATGCCCGCTGACATATTTGCGAGGCTAAATCAGGCATGTGTGTGCCCCTCCCGCGCCTGCCAAGCGGAGGGTGCTGATGAGGGATTTCCCAGGAAGAGACTGTGTTTTGCAAACTTTGTTTTCTCCTGGCATTTTAGATGCTCTCTGCTTTCCCTCTGGGATGTTTCCTCAGTCTGTTTTCTCTGCTGGTGTGTTCAGGCAGATGGATGTGTCGGTGAGCATGGCAGAGGGATGCTCCACGCGGGAGCTGAAGCTACACGAGGCAGCAGCTGACTCCAGAGAGAAACCCTTCCCTGCAGACCGGTGTGACAGAAACATTGTGTTCCTTTGTCTGCCATTAAACCAAAATATCACATTTCGGTTGAGTCATCCACAAACCTCTCAAGAAGCATGCAGGAGACTGTGGCTATTCTCCAGACTGAAATTAGCAGAAGGTGGTTTTAATAAACCTGAAGCAATCTGCTGCTGACGGGTAGGGTGGAAGACAGCGTTTCTTTCTATAGTATAGCTGGGGCTCTGTCTTTCTTACATACACACACACACATCTCTATTTTTTCCTCTTTGTCTAATCTCCAATTCCTTTCCTTGCATTATCATGTAAATCACTCAGCAGCGATTTCAGTTTCAGTTCAGAGACACTTTACAGTTTCTCTGTTCAAGCAGAGAACTTGATTTTTTTTTCTTTACAGCTCCACCTCTGCAGGGACTGCATTTTTTTTCCTCGTGCTTCATTTTGGAGCTTCATGAAGATCTGCTTCAAAGGCAGGAACTGCAGGTTTGTAGCTTGGACTCAAGCAGGTGACCTCCTCCCAAAAGATGGTGTGGGCGAGCTTTGAGGAGCACAGCCTCCTGCATCTGCCAGCTGGGACCTGCATGGAGATGTTCTCAGCCCGCTTGTACTAAAAGGCCCCACCTTGAGTACTGTGTCCAGTTTTGAGCCCCTGCCACAAAAAAAGACATTGAGGGGCTGGAGCGGGTCCAGAGAAGGGCAACGAAGCTGGTGAGGGGTCTGGAGCACAAGTCTTATGAGGAGAGGCTGAGGGAGCTGGGGTTGTTCAGTCTGAAGAAGAGGAGGCTGAGGGGAGACCTTATTGCTCTCTACAACTCCCTGAAAGGAGGGTGTAGAGAGGTGGGGGTCGGTCTCTTCTCCCAAGTCACAGGTGATGGGACAAGAGGAAATGGCCTCAAATTGTGCCAGGGGAGGTTCAAATTGGGTATTAGGAAAAATTTTTACATGGAAAGGGTTATCAGACATTGGAATGGGCTGCCCAAGGAAGTGGTTGAGGCACCATCCCTAGAGGTGTTTAAAAGACAGGCTGATATAGTGCTTAGAGACATGGTTTAGTGATGTTTCTTTATCAGAGTTGGGTTGACAGTTGGACTAGATGATCTGAAAGGCCCCTCCCAACCTAGACAATTCTACGATTCTATGAAAATGGGTCAGATTGGCAAAGTTCTACTATTTGACCCATTTAAATCTGAATGAACTAAAACTTAGTGTGGACCCTCAAATTATATTACAGCCGCTCTCGTCAGAGGGATGCACACCCAGGGTTGTGCCAGTTTAATCAAACCAGTGCAATGCCTCACGTTTAAGCAGATATATCTTTCAGTTTAGTACTGAACCTTTGACATGACATAGCTGGGTCCATACTCAGCTTAACAGAGTCAAAACCAGACCACCCTTGTAAAATTCAGAGTCGATATCATAGGCCTTATTCTCTTATGGTTTATTCTGGTAGTTATAACTCAGACATTTCTCCATTAACTTCAGTCGCGCTTCTTCTAAACCTGATGGGAAAGGGAGGAGGACTCGCACCCTCTTTGTTTCTTGTCTGGTCGAAGTTACAATTGCTAAAGCAAAATTGGTTTGTGTTTTGATTTCCCAGAACTCATAAAAACAAAGCGGGCAGCTGAGATCGGCGTGATGAGTTAGACCGGCAAATTGTTTGGGAATGGTGTTGAACCTGAAAAATAGTTTTGTGTTATGATATTCATTGGTCTCTGGAGAGTTTGAGGTGGAAACCTGAAGAAATCAGCCTGAATTCCTCTACCTTGCTGCTTGATAGAGAGAGGAAAAAATCCTGCTGACCAGAAATGGGCATGAAGAAAACATTTTTTTAGGAAGTGTCTGTACACTTGCTGCTCTTGGAAGTAGAAAACATTTTACCTTAAGCGCTCATACGTGCAAAAAAACCGCAAGCAGAAAGCCAACACAGCATGTTCTAATACAAAATGAAGTATGACCTTTTAAGGAACTTCAAGCTTCTGAAGAGTAAATGTTAAATCTATATATAATTCAAAGTATATTGGGTAAATTAGACACTGGATTCAAAGCCGTCCTGAATAAAACCATCCTCCCCTTCAGTTTGTGGTTAAAAAAACCAAAAAGTTTTTGAAATTTTGCTGTTATTAACCAATTTACTGCATGGGGAACCCTGCTGTGGGAAGCAGAGTGGCTGCCATGCCCGTGCCCACACGCAGCTCCAGCAGCCCGAGTGCTGGAGGGAGTGAGGGTCCCTGGAAGTCAGATGCTGGTGGACCCAGTTCTTGTCCTGGGACTACCAGGGCAATGTCCAGAGGTACACATGGACCTTCAGACTGTGGATAAAATGCAAGGTGAGATATTGCAAGGTGACATTCACCTTCTGGTCCTTACCACCTCTGCTAAGTGAGTTAGTCGTTTGCTGCAAAAGTAACTTCTTTCAATAAAAATGTCAGTTATTGGATACTGATGCTTGAAGATCCCATAGCTTTCCTTGATCTACAAATTATTATGCTTCAATGTTATCAGAGAATGAAAACATTGAGTCAAACCCAGTTTTATCCTGTTAAAACTCCTACTCAGTCTTATTTTGAAACAAATTTACTCATTCTGAAAGGAATTCTTTTGAAAAGAATTTGAAAATAAAGAACACAAATGCAAGTATCACCTCTGCATTAAGTGTAGGTATTGATTTAAAGAACTTCTGATCCAACTGGGCATGGTGAGATACTAAGAACTGAAATAAATTCAGATATTGAGAGATTTCTTATTGATATATTAACAGGGACAGGTATTCCTTGACCCCGACAGTTCTCCCCACTCTCAAGTAAACAAAATCATGCGATACTTTTCCCTTCTTGAAAATAATTTCCAGAAAGTTTTCTTACTGTTTAAGAGTATGTTGGCTGTTCACATGCCAGTATTTAAACTCACAGTCACATACAGCTCCGTTCTCCTATAACCACCTTTTGGGTAAGAGCTGGGGAAAGAGCTTGGCCCAGCACGGGGATAAAGCACAGGGTGATTGTCAAATACAGGAAACAGCTACTGCAAAAACAGCAGGAGTGGACAAATACCGGATGCCAGCATCGGCCAAACCATCTATAAATGAAATGACCAACTTGCTGGCCTCTTAATATTTGAAATATGAACAGGAAGTCCACAAAATACTGCCATTTGAAATGCGTGACCCCATCTTTTTAGCTCCTTGGACTCATCACCTGAGTATTGATGTTTATAGTGCATAAAATTCAAGCCACAGTAGGAGTGTTACCTAGAGCTGCGTTTGCACAGCCAAGCTCTCTGCTTTCAATGTAGAAACAGTTCAGACAGAGACTCACTGGTGTCCAGCAAGGCTGGCCTGGAAATGTGTAAAGTTCCTACAAAAAAGGTTTAGTCTTATTTCATCATTACAAATTACCTCTTTTGGGAGCCAAATCTACATTGTAGCTGCTGCCCGGGCACAGTCCCCCTCCAAGTAGCCATGGTGGGGAGAGAGCAAGAACATAACAACTCTCTTGAGTTGTACAAGCTGAGCACAGAGCAAGGCCTGGAGCATTTCGTCCACTTCCAGCCCCTGTGTCCATGTGTTTTAAAGTCTTCATCTGTTCCTACGCCGCGCTACGCCGACACGAGGGTTCATTTTCCACATCTGTGCCAATGTCTGTTTCTTTACAGAACACCTCGGTATCAAGATTAACAACAGAATGACCTCAGAAAAAAAGTTCAGTGTAAAATATTTTAGTAATTCAACTTGCATATTATGCAGCAAAAATACTCCTATGGTGCAATGAAATTTTATTTCTTAAAGTATCATTTGAAATCTCTTGTAAACAGACAGTAAAAAAACTCTGTAAATGGAGAAGTGACCTTGAAAAGGAACCCAGAAGTTATATCTGTGTGGCTGCAGAGAAAGACACAGTTTGTTTATGCCCCATGTCTTAGGGCATTAGTCAGGAGTTTGCTCCTGGATACCAGAATGTGAATTGAAATATCATAATTCCTGATGCTGTGCTACACCAGGCACACAAAGCCCTCCATTGTCCTAATTCAGAGAACAGATTATTCCTCTTTTTAAATATAAAAACAAATATTTTCTCCTCAGTAATGAAAGAGACAGTTTGAGCAAAACTGTACTGTCAGCCTTGAGATTCCAACAAGATTTCTGAAAATCATTTTTATGGTCTCAAGTTATTCCCTTCATTAGACAGAGAAGCCAGTCGGGAATCTCCAAGATTGGCTCCCGCCGATTCATGGGGATGGGGATGGCAATGGGGTGCTCACAAGCTGACCAGACCATGTGAAAGAAGCATTTGAAGACAGTAAATGGTCACTTCTTATCTGCACCACTGCTGCTGTTTTTCTTGTTTCTTTTTTTCCTCTGAGAGAGGCAGCCCCAGGGAAATACCATTCCTGCACAGAGTGCTGTTGCAGGATTGCTCTCCCCATCGCTGGTGGGTATGGGTCACCTAAGGTCACACTTTGCATGTTCAGCCAGAGGCTTGATTTCACTATGAAAACTGAATTTTGAGGGACATGAGATGTGTATACTGGGTGGAAGGAAAGCCATTTTTTACCTTTTTTGGACTAAACGTGCATAAAGCTCCTTAAAAGTCAGCTGAGAAGCAGGCATGACACCCTCAGGACTCTTCTTTCCAGCAACGCAACAATTGGATGCTCTCAGATGATGCTGCTTCTCCCTCCCTGAGCCTTTCCTCTTCCCTCTCAGGCCAGTGACCTGTGCTGCCTGCTTCTGCCCAGGCAACAGCCCTGCCTTCCTCGTCCCTCTGCCCCCACCCGGCTCAAAAACAGGACTGTCAGCAAAGTGCCACCCTGTTGGGGTTCCTGCTGTGATGTCCAGGTGAGACGATGTGGGGTGATGTCTGGTGGGATGCCTGCAGTGATGCACACTGAGACACCACGCTGTGATGTCTGCTGCTACTGGGGTGATACCTGGTGGGATGCTTGCATTGATGTTCACTGAGACACCATGGTGGGATGCCTGCTGGGATGCCTTCTACATTTAGTCATCTTTCAAGACAAGTACGACCAAGCATTTAAATCTTTGTCATTTTCTTTTTTCTTTCCCCAGAGTGCATGTGTGTGCTGTGTGCAGATATGCAAATATATTTAAATATTTGTTTTTACAGACCATCTTGTTCCTGAAGGAACAGTCCCAGACAGCCCAGGGTCCAAAGCCATGCTTCCTGTCCAGCCCTCACCATGAACACTGGCACAGAAAGAGCAGCCATCAGCTGGTAGCCCTTCTCCTGCAACTACCGGAGATGTTCTTCACAACCAGCAGCCACAACACGTACACGCTAACAGCAGGTTCAGACCACAAGCACTTTCAGCAGTTTTTCAGCAGCCACAAGCTTTCTGGGAAGACTCTGCAGTGCCTGGAAATGCCCCTCATCCCCCTGAGGATGCCCAGGCAGCTCTGGCCATGAAAAGCCTTCTCTGTGCCCAACACCAGCCTGTGCAGAACTTCCCGTCCCACACCTCAAATGAGACCACCTACTCACCAGGAACCACATGGAGAAAGCTGCATCTTGCTCAGCTCCTCCAAGGTTCCCCTGTGCCCCTCAGGCCCCAGAAAGGATCTTCTGCTCCAGCAGCACTGCTCATGCTGCAGGAGGTGGAAGAGCATTTCATCCTCATGAGCATCGAATCCTCTTATTTGTATTCTCGGGAAATCTTTCATGTCCAGGACATCTTCAATTCTCATTTCAAATGTTATGAAATATTCAAATGCAGGCTTCTGTCGTGTATGACTTCAGAATATATTATCTGCTGCAATACCCATTTAATACAGTTTCTTGGCCATTATGGTTATTACTACACTTCACTCCAGCGCAATGGCTCTAAAATTGCATTGGCAAGAACACAGAACTGCTGTAAGAAACTGGGGAATCAGATTTATGTGAATTACTTTAAGAGAAATTCTGCAGGTGTATTTTTCCTCTTCAAGGAGGGATGTGTATTAGGAATTACCTTTAAAAACTAAGACTACACCAGTGAAATTACTCTATATGTGATGTCTTCTATTTTTAATGAACTGCGATCATCCTAAAGCAATAAAAAAGTTAACATGGAATGCTATGTATCCTTTGCAATGTAACTAATGACTGTCAGCAAGTTCCATATTGGAATTTTAATATACATCTATAATTTTTAAAAAAATGAGAATTTCTATGGTACAGTTAGGCAAGGCAAGTTTTATTAACTGAAGAAATGCTAAAAATAGTCATACGCTTCTTCATTCAGTCCAGGTATATGGCCTGTTTTTTAACTCAATATTTTCTGAGAACACTGAGTGATGGCAGATACCCTCTTAACAGCCTTCCCCCCACTTTGCTTGGCTCTCTTCACCGGGCTGTGCGCAGGTACCCAACGTTCGCTCAGCTCGACGTAAATCCCTCCTGCCATCCAGGGTGCATGCAGGGAACCAGGGGATGCGTTTCTCCCAGACCACAACTGCGACACTTTGGGTCTTGAAATAACAGAGAAGACAAAAGAACACATATCCACAGACTTACTTATATTATATTTCCTAAATATAAGTGAATTTAAGCACAGATTTATCTCTCCTAAGGATACCCTTGAAGCAGCTAAGTCCTAGGATCCTATCATAGAATCATAGAATCATAGATTGTTTTGGGTTGGAAGGGACGTTAAAGACCATCTAGTTCCACCCCCCCTGCCATGGGCACAGACATCTCCCACTAGACCACATTCCTCAAAGACCCATCCAACCTGGTCTTGAACACTTCCAGGGATGGGGCTTCCACAGCTTTCTTGGGCAACCTGTTCAGTGTCTCACCACCCTCACAGTAAAGATTTTCTTCCTAATATCTGATCTAAATCTAACCTTTTCCAGTTTGAAGCCATTACCCCTCATCCTATCATTACATGTCCTTGTAAAAAGTTCCTCTCCAGCTTTCTTGTAGGCCTCCTTCAGATACTGGAAGGCTTCTATAAGGTCTCCTCAGAGTCTTCTCTTCTCCGAGCTGAACAACCCCAACTCTCTCAGCCTGTCTCCACAGCAGAGGTGCTCCATCCCTCTGATTATCTTCGTGGTCCTCCACTGGACCCACTCCAACAGGTCCATGTCCTTCTTGTTGTTGGGGGCTCCAGAGCTGGACGCAGTACTCCAGGTGGGGTCCTGCCCTAGAACCCCTTTGCAGTCACTGCATGAGCTGAGCATCACTGAAGATGGGCTTGGTCCCTCTAAAATCTGCTTACCTTCACGGAGTTGCATGGTCTTCTTCACTGTGTAAGGGTGGAGCCTGCAGCAACCACACATCTCCTATAGGTCTCTGAGCTAAGCGTCAGGGGACAGGGGAGGTGAACATGGCACCACCAGCAGCGACAGAGGCACTTGGTGTCTGTGAGCCTTCACTGGGAATGCAGCCTATGCACCTAAGCAATTTGATGGACTTGGGAAGAGAAAGATATCTACTGCTATAAAACCAGGCAGTGTCTCTCTACATCCATTTTCCTTACAGAAATAATAAACATTAAAACTTTAAAGTTTTTGTATATATATTTGCTGGGGGGAAAAAAAAATCCCTCACGGAGAACTTGCTCAGGCTCCTAGAGTGTAAAAAGGAAAAGAAGAAATCTCATATACCTGTCCTTGTGCTGAACCCTGTGATGATGTTTAACAGCTGGGGAACCTCAACACCCATGGCCATGTCTGGCTGATTTTGCTGTCAGGATAAAGAACAGAAAGGGTGTATAACATACGTAAGATTGTCCACTGTTACATGTGACATTTAAGACATTCTCATCATTGAAGGTGATGCCATGCTCTCAGTTTACCAGAAATCACTTCTCTGTGCTCAGCAACAGTGACAGGGGTCAGATGCAGACTAAAGGAAGAAAATACCTTCACATTTCTCCATCTGCATCGAAGGCAGGGATATGCAAGACACAGAGCAGGTGGCCTGGGAGGTCTGATTCCCAGTTAGGGTTCTATTCCTACTCCCACAGCTTCCAGATGAGTCATCTCTCATGGCTCTGCTTATCCATCTGTGCTCCTCAATACCCATTCGCACCTCAGCTGCCAGCACCCTGAGGACTGTTAGCTGACAATTATTGGGACAATAACTAACGTTTGGTTGATTACAATTTAAATGCACTTTTTAAATAAAAAACACGTCCTGCAAAGATGGTGCCCAGGGCTGCAGGAACCAGCGTTAGCATCAGGAATTATGCTCAGGATACTGCTGTTCCTCACCACCTGCTCATAAAATCAAACCATTACTATTGCCCAACCTTCTCATAAAAATGAAAGGCACTCAATTAGTTAATATTTAAATGTATGAAAACTTGATGAAAACTGCTCTATAAAGCAAAGTACATGCTAAAGTGCTGGTAAAATATGCAAAGAACAAAGTATGTACATTTTCTACTGTGCTCATGTTAAGTTTGCACTACTTGAAATGCAGGTTAAGCCTGTGACTGTCAGTTAGTTGCAACACAGAGGTGTTCATATGTGGCTTTCATCAAAAGTGCTTCACATTTTGCGAATTACAGAGAGATGAATAATGAAATGCTGCATTTTAGTGAGTCATTGCCCATATCCGACAGCTATAGAGAGTGAAGCATGGAAAGATAGACTGTCCATGAGACCAAGTCGCGGGAACTAAGTGCAATTTAAGCTGTTTCTGGATGATGGAAGTATTTACACTCTTGCAGCAAGACCAAGCATTTTGCTGAACCTCTGTCCAAGTGACTAGACACTACATCAGAGACAAAGCAGCAGTTTTGTGCCAGGTTCCTGAGCACAGCCTTGTGTTCCTTCCCTGGGTGGCACTGGAACAGGGGATGAGGTCACCACCAGCTACTCAGGTTCACTCATCCCACCACCTCAGCTCATGCCACTTGGGGCAAGGGACTCATCTGAACACATTCTCCTTTAAGGTAAGTGATACCTGTGAAATAAATATTCGATTTAAAGATGGTTCATAGTGGAGGACTGATCATGACTGATGGTGGTTTTTTCTCTAAAAATCAAATATTTTATTAAAACTATCTATTAAGATGATTCGAGGACTGGAGCATCTCCCTTATGAGGAGAGGCTGAGAGAGCTGGGACTCTTTAGTCTGGAGAAGAGAAGGCTGAGGGGAGACCTTATTAATGCCTATAAGTATCTCAAGGGCGGACTGAAGGAGGAGGGAACCAGACTCTTTTCAGTAGTTGCCAGTGAGAGGACAAGGGGCAATGGGCACAAGTTGGAACATAAGGCGTTCCACTTGAATATGAGGAAAAACTTTTTCACAGTGAGGGTGATGGAGCCCTGGAACAGGCTGCTGAGAGAGGTTGTGGAGTCCCCTTCTCTGGAGATTTTCAAGACCCGCCTGGATGCCGTCCTGAGTGGCATGATCTGACATGCTCTGGGTGGTCCTGCTTTAGCAGGGGAGTTGGACTAGATGATCTCTATGGTCCCTTCCAACTCTAAAAATTCAGTGAAATTCAGTGAAATTAATTATTTTTAATGACCTCTCTCCTGAATCCATCTAGCTTTGACTTCAGCCACCAGATTTTGCTACGACTTCATCTGATACACTGGAACATCCACGGTAAAGTTTGTTCCTCAAATAAACAGCTGCAAGGATCAAAGCTAGACTTCCAATCTTCACTTTGTTAAGCTAAATAGATGATCTCATAAGAGTCTGACAACAAATGTGCTTTTCCCAATACTTCATTTAATCTGTGACTCACCCCTATACTGTCCCAGTGACAAATGGTTACCCAAACCGCCACCACTCACTAATTATCACCACGCTGCCAAATGAGGAAGTACAGTAACTCATCTACTCCTACTTGATATTTTCCTGGCTGCCTGCATTTCCCCTGGTAGCATTAGGCTTCTCCATAGTATGAGAGGAAAATTCAGGCTGGAAGGGACCTCAGGAGGTTGGCTCCAAGATCAGCCCCAGCTACTCAGAGCTTCACTCAGTTGAAAGCCTCCAAGGAGGGAGGCTGCAGAGCTTCTCTGGGTGCCTGGGTGGGTGTCGTCATGGGGAAAACGCTTCTCCTTACACTCATCCAAACCTCTCATCTTTTAGCTTGTGCCCATTGCCTCTTGTCCTCCTGCCCTGTACCACCACGCAGAGCCCAGCTCCTCTATGCCCTCCCCGTAAGCAATGGGGCTGTCCTTGTGTCCTCCCAAAGCCACACACTTCCTGGCAGGAGAGAAGCCCCATGCTGTATAACCAGGCTCACCAGACGTGTCACTACCTCCTGGTCTTCAGCAAGAATTTGGCCGTGGCCAGAGGTAATTTGGGCCGCTCAGCATCCATGGCCCGTCCTCCCTCCTCTTTTACCCGTTTCCTGAATTTTGGGTCAGCTGCGAGTGTTACCAGTAAGGATTTTGCAGTCTTCCAGTTCAGCGATGATCTGATTCATCTCAGGCGACCCAAGTAGAAATTAAACCTCAGACAGCCCTAATAAGGAAGGCAGACACGGCGATAATAGCAGCAGTGTTAGAAAAGCCTTACCTCATGATGCTGGAATTAGGGTGGGCCACCAGCCCCAGTACCCAGCCTTCTGCGCTGACAGGGTCTTTATTGGCATCAAGCATCAGGAGTGATGTGAGCTGTGAAGTAACGTATTTAAATTCGGAGTGTGTGCTGGTTTTGGCTGGGATAGAGTTAATTTTCTTCACAGTAGGTGCTATGGGGCTGCGGTTTTGATCCGTGCTGAAAACAGTGTTGATAATATAGAGGTGAGGTGTTTTCGTTGCTGCTGAGCGGGGCTTACACAGAGTCCAGGCCTTTTCTGCTTCTCACGCCCCCATCAGCGAATGGGCTGGGGGTGCACGAGGAGGTGGGAGGGGACACAGCTGGGGCAGCTGACCCCAACTGAACCAAGGGATATTCCATGCTGTATGGCATCATGCTCAGTACATAAAGCTGGGAGAAGAAGAAGGAAGTGAGGGACTTTTGGAGATACGGCATTTGTCTTCCCAAGTCACCGTTACACGTGATGGAGCCCTGCTTTCCTGGAGGTGGCTGAACACCTGCCTGCCCATGGGAAGCAGTGAATGAATCCCTTGTTTTGCTTTGCTTGCATGCATGGCTTTCGCTCTACCTATTAAACTGTCTTTATCTCAATCCATGAGTTTTCCCACTTTCACCCTTCTGATTCTCTCCCCAGTCCTGCTATGGCGGGAGCGAAGAGTGAGCAAGCAGCTGGATGGTGTGATTTAGTGATAGACTGGTTCTGATGAGCTGCTAATTCACGGATTCATGGATCTGACAGAGTTGGAAGAGACCTCTAGAGATGACAGATAGAGAATGTAGATGAGGTCTCCCCTCAGCCTTCTCTTCTCCAGGCTAAAGAGCCCCAGCTCTCTCAGCCTTTCCTCGTAAGGGAGGTGCTCCAATCCCTTAATCATTTTAGTTGCCCTACGCTGGACTCTCTCCAGTAGTTCCCTGTCTCTCTTAATGCATTATTACATTTTATACATTGTGATTTTTATAATGCCTGATGCCACTTCGTGCACCTTGCACAATCCCTGCCTGCTGTTAGAGGGTTTGAGGAAAATAATTTGATTTGTGGCTATAACTGAGGCGGGCATCTGGAGTTGACCTCTGATGTCCCCATGCACAGAAGTCAAATCAAATGGGCAGATTTCAATAGTGAGGCCAATAATGAGTGATAGGTCACTTCAAATCAAATGGTGTGACCCAATTATACTTGTGTCTGAACTTTTACAGTGCTGACAATTATTTTTAATAATTTAAATAGGAAGAAAAAAGAGTAAAGAAAGTCAAATTTATTGTTAATGTGTCAATAACATTGAGGCAAACTTTTCCTATTACTATCACATTAATAAAATGTACAATATTGTCTAAATAATTGCCTAATTTTCTAACTAAGCTTCTGCTTATTTTTGAAGACCAAGAAACTTTCTAATTTATGGCTAATCCACCCTCAAATGACCAATTATAAAAGGAGATAGAAATAATTTCTGATCTATTGATGAATGGAAAAAGCTAATTATTTTTATAGTATTCTCTCATGTCAGCTACTTCCCATGACCCAAGTGAAAGAACCCCACACACAGCCCCTTCTGCCTTCAAGCTCTGCAATGCCAAAGGACCAGCAGGACATGTGGAGACCCTCAGGGAACAGGCACCTTGCACTGGTTCTGGTACTACACCAGGGTCAGGTCTACCTGCTAAATCCTCCTACATCACCTGGCAGATTTACCACGGCTCTGGGATCTACGTGAAGAAAAGCTTAAAATATTTCCAGTGTCCATTTTGCAGAGGAAGAGGTTGTCTCTGACTTGCTCTTCCTACCTGTGCAGGAGGACAGTGTCCTTGGCCAGGTGGTCCTGGGGGTAACATTCCCCACTGGCTGCTGTGGTCCCTGGCACATGCTCCTACCTAGGACACATTTCCCTTCACGTTGATAGTCTCAGATACCTTCAGTTTAATTATTCAAGCAATATTATAACTAGATCCACATATAAATTTCGCAGCACCCACATCCATCCCAAGGAGACATGGAAGTGATGGAGCAGCACTCCACTTCCACACACCTCCTCATGCTTGAGGGTTTTCCATGATTTTAACGTACACATTTTCTTCCTGTGAAAAGTGACGAATTCATGAAGTCTAACTAACATAGTTGTCCTGGAAACTTTCATACAAGATGACAGCTGAAAAATGAGATCCGTGTAACTAAGGGCTGAAGATACCTGCCAAAATGGACCGTGCTGACTAAACTAGTGACAGCTCCAGGACAAATCCTGCCAGGATCAAATGAGCTAAAGCATTAGCTGGTGAGACCCCTGTGACAGCAACACTACCAGGCCAGGGACTAAATGCAGCACAGTTGTTTTAGCCTAGTTCTGGGAGGAAAAAAAAAAAAGAAGCAAATATACTTCACTAAGAGATGTGCAGCACGATGTGGTGTTTCCCAAGCTTCTACCCCTGCACCTATTGCACTTCCACCCCCCTCCCTCCACAGCCTCTTCATGCCTACCCTAAAAAAATAAAGAAATGGCTGCCCCTTGCACAATTATGCCTTATATAGTTTTCAACCAGCTCATCCAAATACCAGTCACAGCCTAACTATGGGAGCAAAGCCTCCAGAGGAGGCTGCAGGGCAAAATGCAGCCCCTCTCCCTTGCAGTTACATGCTGGTGCCAGTATCCAAACTAACTGCTTCAAGGTTTCAGTCTCTGAGCTGTCAAGACTTGATTCCTTCTCCGTCTCCCCTCCCTAAGGGCCAGAAGTCAGGCTGCATCTTCTTCAAACGCAGTGCAGAAACGGGTGCCTGAACGAATATAAAGCAGTGACCCCAACTGTGCATTAAAATTCACATGCTGCTGCCTTGCCCATGGGAACGCCACCCGGCGCTCGGGAGCTTGTAATCTCAGGAAAAGCTCATGTGGTAAACACATCCAGCCGTGCACTGATTTTGCAAGTACCAGTTTGCTGCTCATCTTCCGAGAAGAGAGGAGGGCCAGTCACGAGTGTGACACCACATCTATCAAATATAATACTCAAAACCCACCCAGTTTGTTTTGTTTTGTTGTGTTTTTTTTTCATAAAACCTTATTTTTGGGGAGGTAACTGGTTCTTAAAAGTAATAAATTGCTTCCAGAATGAGAGTATAAAGGACATTGCAGTAATACCCGCCCAACAGCAGCTTCTTGAGGTGGCAGCAGTCACTTTGACCACTCCAACTCTGGAATCTGAGGCTCTGCAGGCATAAACACTTTATTCAAACACAGACCTGTTGGAGTGGGTCAAGAGGAGGGCCACGAGGATGATCAGAGGGCTGGAGCACCTCCCCTATGAAGACAGGCTGAGAGTCGGGGTTGTTCAGCCTCGAGAAGAGAAGGCTCAGGGAGACCTTATATCCCCTTCTAGTACCTAAAGGGGGCTACAGGAGAGATGGGGAGGGACTCTTTATCAGGGAGTGTAGTGACAGGATGAGGGGTAATGGCTTTAAACTGAAAGAGGGGAGATTTAGATTAGATATTAGGAAGAAATTCTTTACTGTGAGGGTGGTGAGACACTGGAACAGGTTGCCCAGAGAACTTGTGGAGGCCCCATCCCTGGAAGTGTTCAAGGCCAGGCTGGATGGGGCTTTGAGCAACCTGGTCTGGTGGGAGGTGTCCCTGGCCATGGCAGGGGGGTTGGAACTTGATCTTTAAGGTCCCTTCCAACCCAAACCATTCTATGATTCTATGGTCAAACCCAACTAACAAGCCCAGGCAAGCCCAGCTCTAGCAGGAGCTGAACCCAGGAAACACGGTTGGTAACAAGAAAATCAGAGAGATGCCAGCACAGCAGCTGTGGGTGCAGAGCCTGCACGAGCCCCCATCTAGCGCTGGCTCTGCAGGTTGGTCCCTGCAGCTGGGACAGCACCCAGCTCTGTGACCAGCCCTGATGTCTTGGGTTTCTTTTGATCATGGCTTTTACTTTTCAAGGAAACCTAGGTGTCATACAGCTGTGTAAAATCCACAGGGCAGCTCACAGAGCCACTCACAGTCAACTTGCAGAGGAAGAGGATGGCCATGCAGCCAGCACCAAACTGTGCCACCCAATCCTGCACCCAGGTCCCACCCAGGGGGAGCTAACAGTGTGTTCAGAGAAAAGTAAGCAAGTGAATCACGGAGCAAAGACTCACATCATCACAGCTCCAGCTCAAAAGACCAAGCTGTCAAACATGGTAATTCAATGAAAACGTGTTTCAAGAGAACTCCAGTTATCCTCTCTCTGGGGGATGCCTGCAGATGGCCAGTGCAGTGTTCCCTGGGGATAGGGAGCTCATAGCTGGAACAAACCCAGCTTTCCAGTCTTCATGCTCCCATCCTGATGGAGACGTGGAAGTGGTGCCAGTGGCTGGTGGAGGCTGGTTTGGAGATGGAGCCAGAGCCACCACACACCAGAAACTCTCTGCAGCTGAGCACTTATTTGGAAACCATCTACAGTGCACATTAGGCCACGAACTCTGGGTTGGGAAACTCAAAAGCAGAGTGTTAGATCTTGCTTTCCTTTCATGTTTAATTTCTTTTCCCCTTGTATTTGTTTTCCTGTCAAACATGTGGCAGGAGCTCAGGCTGAAAAGAAGATGATAGGGACCAGCCGGGTCTGGCCCCTGCGCAAGGCAGCTCTGGCCGAGCTCTGAGTGCAGGGGAATTGGGGCATGAAGGCACTGTCACCTGCAGATGCTGTCACCCTCACCATGTCATTTCAAAGGTGCACACAGGCCAAGGACCTCCCAGCAGGCAGCAGGACTCAAATTACCCCATTTTGGGCAGGGAAAGCATTTAGCCACACGGATGGGAGCTGTGCTGTGCAGCTTGCCCTCAGAGGCAGGGGCAACCACCCCTGAACCCTTTTATCTATTAGTCCTGGTGCAGCCCAGCTGGTGGCCTGAGAGCCCAGGAGAAGAGGATGAGACCCAAAATAATCACAAAAATTGCTATTGCTTATTTTATTACCAGAAGACAAGACAGACTGAGGATGTTGTCACTACCTTACCACCTCCCCGATGCCACTCATTCACCTCCCCATGCTTCCAAAATTAGCACAGAGTCTCTGCAGTCCTCAGGGGAACCGCACAGCCATCACCACGTTGCAGTGCATGTGATGGACCATACCCTAGGGGTGCCCAGCTCCTTGTCTACTCACAGCCAAGATGGCCTTCACCTTAAAAGCTGTATTGAACTTTGGTTTCAAACATGGGATTCACTCCTACTACTGCACAGGAGGTTTGAGCCCAGCACGCAAGGCAGAACTGGTCTGCAGGTCGGGCCACCAGAACTGCATCTGCTTTGCCCATCCATTTAACAATGATACCTGCCCACTCCATCGTCCAGCCCGAGACCTGGAGCTCTGGGGAACACTGATTTGAGCAATGGTGTTTCACAGTTCACAGCTTAGACAGACAAAGGGCACTCGTGGACAGCTGCGATGCCTCGAGGGGCAGGTGGGTGGTTATCAAGCTGCTCTGACTCGATGGCATCTCTAGCCCAGCAGTAACTGCCTCGAGCAGCTTAAAACCTAACACAGCTCTGGGTGCATGAAGTCAAACACCTCAGTAGTCCTGGGGAAGATGCGTAAAGGAGAGCCCCATACCAGCTACCCAAGGCTGCTACTCATCCATTATGAAAATGCAGTTTAATAGCCGTGGTAGGGAGGAAGCATCTTTGGAGAAAAGATCTCAAGGAAGACAAGACTGGTCCTTTTCTTTCAGGGATGTGGACTGGGACTGTTGCACATGCAGTGGGGAACATGACAAAAGCAAACACAGCATTGGAGAAAGAAGCAGGCTGAAAGAAGCTGCCTTCATTCAGCCTTCACCAATTTTGTGGTCTTTTTTTGATTTAAAAAGCATGTGAAAGGTCTTTATGTGCTGCTGGATGAAACATGCACATGAATGTGAGTACTATTACCCCTGGCTGTGATGAAGCACCGAGAATGGCAAACCCTGCTGAGCAAACCTATGCACCTCTGAGAAACCTCACATGTTGGGGTATTTCACATGAAACCCTGCTGCACTCCCGGCTCCTTTCAGACTGTTTCAGCCAGCTCTGCAAGCTCTGATTTTCTGAAGAAATGCCACAGCAACCCACTGCCCAGAAGATGTGCCTCACTGCCCTTTGACAGATCACCAACACTAAAAGGCAGGTCCTTAACAAAGGTTAAGAAAACCCACAAAAACAACCAACTCATTAAAAAAGAAGCCTCATCAGGAAATAGATCTTCATAAACAATCTCCTCCAACAGAAAACATGAACTGTCATTTCTGAGCTGCTGCATGTTGATCAAGAGGAAATCCATGCTCTGATGACACCAGCGTGGTGGCTTCCCACCTCATTCAGCTCCTCCACCTGCAGCTTGGGACCACGAGATTTCCTCAGACCCAAACTTGACAGCCTGTGCCAGCTCACGGGCAAGTTTGGCTAGATACCTGTTACTTAAGGTTCCTTCCTTTCTTCCTTTCTTCCTTTCTTCCTTTCTTCCTTATTATTAAGACACACAGCTGACTCCTTCACATCAACAGCTTACAACGAAATTTCCCAATGTGGATCAATCATTTCACATTAAAAAGTGCTGTGGCCCCTAGGCATGATGCTGATAGCAAAAAACCTGCACGGAAAGCTCATCTCCTGCAGCTGGGGAACTTCTACTCATAGGAATGTATGCTGCAGATACAAACTGTATAGCATTAAATAGCAACCACCCCTATGGCCATCCAAAGACTATCTTTTTTTTTCTTTATAACTGAGACCAGGACATAGCTGGTCTTTCTCCAGCAGCAGGCTTTTCTCCCCAGGGTTTGAAAGCCCAAATATGTTAACACAAAGAACGCTTTACAGGCAGTCCCAGACTGTGGAGACACACAGAAATATGCAATTTATGGTGAAAATTAGGTTTGTGAACTTACTCTCTGCTCTTTTATTAAGAGTTCTCAGCTGGGAGAGCTTGTCCACTCAAAGAAATTTGGCTCACAAGCTGCATGGCCAGATCTTCAATATAAACAAGCCTCTGTTTCTGCAGAAGCATTTAATTCAGTATGAGAGATAAGAATTTAAGTACACACTACCAAAATGGAGAAACAGCTATGAAATAAGCAAACAAGTTTTCAAAGAATCTTGCTGTATTTCACACTATTACTCAAGAAAAACAACTCAATACTGGCTGATTAGATTGGGTGACAGTTACCAACATGATGTAACCCCTCTGAAGAGAAGACGTTCTTAGGATCACAGATTCACAGAATCACAGAATCTTCATGGTTGGAAGGGACCCTTAAGATCATCAAGTCCAACCACACACACACACAATCAAACAAAAAACCCCCAAACAAACAAAAAATATTGCCTGTTTTATCTGCTAGTCTCTTCAGAGCACAGAATGAGCAATAAGAGGCAACCAAGAACTACAGTGCTATAACACCATCTAGGGGACTTAGTCTCATGTTGGCTCATGAGAGGCAATTGCAGCTGGCAGCCCAGCTCTAGGTGAGAAGGGCACTGCTTTAAAAGAAAATAGCACTGTTCCAGCCCCAAACCCCTGCTTTCCCTGCCTTTTCCATACAACTGATTCATCGCACAGCTCTTAAGCCCTCCTATTTTTACCTGCACTAACATATGTCTCACCATTTTTTTTGTTTTCATTTCATTTAATATTACCACGCATGGTGCTACTCTAGTCTTCATTTTCCCTGACTGTTGCCACTGATTATATATAAACCTAAGTATGTGCTGTACGAAATCAAATACTTTAAGAGGGATTAGACTGGTTAAACAAAATTGAAGCAAAAAATTATTTTAAAAAGCTGGTAAACCCATGAATGCAGGATAATTTGCTACAACGAGAAAAAGTAAAATTAAACCTGACTTTGGAAAATGACTGTCCAGCTTCTGTTCACATCGAGATTAGCACTGAAGAGCACAGTGCATCTCCCTCTTCTTTCTGTTCATCTCAGACTTTACCGAGTGCAGTTGCAGCCAAAGTCCTCAGTTCACACGAAGCACGGGCACTCTGGGTCTCACTATTTCTGAATAAGGTAGAATTATGGAATGGTTTGAGTTGAAAGGGAGCTTTAAAGATCATCTAGTTCAAACCCTCTGCCATGGGCAGGTACATCTTCAACTAGATCAGGCTGCTCAAAGCCCTTCCGCCCTGACCTTGAACACTTCCAATGATGGGACATCCACAACTTCTATGGGAAAACCCGCTCCAGGGTCTCACCACCCTCAGCATAAAAAAATTCTTCCTTACACACGATCTAAATCGACATGCTTTCATTTAAACCCACTGCCTCTTGTCTTGTCACTACAGGCCTTGGTAAAAAGTCTCTCTCCATCTGTTTTATAAGCCCCCTTTAAGGGCTGGGGTTTCCTGCCCTACATCCGTCCCCTTGCAAAGCAGCTTCTTCAGTGTCTGCAGGGTGAAGCCCATCCATTCTATATACGTTATAGCTGGAAAGGATCACTCTTTAGGCCTCACAAATAAAACAAAGCATTAATTTCATGCTCTGACTCCAGTGTGTTTGCTTAGACTAAGGCACTCCCCTCCTCAGAAGAATTTTTATTGTGTAATCTATATCCTACTTCTTTTCCCAACGCTATATGTTTGTAGGAACATGGTCTTTTAGCACTGGGGAGGATAAGCCAGAGGACATCCAAGTGGACACAGAATTGCCTGCTTCATGTTGTCATGCCTTGTGGCAACAGCCATGCGGGTTTGGAAACCTGGTGTGCGTGAGAGTCCAAATATATGTACCACTGGGGAGTGCCACCTTCTGATTTACCACAAACATAAAGCTGGGGGAGTATCAACGCCACTGCTTCATTAGGTTTGAGATAAAAAAAATTAACTCGTGCCTGCTAGAAAGGGGTGCAGTATGATATCACTGCGTACCAGAAGGGGACTTCCCCATGTTCTTATCAACTACAATTTCTGAACACTTGGCAGGCAGCTTTGTAGCTGTTGGCAGGTAACCATCCAGCAACTCCCAACAAGCAAGTTGAAGGCAGAAAAAAAAAAAAATATTTTTTTTTTAATTTTACACAGCTGCATTGGAGACAAAGCTGTACTTTTTCAGAACAGAAAAAAAAAATCTGGCAATTGGAAACCATTGCTTAAGAATTCCTATATTTAACTCCAAGGGACAGAAAATGACTCATTTCCAGAACTGTGAGCTGTCTTCCCCATCAGCATGCGGCTGCTCTACACTTTCCCTCTGTTTACAGGTACTTGTTAAGCAAAAGTTCAATTTTTCATCTCCTCAGAAAAACTCACTGTACAGACAAAAATCTTCACTGAGAATTCAGATATGCCTTTATTCCTGTTGACATAACCAAATATATATTATCCAGCTGTGCTTATGTCCATGTGAGCAGTATCAGAGAACAGACAGGCTTCTGATCTGTTTGATCACTCTAAGTGAGAGGGAACTTCACTAAAATGAAAGGAGTATTTCAGCACTAATAATAAACTGGGAAATGTTGTGCTAATCTGCCTTTTCATGATAAACCAGGGAAAGTAATTTTTCTGTTTTCTAAAAAATGTGTTTAGAAACAAATGTCTGCTGTAAGAAAAAATATTTGTCTGTTCTTAAACTTATCCACAAGCACAAAAATGCATAAACGTGACATTTTAACTACTATATGTTACCTGCAGTTATCATGCTGAGATCAAGGGTTTAAAAATAATTTGTGATATATATTTATTTTTTTGCCCATATTGGGACTAATATCCTTCAAATAAAATTAAACATAAATTAATATTGTTTAATAGAATGCTGTATGTGATAACTATGTATAGATAGCATACTTAGATGCATGAAACTATGTTCATTAGTAGAGGATGAAATATGGTCACTCAAATGGGGTGGGGGAGAGGGGATTCTACCTTAAAAAATGTATTGGCACACTGAAACAATTGGTGTTGGGTTAATTTCCAGACATTGGGTCTAGCACTTCTTATGTCTAACAGAAAAAAAAGTCTTTATAATCATAGAATGATTACATTTAAAATTGCATCTATGAAGTTGCATAGGGTGTCTTAGGGCCAAAAATATCACAGATCAAGGTCGTTGGTGAGTAGCTTCATTAAATCCCATTTACTGAGCTACTCTTGCCATGCCCTGAGGATGTCCAAGGAAGGAAAGTATCTCAGAAACCTCAGCAAGTCCACATGCGAACAGGAGGAAGAGCAGGCTGCTGGAAATGTGGAGCATGACCAGTGACCCCACACCAGAAAGCAGCCAGCGCTGGGTCAGGAAGCCTTGCACCAGCCCTGGGGCAGTTGTCTTCTCCTGTAGAGGTGAGGCCACACAAGCAAAGTGCCGAGAACAGCCAGGTGCTGTAACAATCTCAGCGTGGTATGGTGGCACCACTTTAAGGCATGAGGTAGAGCTCTGATTTATCATAGTCCTGAGGTTTTTTCATTCTTAAAAATATCTTAATAAATACCTTAAAATATCTTAAGCACTTAAAAGCAGATGGTTCTGATAATTAAAACTTATGTGCCTTATAACATAAACAGGAAAAGAAGCTAATTCAATTAAGCAGAGTCAAAATTTGCCCATTTGTTATAAAACACAGCCAGCTCTGGAATGGAGAAAAAAAAAAAAGTTGGGGAAAACTGCCATATTCTCAAATTCAGCAGGACAGGAGAAGGTGCACGGGGCCAGTTTTGGCCAAAACACCATGACAAACTCAGGCCCAGAAACTGTAATTTTTAAAGCTCTCACAAAGCAGGCAAGTCATCATTTCATAGCTTTTATGGGAAACACGCATGCAAAATCGCATGCCCATTTATCTACCTCAGCAGGGTTACAAGTTTTTAGCTTTTGTGACAGAAAAAGGGCAACTCCACCAAATGCGTCAGCTTTTTCATGAAATTCCTCAAGGTAGTGAAGCAAAGCAAGTAGCAGACACCTTGAATCCAGTTTTGAGTCAAACATTATGTAGTGTTGATACAGCTGCAGCATTCTCAGCAAACCTTAACGATAGAGGCTTGTGTCCACTTTCCCTGTAGTTCCGCTACAGAGGTCAGTTTTAAATTAAAAAAATTGTTTTAAGACATTGTTGATACTAAAATCTTAGTTCTTATTGCCTTGTGCAGTCAGTATCTTCTCTGGTGAAGCATAAGAAGATCTAAGAAGCCTGAAGTGAGAATAAAAAACTGATTTTCCCCTATCAACATGTACCACCTTAGGGAAATTATGAAGATGATATTGGAAATAAGTGAAGAAATAGAAAAAGTTAACTCTAAAATGACAGGCAAATATGGGAAATGGACATCGAGCTAACCTGCAGGGGTCATAGAATCATAGAATTGTCTAGGTTGGGAGGGACCTTTCAGATCATCTAGTCCAACCGTCAACCCAACTCTGATAAAGAAACATCACTAAACCATGTCTCTAAACACTATGTCAACCTGGCTTTTGAACACCTCCAGGGATGGTGCCTCAACCACCTCCCTGGGCAGCCCATTCCAATGTCTGATAACCCTTTCCATGTAAAAATTTTTCCTAATACCCAATTTGAACCTCCCCTGGCACAACTTGAAGCCATTTCCTCTTGTCCCATCGCCTGTGACTTGGGAGAAGAGACCGACCCCCACCTCTCTACACTCTCCTTTGCCACGAACCACAAAGACCTGAAATTACAGACAAATGAGCATCTTGGATTAGCACGAGCTCAACACGGGGTGCAAGTCAGGGATATCTCCTCTACGACACAGGAAAAGCCCTTTCAGTTAAATCACCGCTGCCATCCCTAAGAAAGCAACAACAATATTACCATCTCCATCTGGAAAAGTACCACCAACAACAGAGCAAGAAGCATGTTTGGAGTTCAGGGAGAAAGATCCTAGGCATGTATGATGGGAGGTTTCTTTCCTGTATTTTTATTTTACTGAGCCAAAGTAAATGCCATGTAAATGCCAAGAAGCTTTTGGTGTGTTCACAAATGCCATCT
>JAHREE010000096.1:1016653-1033136 GCA_033628505.1 Tringa tobata
AGAGGGGCAGGATAACCTCCCTCGACCTTCTGGCCACACTCTTTTTGATGCACCCCAGGATGCCATTGGCCTTCTTGCCCACAAGGGCACATTGCTGGCTCATGGTCATCCTGTTGTCCACCAGGACTCCCAGGTCTTTTTCCTCTCCTTGCAGCCAAAACATCACGGCTTTCATTAGGAGAAGCAATTTTAGCACTCCACTACCTGCAGCCTGGTGGCTCTCCCTGCACAGGGTCCTAGACACACACGTGTGGGCTCACAAACACCAGGCTGGACCACAGGAATGCATAGCATCACTTGTGTTGTACAAAACCCCAGATCACACACCGCATACTAACAGGGTGCTGGTTAGGGGGGCTGAGTTTGAGCCATTTTCTACTGAATGTGAAATGCCTGAAATCTGCAGTCTCTGGGCCACCCTGCTACGGTTACAGCAGGCAACGTGCTCCTGCAGCAGCTCTGGTGGGTGCTCACAGAGTGGGTTTTACAGCCTGAGGTTGGCAGTCAGTTCCTCACCCCCTGACTCCAATCTGACAGCACCCGCAGCCTGCTGCCCCGCTCGTCTCCCCCGCTGGGCTTCTAAGGACAACTCAACAAGCTGAGCTCGGTACTGAAAGGCTGCTGTTAGTATGGCATTTTCTTTCTTATTTTAGGTTTCAGGAAGACCCGATGGATTCTCGTTTGATACGTGCAGTCATTTTGTTGTTAACAGAGGTGAGACACAGGCGGCCCCAGATGAATCCTTTATTCATTTTATAACTCTTAAAGCACAGATAACAGAAAAGGTCTCAAAATACAAAGCTATCAGCTCTACCGTTAGAGAACTAATAAGCAAATGAAGTGCTTTTATTGGTACCCACAGAGGAAATGAGCCATCCTGTTGGGCTGTTAATAGGAACCATTCAGTTCTGAAGAGCACGCACGCTCCAGCTGTCCTTACTGGTGTGACAGGGAGAAGAAAAGCAATTCTGCTGCTAGTCCGCAAGCGAAATAAAGTGTTTTCCAGACAAAAGAAATCAATATTTCTGTGTATCCATAGACATGCATCCCATTTAGAGTGAAACACTCATGCAGTTAACTGCGTGTATGGTTGTCTCCATTTATTATTTATTGAGTGATAAGCACTTAGGAGCTTAGCACTTTAATTACACCAAAAATACTGGAGGCTAGATGAACACAGTTGTTAAATCTTTTGATCTCAGCCTCTTTGAGTATGTTTTAAGGAAAACAGGTTGTCAGTGAACAGCAATCTGGCTATTTGCTCCATGTCTGACCCAAGGCAGGGCAGTGGAACAAGGGCTTCAGTGTTCAGGTGAGTCCTGGCCTTGGGTGACAGCCACCTGGCAAAGCCTCAGCACGGCGAGGACTGAGATAACCTTCCTCAGTTCTGGGAAGGAACCGGGAAAAAAAAGTGACAACTATATCCTTGTACCCGACTGATGGGACTCCATTGCCACTTGTAACATAAGTACATAATAAAAGAGAAGTATTCCAATTACCTGACCTGCTCCTGGAGAAAGACGAGCGTTGGGCGTACCAAGGCGTTTTTCCAACCGTGCCTTTTTCTGTGCAGGCTTTGTCCCAGTTATCTGTGCTTGTCTTACACTGGGACTGGATCACAGTAACAGAAGGTAATTCGTAGTCAGGTCAGAAAACCACCCCCAAATAAAGCAAACAGTATGAAAACCAGGTGAACTGAGATCTAGGGTGGTCCCCAAACTTTTTCCAAGGTGACCCCACGCGTCTGAATTTCACTTCTGCAATTGAATTTCACCTGTACCTTGAACCGCTCTGTACCAGGAAACACTGATTGTTTCAAGTTATGTATAAAATCCAAGATGCTGGTTTTAACTCAAAATGTCCCGAATGGTCTTTGGGGCCTGGTATGGGCTACCAAAGGGCATGTGTCTCTTCTTGCTCAGTGCTGTCTTATTTAAAATTGCTAGTAGCTTTTGAGCTAGAAGCCTACTCTTCCTTTAAAATAAAGACATTGCCAGCAGTGAGTTTCATTACCTAGTACATGTGTCACTCTTCAGGGCAATTTATCTCCAAAGCTGGGCTGAGGATTAAGGAAAGTTGTTCTTTACTTTGTAGGCCAAGTTTCTTCTGTTCATTTCAGACCATTATTTTGAGTCTCCAGATACCCATGCATGGGAGATCAAATTAATTCTTTATTAAACTTCAAAGAGAACAGGGAACACCATCTTCAGAGATGAAGAAAACCAATTCATTTCACCCAAAACGTATAGTAGCCTGGCCAAGGACGGGTGACAATGGCTGCCACCAGCACCAAGCAGCTCGCTGCATCGCTGTTTGCTCCGAGATGCAAAGACCCACTGTCCTGATCCAGCACCTCCTCTTCCCCACGGCCCCCGAGATCATACGTGCTTTGCTGTGTGCAGACACAAGCACATTCTCCATTGCCAGAGGGTGTCCCTGGGACAGCAGATGAAATGTGGCAGGTGACGGGCAGAGCATCTTTGAAAATCTTGGTGCCCCCCCTGAAAATCTGAATACGATGAGACACGACAACCACACACCTCTCCTTTATATAGGCTGTATCTAAGTGGTGAAGAACAGAAACCTGTCTTCTACTCTGGGGCTATGGGCCAGTCTGCCACTTTGAGCTTCTTTGCTTTAATAGTTTGAAGGAAAATTCCCTCAAATTTTGCTAAAACCCTATAGTGATACATATTGCTCCTGTTTTAGAGTCAACTTGAGAAATCAAAGAAAAGCTGCCTTTCAAGGACAGAACAAAGCTTATTTTGCAGCCCAGAATCCATCAACATGGTATCTGTGATGTTAAGTGCTTCAACTACGTTTTTTAGTAGTTGAATTTTTAGTATTACATCTGATTCAAAGTTTACCTGAAATACCTTGCCGCATGTCCTTTGTAGGACACCCCACCTGAAAAAAGGAGAGCAAGTAGTTTTACTATTTTTATTCCACAGTATGAGCTTCTTGACACAGCCAAGGTTCTTGTATCATAGACCCACCCAAAATGCAGTCCAGGAGGTCATGCTTGCTGCAAACTAAGGCAATATTATCTCCTGTATATCTGTTTGCACTATAACTCGTGTGATTGTAAAGATCAAAGAGATGCAAAGCATGTGGAGCACGTAAGCATATTACTAAATTAACGCAATGTAAACAGCGTGCGTGGAAAGAACAGTTTGACCTTATTTCACTTTCTGCTGCTTTCAGAACAAATACCACGTCAGCTCTGGTTAATGTTGGAGCAGCCCTATTGCTGTGTCCTCCACAATAATTTCTGTGACCATGTAGGCAAATACAGCAAATCCAGCACTTACACGTAGGGTGGTACATGGAGAAAGTCTCTGGAGAGATTCCCCTTGTGTTTTGGTGAGTCTTGGGTGAACAGATGCCTTTAACTGAACCAGGTCAAGTTTATGGGGAAGCACTGGTGCAAAGGAGATGTTCCCATCTCTGTTGTGCTGCAAGATTCCTCTCAAAGTCAAAGTGCAAGGGATGGGGATGGGGATGAGGATGGGGAAGAGGATGTGGATGGAGATGGTGATGAGGATGGGGATGAGGATGAGGATGGTTGCGTGCACTGCACTGCTGGGGCAGAAGTGACAACTCCCACCAGAGCCTCAGCTTAGCAAAGATGCCTGTGGCTTATCCCAGCAGAGATCACAGATCCAGGCTGCTTCAACACAGCCCTCCTTTCTTTCCTTTTGACTGCCATGCACTCCCGTAGTCTCTAGCATCAGCTCCTTCATACCACCATGGTTTAGCATTTTCTTTGTAGATCTCAAACCACTCTATTCATGGGGAAAAATATCTCAAAATCCCCCTAAGGAACAAGGTTAATATTAGATCCATTCACAAACAGAGGGCTTCTTTGCAGCTTACTGTGATCAAAGCGAGGAGAAAAGAAGAACAAGGAATGGTCTGGGAAGGTCCTCTCTTATGCCACTGTGGTGTTCTCAAGGGGAAGGCACCAGCTCCCCCAAACCCACCAGCACCCCCCCACCATTGATGACTACCATCTCTGCACTCAGATAAGAACCAATGGTGAGGCACAGCTACCTCTTTTGAGTGAAGGGTAGTTGTGAGCACACCCACGGCTCTGCAGTGTAAGGCTGAGTGGAGACCCTCTCCACCACAATTCACACGCTGGGTCACCTGAAGGAGGTGGTTCAGTGCAGAGAAGGTACCTATCCTAGTGAATTAGCACTGCTCTCCAGGAAAGTCAAGCAAGAATGACTTCCAGCAAGTTAGAAATGTGTAAGACTTCAGAAAAAGATGAAATCTACTTGTGCCTCCTGGGCTACTTCTCACTGGAGACCCTCTGTACAGCGAGCTTACCTGCTACGTTTCTTCTTCTATGCTTTTTGTGACTAAGATGAATATGCTGCTTAAATGTTTCAGAGGGTGCTTTAAATTAATACGTACATTACTTGCATTCTATCTCAATCTGGCTTGCTCTAAGAATGATTTCTATGTTACTGGCTGATGGTGAGGCACTTCTCACACAAATCACAGTGAATCTGCATCCCAGAATACCGGGACACTTGAAGAAAAGCCCCAGTTGCCAGCAATTTCCCCAGCAGAACAAAAGGACCAAAAAAGCCTGTCATATAAATTGCAGCGACTAAGTTGAGAGCTGCTATCATAAATCAAGAGCGGAAAAAAAGTGTATTCCAGTGACTGGCATAGAGAGAGGATCGCACCTGGATCCTGTGAGCTCCCAAGGAGCTTGTCACACCGAGGGAGGCAGCCAGAAGATCTGCCCTGCTGCACTGTGAAGGGCAGGAGACACAGATGAAGCTCCTTCCACACCATCAGGCAGTTGGAATAAGTCCAAGGATTAAATTAAATAGCTCCCAGAAGATGGTGTCCTCTTCTGCATCAGCCGCGTGTGGACAGCATGTCCCTATACCCTCATGGCTTAAAGAAAATTAATTCCTGTTATTACCAATTAAAACACATAGCACAAATGGCTTTTTGAGGAGATAATGAAATATCTAAAATATGGTCCTAAGAGTCAAGGCCAGGAAAGATGCCATGGCTGGACACAGGACTTTGAAACCCCTCAGATATCTGTTCTCATGTTTTATATCAGATTTTGTGGAGGCTCAAGCAGAGATAAATTTCTGTGACATTTTCACTGAAAGCATAAATTCTTTTAGCTTTATGCTAGTGCTGAGTATTCATCACATAAACCAAGTAACCTGAGATAATTGAGCTTATTTTCTCTTAGGAGAATAGAGAAGTACCTGTGAAATCAGATGATTGACAGCCCTGAAAATTAAACAGAGCAGACTGCCTTGCTGACGTTTCTTATCCTGCTCTGGTAAAACAAGATGGGTGAGATGCCACTGAAATAAATGCATACTTTTCCTTTGATCCAGCAGTAGCATTTCAGAAGAATCAATATAGAAGGCTTTAATGCACTGTGAACACCACGAGAAACAAGATGAACCCAGGAGGCACAATGTGGTCAGACCCCTCAGTGAGAACGTAGCCAGCGTTCCTTTGTGGTGAGGTCTTGGTCCCAGTTCAGGCTCTGGACAACCAACCAGGTGCTCTTTGTTCTGTTATGGACCTGTCAGTCACCCAGGACGCATTTCTTGAGCATTTACACGTGCACAGGAATATCTCCATTGCAAGTCCAATGTAGAACTTCAGCCTTCCTAAGATGTCCCTGGTGAATGTGGTAGGGCTGCCGGGGGACAGCACTTGAAGCAGGTGCCTGCCCAGTACCTGCCCCAGGTCCCTCCTCAGCAGCTGCTTCTTCCAGGCTCTGCCCCTGCCAGATCAGCCAGGCTCTCCCAGGAGCTGGAAGCCCTTGCCAACAGGCGTTGTACCTCTTGCCAGCAAGCAGGAGAAACAAGTGGCTCCTGGATCCTGGTTGTACCCGCTCAGATCCTGCCTCCCTCATATTCCTCGCCGCTCGTTAACCCTCTCGTTTGCCCTCACTAAAGCACGGATTACCAGCGTGTGCCCCAGCTGGCACACCAGTAATGGACACTTCTTCAGCTCAGCAGGGGAAACCTGGTGTGTCAGTAAAAGGCAGTTTCTGTACCTTGACTTCCTGAAATAAATACATATTCCTTCAGATGTGCAAATTAAGTTCAATTTCAATAGCAAGTGAAATGCCCAAGTCGTTCCAGGTCTATGTCTTGATGGCACAGCAGTCTGCCTTGACTGTGGGATGCTGCTGAAGCATCTTGCAGCAAACTCTCACATTCGTAAAATACAGAAATTATATCCGTGCTGCTCTTTCATAACAAACTTCAAACTAAAGCCCGTAGCTAAGCCATAGGGAATCAACATATGCATCCACATGACACATTAAAGCTGTAAATACACAGCACTGGTGAGGATCTCCGGTTCCACCTGAAGAGCAGCAAAAATGAGTTCAGAAGCACAGAACCTCATGACCTCCACCTTGCCAGAGACGATGGACCTGCCATCCAGCCTTAAAAAGTGATGACCAGTAAAAAGGGCAATCATGGGGTACTGAGGAAATTCATTGTCCACTTCTCACTTGTATTCTGTCAAGCAAGCCCTGCCTTAGCATATGGACTCTTCCCTGGTCTGTCCTGGAGCTGAAAGGGCCAGATTTAAACTTCTAACTGGAAGTGACAGTAGAATCACTTGAACACACGACAGCAGGTTCCCAGTCCCAAAGTTACCTTTTATTTATGTAATTTCAGATAAACCATTTCAAATTATCCTCGTCATTCTTAAGTTTTAACCTGATGGTTATAAAGGGACAGTTTCATCTGAACTGATGAAATCTGTTCTACTTTTTCGCTCATTCGCACATATTTTTGTGGCAGCCTTAAAGCTGCTAGACCGTGCCAGATATGTAAAAGCAGCAGAGCACAGCACACCACTGCAGTAATTGTGCTCTCCCAGCATGATTTAAAACACTGATACCAATCTAGACCAAGATAGAAGAGACATAGAACAGTTTATCTATTTTTAAAAGTCTTGTTCAAATCGCCAGCTTCCTAGCATATAGCGTGCTCTAGACTGATAATAAGCAGGAATTTCCACAAGAGCTGATGACACTCTGTATACTCCAAAGTCACTTGTGAAATCCACAGGATCTGTGTATGTTGACAGAACAATACAAGCCACATGTGGCTGACCAATATCCCAAGCAGCCAGATATTTTTTGGCAGCCTGCACGTACCCTGGCTGTTAACATCAGGGAAAAAAAGCAAACTGCTTTCTCTCTGGAGGCTACTTCTTAAAGGAGCCTTTGTAAAAGAAACGAGGTCATTCAGGAGCAAGCAAACAGGAGATGGCCTAAATGATGAAGTCTTTCTGAGGTTTGTGAAGGGTGTATCTGGAGATAGCTGTGCTAATTTGTGGGTTTGGCTTATGGGCTTGATTAAGGAAGTGGGGCCAAGATACGATCTGCCATTGAACTCGCTGCCTGTCTGTGCAGAACCAGCGTACCCACAAGTAACACTGCTCAAGTGTTCAGAGAAGCTACGAGATGCAGGGGCACAGGGATGCCTGGGAGGAGCTGGCATCTCACAGAGCTGACCTGTGTGGTCAATTCAGTCTCTGCAACCCCCAGGTAGATGTGAGCACAGGATCTGAGCTGTCAACGCTCCCACACAGAGCTCGCTGCCCCCTCCGGGCCCTAGACATCTGCTAGAGGAAAGCAGATGGCCTCAAGGGCAGGCTGTAACAGTCCAGGTGCCATCGCAGTTAAGCAGGACCAAGCAGGGGAACAGGTTATGGGAAGAGGCACAAGATAAGGGAGCGCTCTGAGGCAGACGAGGATTGAACCTAAATTTGTAGAGAAGCAGGTGTTCAGAAAAAAGAAATGGAGATTTCCCCATACGCATTTCTGATACCGTCATGGGGAACATCACAGTGCAAATATGGAGAGTTTCTTCATTTTGCCATGTAGGGATACTTACCTCCAAGAAGCTTTTCTGTTCTTTGGGTGTGATGAGCTTTGGTTAAGGTAAGGAGACAGATACACCATTCAGTTCTTCATCTCGCTTTCCTTCTCTTCACAGCCACTTGGTGTGAAGCCCCAGCCTGGCTATCCACCATCCCAAAAGGCCAGCACAAAAGAAAATTCTGTATGTACCTGTTGTTTCATGATAATAATTTTTCCCGTTGGGTATCACAACCTGCCAGACCAGCCTAACCTGCCCAAGCGGCCGAGCTGGCGAGCAGTCCATGAAGAGGGAAATGAGAGCCAGATGTGGAAGACTGACCACAGCAGAAATGTTACAGATAAGTGCACAGGGAGATACATTGATCACTAGACCAATAGAAACAGAGAAAACATTTAAAAACTGTAAAAAGTCTATCCAAGTACCAAAAATGGCATATCAAGCTGTCCCCCAGCCAGCAGACACTGTTTAAAAAGTCCATAGCTTAGCCAGCTGGAGAGGTTAGACAGTTAAGAGCTTGTAGAGTTGTAAGACCATTAGCTGTACAAAAATGTTGGTTAATATCACTTCTGCCCTTGGGGCAATGGAGGGAAGGGGATTTTTCCCCACAATATATTGCAAGTCAGTAACCAGTGCTAGGACACCATGCCTCTATGCCTGACACATCTACAAAAAGGAGATTTCATCTTCCTTTTGAAACAGTGGAGACGAACCTCAACTTGTCGTTCGTTCAGTGCCCTGATGGTCCTACTGGTGATGCTCAACCTAGAGGCCGAGTGGATCATCTGTCTCGCTTGTATGCTCAGGGTAAAATTAGTCCCAGATATGAGATGGAAAGGGAAACCACCCCAGCCCCTGCCCTGGTCAGGTCACCAGGGCTGCTAGTAAACCCCCCCTTCCCCAGGCTCCTGCAAGCTTTTCATCTCACACATTTCTTTTACAGCCTTGGTGATGTCCTTGCTTTCTCCTGCTCTCTTCCGGCTGCTGCACACGGGAAAAAGCTTATGGGGCTTTTATGGCTTGTTTCTGCAGGTTTTAAGCATGGGAACATTCTGAAGCTATGGAAAAGTCCTCTCCTACAACGATCCCAGATCAACTAACAGTTCTCCAGGTGTGAAAAAGGATTGAAACTAGCCCTTGCCTCCCCTTGCCTTCAGTCATCTTTCTTCCAAAGGTTTAAGAAGGTTGTATGTTGGAAAGCGTAATTAGGAAGATCTCCCTCCCTCTTTCCATGTGCACCTGTTGCACACTCAAGCTCTCTCTTGAGCTCACACACACGCTAGCTCTCATAGATGTTCCCATCTTCACCCTCATCCAGAGCTAAGAGCATCATCCAGAACGAGGATGGGAAAGGGACAGAAGGTTGCAAGAGAAGAGGCAGAGGAGCTGGTGGTAGCCTTGTTCTTCTCTTTGGGTCATGCAGGGGCAGAGGTAGGAACGAGCTGACAAAGTCCAGGAGGCACGCAGCTGACTGCAGCCATGCATGCCTGGAGCACCTCTGGAAATCAAATATGCTCCTGCAAAAGTGAGGATCAGTCCCATAGGACCTAAACCAAAGGCTGCAGAAGACACGATCCAGTGCTTCAGACCAGCCCTACATTCACCAATAACTTGCCCACAACTACAGCAGAAACTTCTACAGCAAAAACCCTCCGGTTATTAGCTCAGTGCTATAAAGCCACAAACAACTTCCTTTTCCCGGTTACACCAATGAAATATATTTCTAAATTCTTGTCATGATTTTAAAGTACATTTGTAAAATGGTAGAATACATTTAATGTCTGTATTTAAGAATAAAATCTAGATTTGACGGAATGGCAGCACAATGGAATAAAACCCAGCTCTGAATTACGAGGAAGATTGACTCAGCATCACGCAGGCTCCAGCTTTTCTCCAAGGATTCAGTGCAGAAAACAGCCCTCGCCACAGCTACGGCCATGGACAGGGAGGTCAACCTGCATGTTTTCATTAATGAGCCTGACGGTGCTTTATCAAAGCCTGAACCCAGCACAGTTCTGCTCTAATTAACCATTCTTTCACAGCGCAGACATACTGAACAAAGTCTTTGCGTTCATAGTCCATCTCTGTGACTCTGAGATAACACAGCAGTGGGAATCTTCAGGGGTACCTGATAAAATAATCTCCACCAATAAACAGAAAACTCCCAGCGTAAGTCTCAGCTTTAAAATCTGATGTTTCACTCCAGGCTTGGGATCTGGGATAAAATACTACCATGAAAACACACTTCTCTATTTTGTCTTCAGCGTCTATTGCTTACTTGCATTTATCCCAGGACTACCGCAAAACCCGACCAAAATTCTCAGCAAAAATCCATATATTAACTTGTCTCTTCCTAGCTCTGCTTCTCCAAAGTGAGAAGCCACCGGAGCCACCGGCCTGCCACATTTGAGGAGCAACACATGAAGGACAGAGGAGGGAAAGCAGGATTAAGCCAAGCAAAACGTAGTTTGGGGACTGGAAGGGAAGCAAGAACGTTCAGAGCTCTGCCCTAATCTCAGGAGGCTATTCCTATTCAGAAACAGATGTAAGCATGAGCACAAGCACGACCCTGAACCCATGTTGTCTGTTTTTAACTGGGGCTAGACTCAGCTTTTCCAAGAAAATTCTCTTTGTTTAGAGTTAAGAATTTAAAACATACATCCATGCTTTCCTGCAATTGTAAGCCATTCTTTTTTCTTTCTTCTTTTTTTTTTTTAATTTCTGTAACATTTTTCCATTTTAAATCCAACTTTATCTTCAGGATAATTATTTAGCTGTATTCCATGTAGCCCTGTTGCTCTTGCTTCAAATAATCCATCATCCTTAGCAACGCACAAAATTATTTAGCAGCATTATGAATGCACCAAAAATGTATTGGCAATGCGATAATCTTCACATTTTGTTCGATCTTCATGTTTGCGATCATCTTTCTGCCTTCTGCTCATAAACAAGATGGCCAATCTCCAGTCACAGGCACTCTGGTGACCAGGATCTCAGAGCTGCAGGACGCCACAGCTTGGGCATTGCTAGTGTGCTCTGCTTCTTCCTGCACTTACCTTCCCGTCACCCAAAATACCTAGAGAGTCTTTTATTCCAGTGGCAAATTTGAGGATGGAAAAGCAGAATAATCTTCCGTAATACGTAACCCCAAGCCATGGGCTGATTAACTTCCAAAGACGGTTTAATAAATAAAGAGAAACGCGAGTCATGCTCTAGGTTTCACGTTTTGGACCACCTTTTGATAGCTATTAAAAGAACATTATTAAAATATTGAGCATCACTGAAATAAAGTCCAATTTTAACTCTGCAAAATTTAAACCCATGCACTCATCATTCCAGGAACCTAAAATCACTGAAGGACTTTAGGAGCTTAGAAAAGTATTTACTCCTTAAGAGAAAAATTTCCAATTAAAATGGCTCGTAGCTCCAGAACCCTTCCTGAAGACACTGAGCAAGCACTTTACTGCTGGTGGTGCCAAATCCCTGCAGCTCTCAAAGCACTCCTCAAAACCAGGCTTTGTCCTACTCCCCTCAGATATTCTTTGGATCGAGATTCTCAGGAATAGCCATCGCTCCACCGAATTTAGGCCTGAGCAAGTAGCTCGAGCTCATAAAGCAAATCACATGCAGAATTTAGAGTAGACATAGGCACTGTGACCTCAAGTATTGTTTTTAAAATGATGGTACCGAAGAAAATACAGAATTATACAGATCATAACTGTTAAAAACAGTTGATTACAGGTGACACCCGAGTGAATCAAATAATGATTTTTGTTACTTATTTGAAACAGGCTTTTATACTTGGAACCTGACCTATCTTTAGTCAAATACCACTTAAATCCATGCTAAGTCATCATGTTCTCATCAACAGATTTTAGACTGAGCCAGCTCTACACTCCCTACAAAGGACTGTTTACACTCTTAAAACAAATACGTTTTATATGACTGTTGGATAGAGAGTTGTGCAAGTGAGTTTAATCAGGCATAATTAACTTTTTATAGAATCACCAAACAAGCCTGAACCCAATGTTTGGCAGAAAAATATTTCCACCAGCTTCCCCAACCCAGAGTTCAATCACGCCTGGAAAACCAGAAAAAAAGCCCCATTTTCCCTCTCAGGCACGAGTAAATAAGTGGTCAGTTTAAGCTCTGCTTACAAAAGTGAAACGTGATGGTGATACACCAGTCACCTGAGGGGTAGAAAAGTGAGGACCGTAGCACTCACCCGGGCTGAAAGTTTTAGAAAGGCTGAAATATCTCAATACCCAGCACCAAGCAGCAGAGGACCTGAGTAAAGAGAGAGGCGAGCAGTCGCCTGCGCTGCAGCCAGCGTTACCCAAAGCTGCGGGAAAAGAGCTTCGGGCCCTTTCTCTTCTGCTGTTCAGCTGAAGACAAGGATGAACAAGCATGAAAAAAAGCCGCAGCTGTAGCTCTACCTGCTGAATATCAAGATAAACACAATAATAAACACAACCTCCATTTAATTTTGAAATTTAAGGGGAGAAAAAAAATCCAACTGCATTCGAATTCTCTGTAGGTCAAAACAAATTTTGTTTTTGGTTTTGTTTGAAATGACATTTTTCCAGCAGACATCCAACTTCAATAAATGCTCCTTTTCACAGGGGAAAATAACTCTGTACAGCCTCTCCTATGAAAATATTTTTCTCCTGGCGCAACCAGGTTTCGTTCCTAACCTCAGATGGTCTGACTGCTTTGAGAACAATCAGCCACTTTTACTGATTAAACAAACATGAAAAGAAATAAATTATCTTTAAAAAGCAGCTTTTTACAGCTTTCATATGCAGAAATAAGACGAAATAAAAAAATAGGGTCATTTTGTGCTACTTCCTTTCTTTAATTTTATTGAGAGTCAATCTAAATAATTAATACAAAGACAAAATTACTTCATTCTCTGAAGATTAAGAGACTTTACAGTATAAAATTCCCTGAGATACAACATGTAACTTAAAGGATCACATAATTCTCTGTTCCATTTATACCATAATCAAAAAGTAATATTATTTGTTCTCCTTATAAAAAACAGAAGAAAATGGTCTTCCTTTCTCTCCCTCCACCCCAATCTTTTAAGGCACAGAATAAAACACTTTATCAAAATGTATTAAAATAGTTTGTTCTACTTAAAATAGAAAATACATTTGCTTAATTTTTACAGATGGGTTACATCTTGTGGAACCTGGTACCTGATCTACAATCCAGCTTGCCAGAACTTTTTATTCACCATTGAACTTGGGCTCTACAAAGTGAATTACGAAAGCCAGTCCCGAGCTCACACTCCTACACTAATTATCAGCGGATGAGCCAAAAACCAAACTGGATTTATTGAGATGCTGTTCTACTGACTTCAGCAGCTGTAGACCAGGGCTGAATTTCCTCCCAAATCTAAAGGGAAAAGCGTGCAATGCTGACGCAAGAACTGTGAAACTAGAAAAAGCCTCTTTTCTCCCAAAGCAAGACCTCCGCAATAATTATTACAATACTGCAGTTTTCATTATACAGTTCTCAAAAATACTCAATGCACGACTTACAAACACAGCACAATTGCAAACATCTTATTCAAACACGATGTTTTAATCATTGCATAGGTCTTTTCTGAATTTTACAAAACTCTTGTTCATCAAAGACTTCAACTGCTTTTCTTAGACTGAGAAAAAAGTATCAATTCTCAGATATCAAGTATCTTTGGAAATTCCGATGCTCCTGTAGCCTGTGGCATTACTAATCATTACATAGAAGAACTGTGTGTCTGGAAACTTTTAGAAAATGCTAAAAAATTTAGAAGGACTGAAAAAAATTAATTAGTTTCAGCAGACTGATAAAAAGTAGTGCAATCATAGTTCACCATTATAAAGATTGTAGTTTTGTATACATTTATATGAACCGTGATAAAAACTAAACAGAAAAAAAGGGTAATTCAAAGGGAGACAGATTTTATTATCCTGACACTTAGCTATTACCGTTAATGCTATACGTAAATTAAGATTTTTAAAATTATCAAAACCAATTTTATGAGAGCAGTAGCCACAGCAGAGAAACACTTTTTCAATAGTCTTTAGTTCTATGCTTACCTATTCATAAGGAACATCTCATTTTAAATAAATTACCGTAGGTTGTCAGCTCAGAGCATCTACCCAACAGCCCTTACTGCTCATGAAATCTAATCCTTTTCTAACCACAAATGCCAGTAAATTCACCTGTTCTGATGCCCACCTTCTACTGACAACTGACTTTCTTCTTTCCCAACCTGTTCTGTGCCCATGATTTTATTCCGAGTAAAGTCTCTAGGTAACTGGACGAATCTCTTAAATCATTTGTGCAGGACTCCTGTGGGTTATCATTTTTTGCCACTAAACCTTATAGTTGCAAAGGGAAGGGAAGGCTCAGCTTCCTGAGGACACGTAATTGCAATTGAAGTCTCCTTCTGGGTTTCACCAAACAAGTGGTGAAAATACATGGGAAGCAAGTGGGAAACACGTAACCAAAAAGTAACCGTACGCTGACTACTGCAAAGACTCCAGCAAAATGGCAGAGTCTGAAGGGGAGGAACTACAGTAAATGTTCCCGGGAGGCACTGAGAGAAGAAAATTTTTATCTTAGGAACCTACTTATTGATTAAGAAACTGAGCTGGTAAACCCCCTCAAAATCAAAGGAAAAAAAAAGAAAAAACAAACCAGTAAATCTTTGGTTTTTATATTCTTCCCTCACACAATCTGTATTTTACCAGCAGTCTAGATCTTATTCTCTACAGAAATTTTCTTTTTGAAAGGCAGTGATTTGGGACTTGAGTTTCAGGTGATTTGTCTTTTTTTGGTAATAATTATTTTACAAACAGCAAAGTGGCATCCTGAGCAGTCTGCCACGCAGCAGAATTTTTAAAAACACGTGCCATAAATCAAATCACTACACAACAGGACAGCCTAATGATACTAGAGAAATAAGTTAGCCGTTCTGTATACATATTCAATATAGTAATAAAAGCCCTGTAGTTCTGAGCCTTTCCCTGCTTTTTTCCTATATGGCAGTAATTTTGCAGAGAAAAACATGCAGATTCCTGTAAACATTTTCTAATTCCTGAATAAAGGGAGGGTGGAAACGTTCCAACTTTTTTTCTACAGTCTGTCTTTTTCTGTACTTAAAGATCTCCTCCACATCCATAAACACGCCAATGGTCTCAGTAGACAGTGGAAGAAATACTCTGCATCATCTGAGCTGTTTGTTCCACTTGGATCCAGTCCCCTTCATACACTTTTTCCTAAATGGAATTATTATTTGGCTCAAAGCATTATTGGTCGGCTGCTGCAATTTCAAGCATTGCTAAAAAGTGCTACTGTATCATTACATTCTTACATTCAACACTTGCGGCTCAGAACTCGTCTGCAAATAACTTTTCACTTGAAAATATTCACTTTTGCCTTCAGAAAGCCATCACTGATCATGTATACCCTGTAAGCAGAAGAAAGCTTCATGGTCCAGGAAGCTGTCACAGCTGACCAAATTGGTTTCAGCTGTGTGGCTGAAGAACTTGGCATCCGTAATTTATGTCGAGCTGTGCACAAGGTTTCAGATCGGTACGACTTCTGGAAATTTAACTTTGCTCTTTAAGAATCATCTTGCCTGATGTTTCTTCTGTACTTCCGTAATTTTGCACTTTAATAAAACTCTTTTTCCGTGGGCTGTTCACAGTTCGTTTACCTGTACCTGTAGGCTTCTCTCACTGATGACAGCCTCCCGCACACCTCCTCGGCTAACGATCTTTGTGAGATCCATCCTGCCCTACGCCTTGACGCAGTCCACTGAGGCTGGCGAACCTCACCTGCCAGGAACATCAGCTTTCGAACCAGCTGGCCAGATTTCGTACAGTCTTGATTTGATTCCCGGCTGCCCTCACGGCCTCGCAAACCCTACAGAAATGCTCATCCCAGAAGGAGGTGACGTGGACCTCGTACTTCTTCCTCCAGGCAAAATACTTCCTGTAGTTGGGCTTGCTTTTATCGAGGAATTTCAGGTAGGTGGCCAGCAGCCGGGGGCTGGGGAAGTCGTCGACGTGGATGAAGGAGTCGGGGGGGATGAGGCGCTCATAGTTGGCCCTGCGGGGGCCCAGGACGACGGGCACGGCGCTGGCGGCGAAGGCGTTTCTCCAGAGCTTCTCGGTGATGTAGTCGGTGTGCTGGGAGTTCTCGAAGGCCAGGTAGAACTTGTAGGCCGAGACGGTCTCCACCAGGCCGCCCTTGGCCAGCGCCAGCCCCCGCGCCCCGTACACGTCGATGGCCAGGTGCTCCTTCAGCTGGCGGTAGTAGCGCACCCGGGCGTGCTCCTCGTTCCAGTTGCTGATGACCCAGGCCACCAGCCGCGTCTTGCGGGGCAGGACGAAAGGCCGGGGGGCCGGCGGGGCGTAGAGGTAGCCGTAGGGCACGAAGATGTCCGAGTCCCGGCGGTAGGACATGGTCCAGTTGAAGAGGCCGGCCAGCCCCCGCAGCCCGGGGGAGTGCGAGGGCGACTCGAAGTTCATCCACACCCACAGCTGCCGGGGGGGCCGCGGCGGGGGCCCGCGGGGCAGCCCCTGGGC
>JAHREE010000096.1:1052675-1075040 GCA_033628505.1 Tringa tobata
CCAGCTGGATTTAAATCCATTGAGCACCACTCTTTGGGACCTTCCAGTCAGCCAGCGCTTGATCCAGCTGATCGTATGCTCATCCAGGCCGTGTGAAGCCAGTTTTTCCATGAGATTTGTATGGGGGACAGTATCAAATGCTTTCCCAAAGTCCAGGTATACAATATCCACAGCCTAGGTACCACAGCAATGAAAAGAGAATCTATCTCTTTGTGCCTGTCAAAGAAAATGTTCCTGAGCCAATCTGGAGACCCTTATTAGAACACTTCACTGGTAGTTTCTTTCCAACACTATCAGTTGTTTTCTACTATAGCTCTTCATAAATGGGTCTTTATGGGTTTGATTTTGTTTTAATGAATATTTTAGTTTGTGTTTGTTTCATGAGGAAATTAAATACTGTGCCTGCAACTACCAATTCATTTTACCTATAAGTCCAGATATGAGGAGATATGTGGAACTCCTTAGAAGAAATAATTTAAACTATTTGCTTAGAAGTCTTCCAAAGTAATACAAAATGTTGTATTAAAATAATAGAGCTTTTTGTTACATACAGGTGGACTTTGTTTTACTAGGTGGGGACCTTTTTCACGAAAACAAACCTTCCAGGAAAACAGTGCACTCTTGTTTGGAGTCACTGAGAAAATACTGCATGGGAGATCGTCCTGTTCAGTTTGAAATTTTGAGTGATCAGGCAGTGAATTTTCACTATAGCAAGTAAGTATGTTCCTGTAAATTATGGTGTAAGGTTCAGTTTGTGTATTGGGTGAACGTGTTGTGATTGGAACCTTGATGTTTTAGGCCTGTTTGTGTGGGAAGTTTACAGGATGACTTCACCTGTCATCTTTTATTATCTAAGTTTATAAAGGAATGCATACAATTTTTTGAGAAACTTCTGAATGTGTTGTGACATTTGATGTATTTAGGTAATATATAGTTTCTATCCTGCAAGTGCAATGCAAGTAAAGCAATTTACAAATTGCTGTGATAAAATCAGCAGAGTCCTTTGTGTGTAAACAAAGGTTGCCCAGCCCAGCCTGCTGCTCTTGCACGTACCACACAACGTGTTGTACAATTCTTTTCATAGGCCTTCTCTAAAAACAAACACACAAAAAAATGGGATTTTTTTGCTACACTGTTCCTACTAGAAAATGCCATTCCAGCCCATAAGTAAGAATCTTCTTACACTTTGCAGCTTAATCTTATTCCTAGCCACTTAGTAGTCAGCTGTGCTGCTGTCATGATGTATTTGTGATGATGTTAATTTGAAGAGAATATTGGGAATTGTCCACAAATTTGCAGATGAAGTTTTAACTTTTTTTTCCCTCTTCTTTTTCAGGTTTCCATGGGTGAATTATCAGGATAGAAATCTCAACATTTCTATTCCAGTTTTTAGTATTCATGGCAATCATGATGATCCCACAGGGGTAATTATTATCGTAATTGTACTATACTGTTATATTACAAAAATATTATAGAAATAGAAACTTGTATAGAAATACAGTTCTTGGAGAACCGGCTAGTTTTAGTCAGTTGCTCCACTCTTCACATAAATATTTTGTGTACCTTTAGGAATTCTGTAAATTAATGACAACAAGGTAAGTGTGACAGTAAAAAAAGAGAACAGAAAGAAGTCAAGGGATCCACAAAACTGTTTAAATTCTTATTTTACATAGATTTCTGTCACTGAGAACAGAAGCAATTTTTGTGCCAAGAAATGACAGTCTTTTATAAAGTTCCTAAAACAAATTCTATCTGTGGAGACCAAAGGCTTTTTTCTTAAAGAAGGGGACTTTTGATACTTTGACTTGTGTTGACAGTTGATATGCATCTTATATTTTTAAGGAAGATAATCTAATAAGGATGAAATGCTAGTTTAAAAATCAACAGCTAAAAGCAAGCAGGATAAGGATGTTTAGAAAGCAGCAAAGTGCATGTGTTGAATGAATAATCTTGCATTTTATATTCTATGATTCTATAAATAGCAGTGTATCATGAAGATGGGTGTTTTAGCAACAGAAGTTTAACCTTGGACCTACTGTGAAGTAGTTAGCTTAACCAGATAATTTTCTATAGTAGTTTAGAGACTTTGGCTCTTTGGGGTTTTGTTTTTCTGAATGATGTAATGTTAAATTTCATGTTTTTCAAATAAAGCAGGACTTGTAAGGAAAAGGGATTTGCTTCTGTACCCATTAGTCCTGAAAAAAAAAAAAGCTAATATTTGTGGCAGGATTTTTCAACTGCAGAAGTTACTTAAGGAAAGATACTCTCTCTCCCTTCAGAGACTGTTTCACTTAGACTTTAAAGACTAAATTCAATGTTTTTATATTTGTTTCTCAATATTTTCTACAGGCAGATGCACTGTGCGCGTTGGATATTTTAAGCTGTGCAGGATTGTTGAATCACTTTGGACGTTCAACTTCTGTGGAAAAAATAGATATTAGTCCCATTTTATTGCGTAAGGGCAGAACAAAAATTGCTCTGTATGGCTTAGGTAAGTATTAGTCTGCCAGAAAGTGGCTAGACTGTTTGTGTGTTACTGAAACTTAATAGGTCTGAATAAAGTTGGAACAAGCACACCCTCTGCAACAAACATGAAAGGCTTTAACTTAGCGTTGAGACCATCTGTTCTGGGACAGTTTTTCCTTCTGCTGTATTGCCACTGGCTTACAGGGTTTTTTTTCTTTGCCTTTTTAAATTTTAAAATAAATTCTTCAATAACTTTATACCTTTATTGGTCTTAAATGAACCCTTCCTAAGTTAGCTAGATGTAGTGCCTGTGCAGCCAGTCAGGGCAGTCATACTCTTTCATTCTTACTGGCGAGTATTAAGCTTACTTCCTCCTGTTTAGGTAAAACTTAAAGGCTGTATGTTCCTGTGTTATTTTGGTTATTTTAAAAATATAAACTGTCTGAGCAGAAATCTAATGTCTGATGTGTCTGAAGTGCTTCGTAAGTAACATCTGTCACAGGTTTCTATAAAGAAACTTGTGAAGAGTTTCATATTTTCAAGGTCTTCTATGATGGGTTTTCAACTTCAGTTTGTCCCTTTCTAATTTCTCCTCCACCATCACTTTTTACTTAGAATGGTGATGTTTGATTGCTTTCTGTCTAGAGAAATTAACTATTAAGATCTTAATTTTTTCCCCTTATTTGATGTCCAGTCATGAGCGCTTAAACATTTAATTTCTGAACAACTTTTATAGCTATAAGTTAATTCCTAGTTGGCCATGATTTCATATGTTAAATGAGATAGTTTAAAAGCTTGCTAGATGTTCTGAGGGTTAGTATTGATAATACCATAATATAAAAGTTTTCAAAAAGCATTGGATCTTTAAAGACCCAAAATCGTCACTGGGAAACACAAAAAATTTCTGCAGTATGAGTGTTGCTGCATAAAAATGTTCATGAGATCTTTCTTTGAGCTTGTGCCAGGATTATATACCCTCTTGACTTTCTCTGATTTAAAGAACCCTTATTCTTATGCAAAATATGTAAACTCCATGTGGGATTTTCTTGAAATGTGTCATGAACCCTGGGTATGGATGCTTTGGTTTTTGGTGGTGGTTTTTCTTTTCTTCATGTTAAAAACGTCAAGGAAATAATTGGTGACAAACAGATGAGAAGTACTACAGAGTTTTTCCTGCGGTGTGGGAAAGCACTGACTTTGTAGAATTTGTGATTTACTTATTGTTTGGAAGAGAATTTCATAGTATGTTTAAGAACTCCTTCTCTACTCAGCAGTATCTGTTTTTAGACTCCACCTTACAACAAAATATCCTTCTTGCTGTGACAACAAGAAACAAAACATCTCTTCTAGTATTTTTAATTCTGCCCATAATAAGTTGTTTGGCACAGAAAACTGGCAAGAGGTCTCTATGCAGATGTAGTTAATAAAACTGCCTTTAGCAGTTGTTTAAAGGTATATTTCATGTTAAAATGTCTTAAATAGTCAATTTGTACTTTAATCTGTTCAAATTCATAGTCACACCTCATACTTCTTAGATTATGAAAATGAAGATCTGTTCTTGGGACAAAGTTATGTTCTTCAGGCTCTTTTTAATAGAGTTGCTAATAAACAAACATCAAAAAAAGCTGTTTTACCACTCAAAAATTATTTAAGGTTTTGTTTTGTTTTGTCTACTCCAGGAGCTATTCCAGATGAGAGATTGTATCGTATGTTTGTCAATAAACAAGTAACCATGCTGAGACCAAAGGAAGATGAAGATAGTTGGTTTAACTTGTTTGTGATTCATCAAAATAGGTAACAGTCTTGAGTGAGTTACGGTGACTTTAAACTTACTGTGTTACTTCATTAAACTGCCTTGAAAAAGATAGGTGAGAAAGCCAGCTATGCTGGTTGGTGCTTCTTGTGAGTAGCTGGTTTCTTAAGATTATCCCAAATGAAAGTGTCGTTCTACAGCTCTTCTTACAGAAGAATCATAGAGGCAAAGAGTTGAAATAAATGAGTTGGGAATGTTGGGCATTCTCTTTCCAAACTCTTATAGGTAGGGGGCAGTGGAGGGTTTGTAGTGTAATATACATATAATTAGTCTTATCTGCTTGTTAGAGCTGAAAGAGCATTAAACTTCCTATTGTAATTTCTATCTTTGAACTGTAATTTGACAAGTACCAGTTCTTCACTTGCACTGTTGTGCTTTGCAGTTTTCTTTTGAATAGAGGATAGGTAGCGTGTGTTCTTTCTGCCTACACGCTTCTCCCAGCAGTGGTAGGAGAAACAGGCAGAAAGGATTTTCAAATCCTTTCTTTTATTTTTTTCCTGAGAAGAGTGCAGTCCTCACGTGCAAGTAATGGTAAAGCAGAAGTAAACAAATATAGCTCAGATAACCCTGTGTATTGATCTCTGTCCAGTAGGCTGAAGGAGCTCGTTCTTCCTCCATCTTCTGGAAAGGGATGGAGGGTGGTGTGTCCCATGTCTGTTTAATTCAGTGGGTTTTATCCCACTATTTAAAAAAAAAAAAAGAAAAGGCCATGTGATGCTATACAAGCATTCATATGGAAAAAACCCTAAAATCTTGCAAGTCAAGTAAGAAGAAAAATGAGATCCAAATAAAACGTAGGGAGCAGAAAAGAAAGCAGCTGTCTAAATCGCCTTTTTGTTTAACCAAATACTTTCAACAATTGCATAAGAAATAAATGTGATGGGTACCTTATGTGAAATGTATGTCAGATGTTTTTGCTGGAGTTTCTGTATCACTTTAAATCACACTGATGTTTTTGTCCTTCACTCCTCCTTTGCGCAGCCGTGACTGTACGCATTCTAATTATTTTTCTCTTTTCTTGAACAGGAGCAAACACGGAGCTACCAACTACATTCCAGAGCAGTTTTTAGATGACTTCATTAATCTTGTTGTGTGGGGTCATGAACATGAGTGCAAAATAGCTCCATCCCAAAATGAACAGCAACGTTTCTATGTTTCTCAGCCAGGAAGTTCAGTAGTGACATCTCTGTCCCCCGGGGAAGCTGTGAAGAAGTGTGTGATCTTTTCTTTTTGTTCTTCTTTATCCCTTGCCTTATGTCTCTTGTGTGTTGTGTTGAGAAAGGAAAAATAATTTTATTGTGTGAAAGGGTTTGTGTTACAGTATGGATTAGCTTCAGAGTGTGACATAACAAATGAAGTAGATGGAATCAGTGCCTAGAATAACTTTTGTTTTACTTGGGATTAAACCTAATATTTGAAGCAAATGGAACTCGTCTAGTAAGGATACATCCTGCTAAACTGGAATACAAGGAACTGTGTACATCTGCTTGTCTATGGAACAAGCACAATCTAAATATTATGGAACAGAAATTTGGCAGGGCCAACCGTGAAGTACAGATCTAAGAACTCCCTATAGCTTTTAAACTTTGCTCCCTGAAAAGTAGACATGAACTTACACCAGATTTTTATACTACAGTTCTCTTAAGTTTATCTTCTAGTAACTTACCTTTCTGCTTCTAGGCACATTGGTTTGCTGCACGTTAAAGAGAAAAAAATGAAAATGCAGAAGATTGCTCTACAGACAGTGCGAACTTTCCACATGGAGGATATTGTTCTTGCTGATCATCCAGATCTTTTTAATCCGGACAATCCTAAAGTAACTCAGGCAATACAAGCATTCTGCATGGAAAAGGTAACTTGTAATGCAAACAGTATATGGATAACAGCTTACAGTCAGGAAATGTGATCTGTGACTGGTTTTAAGACTGGAATGTGAGAAGTCTGATGTTTTGAAGTGTCTTATTTGAGACAGGCACCGTTTCCATGGGAGGATAAATCCATGGCAGTCACTGCAGCCTTGGCTTCCAGGATCCTTGACTGGGATGACCTGCTAAAGTAGGCTGGAACTGCTTTATGGGGGTCCATATCATCTTTGTACAAAAGCTCTCACCTGAGAGGGGGGCAACATTGGATGTGCACTTTGGAACCAGCATGAACATGTGTACCTAAAGCCTGGGAGCTGGGCTGTGCAGTGTGAAGTGCCAGAAGTGACTAAACAGGTTTATTAATTGCTCTTGGTTCTTAGGTCTGTATAAGTCTCTTCCCGATTTTCTCCGGAACTGGAAATTTAGCAAAGGATAATGGCTATATAGGAAGAGTTATGAGTCATCAGTGATGCAGATACTGCTGGACTATGGTGTATCTGAAAGATAAGCCTTTCATTATGACTTTTCTCATTCATTCTTACGGCTTTTGACTGGACAGTGGTACCCCCCCTGCAGCGTTTAAAGTTATACTTGAAGGCTTCGGGCGTCCATAAGAGAATAAAGTGGAACTGAATTTCTAATTCTGCTTCATAGGTTGAATTGATGCTGGATGATGCAGAAAGAGCACGCTTGGGAAATCCACGCCAGCCAGAGAAGCCTCTTATAAGATTACGAGTAAGAAACTGTTCAGTTTGGATTGCTGTGTTTTGAAAGGTCGCTTTGAAAAGTTTCAAAGCGAAGTCAGGCTTTTTTTATAAACACAAAATATATATAAAATTTCTTACTATGAACAGATGGATATAAATCACCTACATACCATGATTCTGTTGAGCTGTGGTCTAACTAGTGTTCTATGGCAAAGGATGAGATTGGTCATAACTATACTACACTGCTGGTCCGAGCAAGGGGATCAAATGTGGCTATTTACAGAGAAGTTTCTCTTAAGTCACATTATCTTATGTTTGTTCCTAACCTAATTTATGGAAACTTTCCTGAAGACTCGTAAATTAAACAAATTAAGAACAAGTTATCAATCTGTGCTGTTATTAGCTATTATAATCTATTAACTATTCTGTATAGTAAAGCATTCATTTTAGGTTTACTTTTTTTTTTACTTTAATTTTTCCTTTGAAGGGTAACAAACTCATCTGGATTTGTGTGGCTTCTCTATTTCTGTTTATTTAATATTTAAATTTTTCTTTTCCTCTCTTAGGTTGATTACACAGGTGGCTTTGAACCATTTAGTGTCCATCGTTTTAGCCAGAAGTACATGGACAGGGTGGCTAACCCGAAAGATATCATACACTTTTTCAGGCATCGTGAACAGAAAGAGAAAAATGGTAATTATAAAGGAAGGAATCATTGGCTTGCATTGGTTTTCATTTTTCTTTCTTTATTTTGTTACCCAGCACTTGCAAAGGCTCAGTACCTACCATCTAATGTATTATATAAGGAGTAAAGATGCATAGTCTCATTTAAGTGTAAATATTGCACAAGTATTTCTGTTCTATTTCTGGATTTGTCTAAAATTCTGATATTCAGCACAGCATCTGCTGACAGTTATTCATAAATAATTCCTTTTTTTTGGCCTCAAACCTGATTGAGTTGCTTTTAGTAATAAATATAGACCCTTACCAGACTGAGTTACGCCATGATTCTATGATAATTACCGTGAAGTTTCTCACTCCTGAGACTTCTCAGAATTAGATGGTTGATTTTGGGCACTTTGCAAGAGAAGAGGTGTTGTGTTTTTTCCTTCTGGTTTGTTGTTTGTTTATTTTTGTCTTTTTTTTAATGTGTTGCTGTAGTAATTCATTTGTTTATACCGAAAATACTAATGGAGGGGTTGGGCTTGAGAAATATTTGTGTATTTAAAAAAACCCCAAAAGGTCTGAATGTACAATAGCATTTTGTTTGCCCTAATTAATTGTGTGTGGGGTACTCTTGACTGTTTAGTCTGTTCCAGGTATGTCTCTATTCAGCCATTTGTGCAAAACAAATAATGGCTGTTATTATTGTGGCATTTCTCACTGCGCCTATAATTTTTAATAAATGGTTAATAGACATTACCCAAATACTGGATTTGTAATAGTCATAATGAAGATATGGTTTGCACAAGAACATACTGTGCTAATTAACTGTTAATATTTCACATTAGGGTAAGTACTCAATTCCACTGACAGTTTTTACTTACACTGTCAGTTTTATAAAGTTCAAAATATTGTGTTTCATGAATAAAAACTGCTTTTTTATATATTTATATTATACATATTTTTTTGAATTATGCTGTATTGATCTTGTTTTATTTTGATTTTTTTAAAAATAGGTGTGTAATCTCATTTACATTTTCAGAATACAAGGAAGTATATTCAGAATGCACATCTGTCGCCATCTTTCATTAATACATTTTAATTTTCCCATTTTACGTGCGTCTCGGATTCAGGAAGGGAATGTAAAAATACCCCAGTTCTTTGCATTACTTTATTAAGTATCCACTAACACAAGGGAGGTGGCTAATAAAGCAGTCAAATTTTTCAGGACATGGACCTGTTGGAGCAGGTCCAGAGGAGGACTGCGAAAGGTGATCAGAGAGCTGGAGCACCTCTCCTATGAGGACAAACTGAGAGAGTTGGGACAACAAAAAAACAACAAAAAACCTGTATGCTTTGATGGGTCCTTGGATTTTTCTTCCATTTGTGATCTTCTACAGTTCAGTTATAATAACCTTCAGGACATAGTGTTCAGTTTCTAATTACAGATATTTGGTAGTTAGAAGACTTTGTATCTGCTAAAGGTGGAGTTGTCCAGTACAATTATTGCATCTGTTATGTTTACCTTTATTTCTAGACAACAGACTCTACAGTTAGAAGAAAAACCTGTCACCTATAAAAGGAACCACAATTCTTAAGAGGCCTCTACCTTTTTTCCTATTACTGTCAGTGGGATGATAATAGTCAAGTGCCACTGTGCTTTTCTATTCTAGAGAATGATCTTAATTTTGGAAAACTGGTTGGCCGGCCTGCTTCTGAGGGGATGACACTGAGGGTGGAAGACCTTGTAAAGCAGTATTTTCAGACAGCAGAGAAGGTATCTTTCTGCCTTTTATGATATTTTTTTTAATTGAATGTAATCTTTTTATCTTATTTTGCTTTCTTAATGGAAGTAGCGTTCCCTGAAAAGACTGACATTCACCAAGAAGTTAATTTATTTCCTATATAACTGTATGTGAGTTCCTGTATGAAGTGTATGTCTTGCACAACAGTCACCTGTTAACCTATAGGTTGTATATAGGGTATGTGAGCACGTGCCAGCTTGAGAGCATTACGATAACTCTTCAAGTGAACGTAAAATGTCTGCCCTGTGCTAAATGGTGTGTCATGTTCTTACAGGTGGAACACGTGAGGCAGCGTGCTCTTGAGTGAGAAACTGCCTTAATTTGCTATAGTAACTGTAATCAGCTGACTTGAAGTAACTTGTTACTTTGCAGTGTATTTGTATCCTCAGACATAGTGCAATCTCACATTATATTTAAAGCAGAGCAGGAAAAAGGAAGAGACCCCCGGTAACAGTTTGATTTCTCCCTACCCTTTTGTTAAACCTGATTTATTTCCCTTGCCCAACACCAGGACAGTAACGTCTCAGGGGAAAAAAATAATAATCAGTGAGTCAGACACCCAAATGCTTGATTTTGATGATCAAGTGTAACTTTAAGAAGCTACTTCAGATCATGCTTCATAGAAAATCATTAGAGCGAGGATTCCTGAGGTAAAGATCAGCTAAATTATATCATTGTGCCTAACTTTAGACACATGTTAAGTGTCAGTATTAGTATGGCATGTCATGCTCTGGAAGGACTAGATGCCTTCTGGATATGACAGGGAACCCAGGGTGACTAGTTCAGAAGTAGGTACTTCAAATGTATGCCACCCCCAAGTCCCATGGGGACAGGTAACAGTGTCAAAGACGGGGTGCTGTATTATTCTATGAAAAATGAATTTTGCTTTTCATCTCTTTTCCTTCCTCATTCTGCAAAATTGTCCCTGTTACACCGTCTTCCCTACTTCTTTGTATGTTCTTGTATAAACAGCTCAGTTACTACTCTCTACATTTGAGATCTGCTTCAGCAGCTCAACATCTGTAAAGAGTTAAAAGAATCCATTCCCCTTCTGGGAAGGTATGCAGTAGGGCGTTAATACATTTTAAGGTAACATGGAAATGAAAGAAAGAGGGGGGGAGACATTAACGTTCTGCCTGATTACAATCAGTCACTCTTTTGAAATGCTTGTTTTATTTTTCTGTAATGTTCTTGATTTATAATAGCTGTAAAATTTTCTCCTTTGTGCAGAATTATTTCAGGGAAAGTTTTATGCCCCTGATGCCTCCCTCAAAACAATTTCTAAAGGATGGCTGGAAGGATCAAAAATCATGAATAGGCCTATATAATGCTTCTTACGTAGGAATTATCTGTTCTGTAGCTTACAGACAAAAGAGGCTGCTATTTAAACATTACTGTTCATATGGAAGTTTAGTTCTCAGAATGTGTCTTTTTACTGTATTGGGAAGGAGGGTAGAAAAGAGAATGGCTGCGAAACACCACCAGTAGCATCTATTAATTTTACTAATTAATGTCTGTACTAGTATCTTAATGTAGAATTTCTTGATGAGTATCATCTCACTCAATGAACATGTGAGAACTATTGGTGTTTACAGAATTGCATTTCAATAGAGTAGACATAATAATAATCTGCCTGCTCTGTAACTGCCATTTTTTAATGTTAGAACTTTACACTAAAACTAAGTAATTAAGCATTTGTAATAATTTAGGGCCTATTTTTAATAGCATTTTTATGTCTCTGCAAGTTGGTCTTAGCTTTAGTGTAAAAAAGGGAGGAGAACTAGGAAAGAATCCAGTTTACCTTCTCCCCTCTCTCAGCAATACATTTCAGAGCAATCATTTTAGATATGACTAGCACTGTACTTTCTTTACTGTTTGTGAAACATTTTCTTTGACGAGTCTGGAAAATACTCTGTTAAGCAGGTGTAACATGCTAGTAGCAAAAGGGTTGCACTGTATTACGGTGAGTAACAGGTTTTTTTACTGTGCTTTTCTCTGATTGAAATCTTCAATGCACTTTACTGGTTTTGGAACCAACTTAATGTAACATTTATCTGAAACAGCAGGGATGTTACTTGCTTTCTTTGATGGCAGATGCTTCTTAACAAAATGTTTTCCCCAATTATAAAGAAAGTGCAGCTTTCACTTCTAACTGAAAGAGGAATGGGAGAAGCAGTGCAGGAGTTTGTGGACAAAGAAGAAAAAGATGCCATAGAAGAGTTGGTGAAGTTTCAACTAGAAAAAACGCAGAGATTCCTTAAGGAGCGTCGCACTGATGCAGAGGAAGAAAAAATAGATGAGGAGGTAATATTCTGTTAATGTTAATTCCTCAAATGAGGCCAAGACAGTAGAGAAATCAGTGCTCAGACCTGGTTTAATAGATTTGCCTGCGTGCGGAGCATGTGCAAGACTCACCTCTAGGCATTTGCTGGAATTAATAAATACAAAGATGAAGTTTCAAATACATAGTTTAAAAGCTTTTGTTGAAAATGGGATTTAGGTATGCTTATACTGATTCTCACTTTATTTGCACTTGTATGGAAAAGATCTATCACTCTAATATATGTATGTCTACTGTGAGAAAGATGGTAGATATAATTTCTTCTTAGCTTTTTCATATTGGCTTAGGGAAGGATAGAGAAACAGGGCAAGCATAAGGGAAACCTGTCCTTCAGGTGCTCTGCTAGCTTCTAACTGCTTGCAGCTCAGGGTTACCCAGAGACAAACCTGGTTTATGTGTATCTAGTATCCCTTAATTAACTTCTCTGTTAACTTGTAGAGAATCCACATGAGCCCATGTATGAGGTGTCCAGCATTATATGACAAGTTGTTCTGCAGCTTAACTGTGCACTGTGTAAAGAATAATTTGGTGGGGGGAGGAAGGTTTCACCTACCTGTTTTCTTGCTGATTGCTTGCATTCAAGAGGAGTTGAAAGAAACCATAAACAATCAGTGCCTGTAGGCTTTCTGTGTCACTTTGGGTTTTTTTGTTCCTTTCTCTTCTGGACTACTGCCACCTTTTTCTCTCACCACCATATCTTTTTCCATACTTGGCAAGCTGAGCTTTCTTAGTTGTACGTGTATGCAATTTTATCTCTTCTCAGCATCCTTGTTTTCTATCTTGCCTCTTCATCTCTACCCCTTCGTTTCCAGTTATTCATATTTCACCATCCCTTATTGTCAAATTACATATACTGTCCTTTTATTGAATGTAGTTACCTCCTACTTTTCATCAAGTCCAAAGCTTTTTTCTCCCCAGTGATGTAGCTCCAGCCATTAATAGAATGTGAAATTCTTCAACTGTAGGACAGCATGAAAAGGTTCTAAACAATCTGTTCAATTATTTTCCACTCTTCTTTTCCTCTCATGTGAGCTTAACTTAATAATTCAGTGATCAAGACTTCTCACTTACTGTGTTTTGATTATTGTATGAAATGAACTGTTAATTTGATGGGAACTCATTTCATTCAGGTGCGAAAATTCAGGGAGAGTAGAAAAAAGAATACCGAAGAAGAGGATGAGGAAGTTCGTGAGGTAACTCCTTTGAATTTTAAATGTAGGCTGAAGAATGGAATGGTGACTTCTGCATATGAGTGAAGTCACTTAGCAACACTGCGACATTTTCCTTGCCAAAAAAAGTGTGTGTCTGCATAGGGAAGATTAGTAAGTCTTTTAAAAATCTTCCTTGATGTAATATGTGCTAATACATGCTATTGAGCTGCTGCTAGGGTTTGGCTTTTGACATCCCCTTTCTTGTGCAAATTTGTGAGCCTGAGTGTTCAGCTGTTCTTGCTTTGAACAGCAAAGGTTAGACCAGGCAGGTGACCTTCAGAGATCTGTAATTTTCAACTATTTGTGATCCCATCACTGGTGGGTGTGTGGATGGGCTTTATTGAGTGGTGTTATTGGAACAAATTGGTGTTATTGATAAACCTTTAGGTGCTATTGTCCTCATCAGCAATCTTAGAGTCTTAGATCTCCCAGAGATCCATATGTCTTTCCAAAGAGAATTGCCAGCCACTGACAGCATTGGTGCTCCTTGTCTTTGCAAGCTTTGTGAGACTGGAGTGAAACTTTGAGAAAAAGGACACCTGGGGTGAGATTCAGTTCTCCTAATCTGAGATAGGACAACCAGCTTCATGTGAAGCTAAGCACCCACTGTTCTCAGCAAAGATCAAGTCAATGGAGCCCAGAGGGTGCTTCTCCTGAGCAGATGGACACAGCTGACATAGAATGACCTGAACTGTTCACCAAACTTCACTGACGATGTATCACATCAACTAGCTCCATTCTGTTATCAGGGCTTAGCTAACTACTTTGTACGTACACCTCTAAATTAAATAGACTAAATACCATCTCTGCTTTTTGACAGAATTCCTCATGTTCCATAACTCTGTGGATTTGGGTTTTCTAAGCCTCAGTGATTTAGAATTATGTCTCACAACTAGGATTTAACAATGGTGCATTTAATCATCTAAGAATCTTTTTACTATGGCACTTATTGTTCCATTTCAGGCAATGACCAGGGCTAGAGCCCACAGATCTGAGGATGCAGTGCTTGTCGCAGCCTCCAGTGATGAAGAAGTCATGGATACAGGGATGAAAGGCACTGGTGATTCAGATGATGGTTTTCCTGCAACAGTGAGCCGAGGAAGGGGTCGGGCAAGAGGTAGGGCAAGAGGTGCAAGAGGACAAAATCCAACAGCAAGAGGTTCATCTCAAAGGGGAAGAGGTAAGAAAAACTTCACATTCTTTGTACTGCAGTTACTGACTTTTTGGTTTTTTTCTTTAAAAGGTGGCTGTCTTCTGATCATAGAGTGGTTTAGGTTGCAAGGGACCTTGAAGATCATCTAGTTCCAACCCCCCTGCCACGGGCAGGGGAACACTTCCATCAAGTGGAAATTTTCTGCTTAAGGGCTCCTACTGGAAAAAAAAATTCTTCACAAATATTTTTAATATCATATTACATACAGTTGATTGCCTTACAAGGCTTAAGTTGTAACTTTTTCACAGGGTCATTAAAAGAAAAATATCTTGCTTCCCAGCTGTGGAAACATAGTTAGACTCTTAAAAGATGCATTATTGGGAAGGTCTGTAAAATGCAGTGCATGGATGACCTTTTGTTACTGCTAAAAGTAATGCATTTGAGCAGTATAGAGTGGAGGTACAGATATTTGAGCAGTATAAAGCAGACGTACAGATTGTCTCTATCCTCATGCAATTTACAAGAGACTTCATTGTTTCTAGTGACTGAGAAAATGGGAAGTGTTTCCTAAGCAAAATGAATTGGGTAACTCCTTGACTAGGAGTGATGGTGCACTTTACAGTGATAGTGGTACCTCCATTTTATATAAATATATATATAAGTAAAAAAAAGAAAAGTTGGAGTCCTGCAATTATATACTCTTTCGAGTTGTCTCAGTAATATGCCCCAATATGAGAGCAGAGTGAGTTGACACAAAATCTGTCGTGTTAGGACTGGTTTAGTTATTGCCTTTAAACTAGTTCTTTGGGCGTGTGCTCCAGCACTCCTGTGATCCCATCAGAGCAGGGGTGGGGAGAGGGGCATTAAGAGCCTGTGTCTGTGGAGCTGGACCCAGAGCAGTTCTGCAATAAGGAGGGCTTTGATTCAAGGAATAAATTGAAGGAATAACGAGGAATGTAGATTTTGAAGTCACTTCCCGCTCGGTGGTGATAGACTAAAGGGCAGGGAAAATACCCAACTCACATTTGCATATCTTTTATTATCCCTACAGGACGTGCTAGCCAAGAGTCAGCCACAAGCAGCAGAACCTACAAGCCTGTGTCTGTGCCTGCCAAGAATATGTCTATCATGGATGGTAGGCCTTCAATCTGTCCAGTGCTCTAATCTGCTCTTTCAAATTGTAATGAAGGTGTTTATTTAATGAAGTGTTTCTAATTGCCTTTATTTCTATTAGTCCAATTCTGTTGTGAGACATTCTTTTGGTTCTGATGAAATAGAATAATTAAGAGTAATGAAAGAAAGAAGAATTTAGGGGGCAAAAAAAGAATAGTAATATCCTGCTGCCATGGGATAAAAGGAAATGTGTCAAGAGCTTCTGACTAGATGTTCCCTCTGTCCAGTTCTTACTGCATGCAATTCCTTAAGGAATAAGCATAGAAGGGATGTGACTTAATAGCATCTATTTTATCCAGAATATTCCTCTGTGGATAAGAAGTTTAAACTTGACTGGCTTTAATATAAAGCCATTTAGTTTTACATTGTAGCAAGCGTGAGAAATGCCAGTTTTTACTACGGAAGAGAAACTTATTTGTGATTTAAGCCACCTATGTGGGAGTAGCCTTTCCTTGTTACATAGGACAGGCTCTGAGGAAACAATGTAGATTATCTGAGTATTAAATTAAAATAATACTACTTGCAAAGCTACAAAGAAATCCACAAAATACCCAAAGGTAGAGCAAGTTTTAAAATAATCGGCCAATTACCTAAACTTTAAATTGGTCAGCAATTGACGTAAAATACTGCAGAGAAATCAATTCTAGCAGATGTATTGATGTCTGAACTGTTAGACATACAGGAATAGCAATTATAGTACTGCTTTTCTCTTAACCAAACTTACTGAAGGTTTTTCAGCCAGAGTGGAAAGCGCCTGCTGCTGCACAGGGGGTTAGATCCCTGGATTGTCAGACTCTAGCAAAGGCTTAAATTATGTTTTGGGTTGGGTTTGGGGGTTTGTTTTACAGGGTGTTTTGCAGAGGAAATGCATGCTAAGCAGATCTTAAATGAAAAGAATGATATAACATTGTGTCTTATTGTGTAAGCACTTTTAAAATACATTTGTTTTACTCTAGCCTTTAGGTCTTTGAAACCAGAGAGCTCCTTGAATTCATCTAAATCTTACTCTGAGGTAAGAAGCATCTTGCATGAGTGAAATTGTGCTGCCTTTTGCTGTCCTCTGATTAGAAAAAGAAATATAGGGTCAAAATGTTAGCCTAAAAAAAAAATAATAGCCTAAACCAGCAGGTGTTCCCAAGCCATCAGTTCCAGCAGTCAGTTTCTGCGTGTTAATTTGTAGAACTTTTGTACCCTTTTTTGGTATGGGGTTTGTCTGAGAAAAATAAAGACCATGTTTTGTTTGTGACCATAGTCTTAAGGTATAGAGTGTATATACATGAGTATTTTGGGGGTTTCTGCAAGATCAAAGATCTGAACAGCATAACTTTCACTGAATTTTTTTGGAGTTGGAAGGGACCATAGAGATCATCTAGTCCAACTCCCCTGCTGAAGCAGGATTGCCCAGAGCTAGAGCATGTTACTCAGGACTCCATCCAGGTGGGTCTTGAAAATCTCCAAAGAAGGGGACTCCACGACCTCCCTGGGCAGCCTGTTCCAGGGCTCTGGCACCCTCACCGTGAAGAAGTTTTTCCTCATGTTTAAGTGGAACCTCCTATGTTCAACTTATGCACACTAACTTGTGCTGTATTTGCACATTTTACAGCTCTAGCCTTGAGCCCTATCCAAGTGTATGTTATAACTAATTGTGTATATCCCTGGAAAAAGCCCCAAAGGTTTTAAGCTGTAATACTGTACTATTATGTACTATATCTCTGTAAAAATAAATTCTGTGAAAAAGCTTGATAAATTATACCATTTTTTCAGGTTATTATAGATGATGACTCTGATCTAGAAGACATTTCTATTGTTCCTTCTTCCAGAGTAAACCAAAGGTCAGTATGTTTACTTCATGAATGTTCCCATGACCGCAATCAGCAGATGTCAGGGATCTAATCCAGTACCTGAAAAAAACAGATTTTTAAGAAAATCATAACACTGCTTAAAGAATTTATATACTTTTTTACCTGTTAATGTGGGTAATCTTTCTATAACAATAAATTGCTCTACTGATTGAGATAAGCTAGGTCAGAGCTTTAGAATTAGCATATTAGTTTGAGAATTTGAAGAGTTCTATGAAGAGTTCTACTTATTGTTAATGGACCTTAAGGATCATTGAGTTCCAACCCCCCTGCCATGGGCAGGGACACCTCCCACTAGAGAACATTGCTCAAAGCCTCATCCAGCCTGGCCTTGAACACCTCCAGGGATGGGGCATCCACAGCTTCTCTGGGCAACCTGTTCCAGTGTCTCACCACCCTCATAGGGAAGAATTTCTTTCTGGTATCTAATCTAAGTCTTCCCTCTTTCAAGGGGAGATTTGGTGGTCCAAACCTAAGTTGAAGCGAAAGTTGTTGGAATGTCTGATAACTGAGAACACACTGATGCCTTTTTTTTCCCTTTTTTCCTCTGTATGTTTCCAGGGTGTCAACTCCATCTTCACTTAGTAAAAGAGGTTCACAAAGCCAAGCATCTAGAGGAGTTGATTTTGAGTCAGATGAGGTATGGTATATACTGGGTTTTTTTTCCTTTTACTTTGTGTAAATTTCTGTAGCTTATTGTTTTGCAGTTATTTGAATAAAGCATTTCAAAGTAAAACTGATTTTTTTTTAATTTTTCTTTTTTATTACTAACAAGGCAAGATTATTGCAACCAGTTTTAATTAGAATATCATAATCATCAGTAATAAGGCTAGAAGAGATCTCAGGAAAATATCCAGGCCTTTTTCCCTTCAATTCTTAATCAGTTAATTTTCATTCCTGAAATGTGTGGAATAGTTTTGGGGTTTTTTTTGCCTGTGGAAGAAAGTAATTGTGATCTCTTCTCGTTCTTGGCTATGTCTTTTGATTATTTTTTTTTTCTTGTAAAAAGTAAGAGTTGGTTGGGGTTTTTTTTGCATTTAAAAAGGCCTATTTTCCATGGCACTTTGTTGTTTTATTGTTGCAAATTACGTAAATACACTTAAAAAAAAAAATTAATATGCTATCTTCAAGTTTAAGATGCCTGTTCTTGACAGTATATATCTGAACTGCTAGGAAATGGCTTCTTCTGTAATTAAACAAGTAGAACTTTATTCACAGTGTTGCACTGAATCGAATATACACGATACTGTCCAGGACTGTGCAGTTTGTTTTCACGGAGCAGCAGCAGATTGTCATGTATGGTCAGGATCCCAGCCTTAGCAAAGTCAGGTGTTGGCCACTTCAGAGAAAACATTAAACTCTTGTCCCTTCTCACTGCTGTTGTCTCTCTCCTTGTACCTTCAATGCAAAACTACATGTTCGCTTGAACACGCAAAAAGAAACAGTATTTTTGTTTCATGCGAATGTCAGTAAATTATGATGAGTGATATGTATATGGACATAACTTCTTTGAGGTGTGTGCTGCTCATAATGATAACAGTTCCCTGGTCACACCTGAAATACGGAGTGTTCCTTCTTTCAGAGTCGCTGTTCTGATCGTATTGACTTAAACTCAGTTTCTGTTCTCTGCATATTTAAGATCTGAACCTTTAAATCAAAGGATAATCTCTTTCCTATCAAAACCAACAAAAACAGGTCTGTCAGAAAACATGGACCTAATGCAAGCAGGCTTTCTAGTTTAATCTAAAGGTGATTTGACTTGTAACAACTCAGAATGCATGTTTGTTCTAGTAATACTTGTCTGTTTACAAATTGCAGGATGAATTTGATCCATTCAAAAGCACTGCAGCGCCAAGAAGAACTAAGTGATTTTTTGGCTCACTACTCAAGAGAGAAATGTGAAAATTAGAGAAGGAAATGGAAAGCAGTTAGCAAGGCATTCTCTATGTGGCATTTCTCCATAAATGATGGCTTGCCTTTAATTTTCACTTCTATGAAATGTTTTTTGTTCAGGTATTTGTTTTTTTTTTTTCCTCTGGCACCAAATTTGGTATAATTTGGGTGTTGCATTACTTAATGCATTAGACTAGAGTGTCTAATAATCTGAAGTACTGCCTAAAACTGAAAGTTCTTTCTAAAACTTCTAAAAGCCTGTTTTCTTTCTGGGATGACAATGTAAATAACAAATCATATCTTTTATAGAAAACTCCATCTCTTGGGCTTGAATTTTGCCGAGGAGTAAATTCATAGTGGCATGCAAGTAGGGATGTGGACACAGACTCAGTCAGCGTAACGGAACTTGTACTTACTTGCAATTTTCTGCAGATAGAGTTGAAAACTCTGAAGAGTAATAGTTTGACCCAAAAATACAGTTTTCAATATTGAAGCTGGAAAATGTTCCAATACTTTCAACTCTACTAGGAGAGCTAAAACCACTATTGCACTGTTATTAAATGTCGCAGTATACAGTAACAAACTCTGTTCTGTAACTCAAGAGGTGCCAAAGACTTCAGGTGGAATTGCATTGGCAGCTTTTACCCTGTAAATGAGATGTAAGGGTAGAACCTTACGGCTTCACAAGGAATGCTGCTTGAAGAATCAAACTATTGAGCCAGTAATGGGCAGGACATTGCCTCTTGGCATTTTTCAAGTATCTCTTTCCTCAGCCCACAGCTTCAGTAAACCTCCTAAAATGTCATCACTATTTTCCAGATACTCTCCAAATGAGGCTTTTAAAATATAGCATTGTATTTGCAGTGTAGGAACCACTCCTTCTGTTGAAAGTGCCGAGACCTAGACCTATACCTCCTCTCTTTCCACCTCTGTACACCCCACTCCCCAAAAAGTGCTGTTCTGAAGCTGTGGCCGTTAGAGCTCATCAAGGAAAAGGCCAGAAGAGTTCATCAGCAAATGCCCAGCATGTCAGAGAAGCGCTAAATGCGTTGAGTAGCTGTGGCCATGCCTTTGCATTTTTGCTGTCTTCTCCAAAGAGGTGGGATTGGGCAGTTGTGATTTCCCTGGCCCTCACTTGTGACTGCTGTTACTTTGCCTGCATATATGCTGTAGCAGGGAACATCTTTGGGCCTTGAGCTTCCAGAAGACTTCCATAAAAATGATCAAGGCCTGCAAATTTCTAGTGTAGAGCTTAGTAGCAATTTACAAAGCAGTGCGATCTTTTTAGGTTTCAGCAAATAATTTAATAGCCTGTTTTTTTCGTTTCATTAAGGACTGTAAGCTCTAACATTGTATCTATGCAATTAAAAAGCTGCTGTAAAAACCCTTCAAGGTGAGGGTTTAGACTTTTTTTTTTTTTAAAAAATAAACTATTTCTGTTAAGTAAATTGTGAATGGCATTTTTATGGACTACACTAAATCTGAGAGATTGACATTTTTAAAACACTTTGCTGCTTTATGTTGCCCTCCGTGTGTATTGGGTCTGGCTGGGGTGGAGTTATCTGTCCCGCAGCAGCCCGTGGGGATGCTGTGCTCTGCGTTTGCAGCGTGAAGGGTGTTGAGACCTCACCAATGTTTTGGTCCTGCAGAGCGGTGCTCCACAGCATCCGGGCTGTCTCCAGTGCCCCACAGAGGCCAGCAGGCTGAGGGGGGACACAGCCAGGCCAGCTGACCCCAGGGATATTCTGTACGCTTGATGTTGTGCCCAGCAATAAACGCTGAAGGAAAGGAGGAGGGGGAGCTACATTTGTTATTGAGGCATTTGTCTTCCAAAGCAATCATCATCTACTGAGGTGGCTGGATGTCACCTGTTGATGGGACATAAAGAATAAATCTTCTTTATGTGCTTTGCTTTCATGCACGACCTTTGCTTTTTTCCACTCACCTGCCTTTATCTTGAGCCACAAGTTTTGCATTTAATTTTCTTCCCCTGTCTTGCTAAGGATGGGGAGTTGGGTGGCTTTGTGGGCACCTGGCAACCCCCAAGGTCAACCCACCACACCAAATTAAGCCTGTTTTGTAATAAAGAGTTAAATTGTCTAGTTTATTGTTTCACTAATATCTTAAGGGGACTCTATCTTTTAAGGTTGAACTCGCATGCTAAGCAAAGATTTTACAAAGTATCGAGGATTAATAGGAATTGTATCAAAGGTTCTTTCCACCTACTTCACAATTTTTTTCCAGTCAGCTGTTAAATTCACAGCAGCTTTGTTTTTGGTGTAAAACTGCAGGGCTTCTCCAATTGTCTTGTGTAGAAGATAAAGGGGGAAGAATGTAACCTGGTTTGTGTAGGAAGACTGTACTGTACACAGATACTTCTGCTCCTCAATGTGATTTGTGATACGAGGGGTAAGATGCTCAGAAAATCAATGTTATTTCTTGGAGATGACACTGGATAGTTTTTGAAAACTCACTTCTCACTCGTGTAACTTCCAATCCACCTGCCCCAAAAAGCTCAAATGTTCAGCAAAGCCACAGTAGAGTGAAAGAGACAGGAAAACTGCCGAAAAAGCGCAAATTGGGCAATTCTGTGGAAGAGCTAGGTGCTGGCAGCAGTTTGCAGAGGAGCGCTGCGGGCTGGCTGTGCTGCCTGTCCCCCTGGGTTCAACTCTTGAGCAGTGGCGAGGAGAAAGCAGCCCCAGTGCTTCACTGGGGGAGTCACAAGCATCTTCTGGGAGTGTTATTTTCACCAGTGAGTGACTGGCTCTATAATATAGGCTTTTCAGATAATGGTCTTTTAATTGATGGTTAAATAAAGCGTTGTTGTACGATACCTGCTCTGGCCCAAGCAGATCCTTCCCCAGCAGAGGGGCAGCACCTCATACCTGCACTCATGGAGGGGCAGGAGGATTTGTGGCTTTAGGTCTCCTGATACTGATCTTAGATTTCCTACTGTGTTTTTGGGGGGAAAGCACAGGGAACACGCTTGCTGCTGTCTCATCAGTGCTTGGGTCCAGTGTACGGCTGCCTGTTGCTTTGGATACGGGACTGGCTGGGCTGGGACATCCCTTCCCATCCTCTGTCTCATATAATCACCTCTTCATAGCTCCCTACAAACCCTAGGAAGCACGGATTCGCATCAAACTTTTCATTCCAAGAGGAAAGCCCTGCCAAAGGAAAGCTGCCTCTCTGAGAAAAAAAAAAAAAAAAAAGTGGAAAAATACTGTCAGTACAGTAAACCAGCTCGTTATTCCAAATTCATCCCTTCTCCCTCCTATTCTCTGCCAGTTAGTAAGTGTCGTGCTGGGAAACAGGCTGAAACTCTCCTGCCAGACCTTTAAAAGGGGGCTGAAATGTGAAGGGTGTCCTGGAGGAGCGCGGAGCTGCCCCCTGTGTGGCTGGCTCATCGATAGCGC
>JAHREE010000096.1:1094167-1141529 GCA_033628505.1 Tringa tobata
CAAGTATTGGAAGGTGTCCTGGGTCTGGTGGGGATGGGTTTAATTGTCCCCAGGATCTAGCAGGGATACAGGTATTCCCACCCATGGGAGCCATGCCCAGTGGGTACCCGGGAGATGCTGGGGAAGAGGAGGGGGGAGGAAGTCACCACGGGGGTGCGGAGTGGGCTGGGGTGGCCCTGGTCCAGTGAGCAAGTGCTGGTATCGTAATTGTGGTTGTAACACTCTCTCAGTGTTATTGTTGTTGTTTTTCTTGTTCCCTTTGTTAAATTGCCTTTGTCTCAACCCACGAGTTTTGCCTTTTCCTTCCCATTCTTCCCTCATGGCCAGAGGGGGGTGGGGTGGGGGTGGGAGAGTCCAGTCTGAGCTGGTGGCTGCCACATGGTCCCTTGTTTTGGTCTGAGGCCAAAACACCACAGTCCTTTTTGGTGCCCAATGTGGGGCACTGGGAGGGTTGAGATAACGACAGATCTGACCAGAGTGTGTTAAAGAGAATTTGTTATCTGTATTTTATGTACTAGTTGCTGGGCACAATGTTGCTTCATTGGCTTTCATGGCTGTGTTATGTAAATTCTTATGTGTTCTATGTACTCCCCGTGATGATGTTTATCACCTCTGGGAGAGGGATCAGGATTATAATTTTGCTGTCCTGTGCGATATCAGCTTATGATATGATAGCATCATTGTTCAGATAATTATGTTGGGGCATTTATTCAGCACTGCTTTCCTGCCCATATCTCGGGAAACTTATTAATAACCACACTTAGTCTATGGGGGAAGCAGGAGGGGATACTTTCCCCAGCTCTCTCACCTCCCTTTTTGCTTTTGTGTGGGGTATGCCAGTTTTTGAGAATTTTGAATACTCTTGGGACATGCAAGCCAGCTTGGTCTTATTGCTAGATCTCCTGAATGTGTTTCAGTTTTTGTTTAGGGTTAAGCATCTATTTAAGACTATGACCCAGACATCTTCCCCGAGGCTGGAGAGTCATGGGTGGCATGGCATGTGGGAGAACATGGGCAGGTATCTAGAGAGTTTTTCACCTCCAATGGTCTGGGATTTCACCCCCGAACAATTACAGGGCCCTGATAAAGTGAGAGAATATTTGGAAGGCAAATGCTGTGGCTATTCCAGAGAGGCACAAATCACTGCATTGTGCTGGACCCTGGCCAGTATCTACCAAGCATTGCTCAGTATTGTGCAGCACCCTCAGGAGAAAGAGATGGCAACCAGGCCGACAGGCAGTGTGGCTACTGCCACTCTTGCAACAGACACTGAGGCTACTCCAACCCCAGTGGCAGACAATGTGGTTCCTCCAACCCCGGTGACAGGCACTGCAACTGAACCAGAGAAACAACCCATGCCCATATCACTTGCCCCTATCCAGAAGAAGAAATGCACCAAGAAATCAGTTCGCTGGGTGAGGGATGATGATGATGATGATAAGAACAGGAGGAAGAGTCAGAACCAGAGATAATCACCCAATCCCTATCTCTGAGCGAGCTGTGGGACATGCAAAAAGATTTCAGCCAACTGCGGGAGATGATTTATCATGACCTGGACAATGGACAGTTACCCACAGATCCTGATGAGATCCAATGCAGAAGGTCCATGTAGTGGAAGTTTGTACGGAGCACATCATCATCATATGCCAACTCATTGGCAGTGGTGGAGTGGAGAGGCGAAGAGGGACCAGTGGTGGATGAAGTGGTCACTCAACTTCGGCAATATGAAGAAAGTCTCTCTTCTCCCCTTGTCTCAGCTGTGGAGAAACTGTCCCGGAAGGTCCAGCAACTTGAAGAGAATATGTTCTCCCTACCTGTACAAGCCAGTATCTCAGCTGTTAGGAGCAGACGTTTCTCCACTCAAAATAGAGAATACAGGGGGTACACAACATGAAGCACCCTGTGTGGGTCTGCTTGCGTGACCACTGAGAGGACATGAGGAAGGGGGATGGACAAGCTACTTCTATCCTACGGGCACAGGTACAGGAATAGCAAGGAAGAACAACCACAAAAGGGGTCATCTCCAGGAAAAGTGCCACCCCAGTTTCCAGTGTGCAGTTCCCCAGACAGAGTAGAAGGCCTGAGCTTACTTCTGATCCCCTTGAAGGAACTTCCAAATCATTTCTGCAAGAAGTGAGTAATGGATACTATGACCAGTATTAGAGGGGTCCTGCCTCCAGCCTGGTGGGGGAAAGGGACAACTGGGTTTATTGGACGGTGTGGATTCAATCGCCTGGCACGTCAGACCCACAGGAGTATAAAGCTCTACTGGACACAGGCACACAGTGTACCCTGATACCATCAAGCTATAGAGGGGCAGAACCCACTTATACTTCTGGAGTCACAGGTGGATCCCAAGAGTTGACTGTACTGGAAGTGAAGTGAGCCTAACTGGGAATAAGTGGCAAAAGCATCCTATTGTGACTGGCCCAGATGCTCCATGCATCCTTGGTATAGATTATCTCAGGAGAGGGTATTTTAAGGACCCAAAAGGGTACTGGTGGGCTGTTGGCATAGCTGCCTTGGAGGCGGAAGAAGTTAAACAGTTGTCTAGCTTGCCTGGTCTCTCAGAGGACCCTTCTGTTGTGGGGTTGTTGAGGGTTGAAGAACAACAGGGGTTTATTGTTACCACAACGGTTCATCGGCAGCGATATCATAGAATCATAGAATTGCCTGGGTTGGGAGGGACCTTTCAGATCATCTAGTCCATATATTGAACTAACCGAGATTCTCTGATCCCCATCCATAAGCTGATTCGTCAACCAGAGATTCAAGGAGTGATCAGCAAGACTCGCTCACGCTTTAACAGTCCCATATGGCCGGTGCAGAAATCTAATGGAGAGTGGAGGCTAACTGTGGACTATCGTGGCCTGAATGAAGTCACACCACTGCTAAGTGCTGCCTTGCTGGACATGTTAGAACTTCAATACGAACTGGAGTCCAAGGCAGCCAAGTGGTATGCTACAACTGATATCGCTAATGATAGAATCATACAATCATTCAGGTTGGAAAAGACCCTTGGGATCATCGAGTCCAACCATCTACCCTACTCTACAAAGTTCTTCTCTACACCATATCCCCCAACACCACATCTAAATGACTCTTAAACTCATCCAAGGATGGTGACTCTATGCATTCTTCTCAATCCCTCTGTCAGTAGAGTGCAGGTCACAGTTTGCTTTCACTTGGAGAGGTGTCCAGTACACCTGGAATCGACTGCCCCAGGGGTGGAAACACAGCCCCACCGTTTCCCATGGACTGATCCAGACTACACTGGAACAGGGTGAAGCTCCAGAACATCTGCAGTACATTGACGACATCATCGTATGGGGCAACACAGCAGAAGAAGTTTTTGAGAAGGGGAATAAAATAATTCAAATCCTTCTGAAAGCTGATTTTGCCATAAGATGAAGTAAGGTCAAGGGACCTGCACAAGAGATCCAGTTTTTAGGAATAAAATGGCAAGATGAGTGCCATCAGATCCCAATGGACGTGATCAATAAAATAGCAGCTATGTCTCCACCAACTACTAAAAAGGAAGCACAAGCTTTCCTAGGCATTGTGGGTTTTTGGAGGATGCATATCCCAGATTACAGTCTGATTGTGAGCCCTCTGTATCAAGTATCCTGAAAGAAGAACGATTTTAAATGGGGTCCTGAGCAGCAACAAGCTTTTGAACAAATTAAACAGGAAATAATCCATGCAGTATCTCTGGGGCCAGTGCGGGCAGGACAAGAAGTTAAAAACGTGCTCTACACCGCAGCCGGGGAGAATGGCCCTACCTGGAGTCTTTGGCAGAAAGCCCCAGGGGAGACACGGCGGTCGACCCCTAGGGTTTTGGAGTTGGGATACAGAGGATCCGAAGCGCGCTATACTCCAACAGAAAAGGAGATACTGGCAGCATATGAAGGGGTTTGAGCTGCTTCGGAAGTGGTTGGTACAGAAGCACAGCTCCTCTTGGCACCTCAGCTGCCAGTGCTGGGCTGGATGTTCAAAGAAAGGGTCCCTGCCACTCATCATGCAAGGGATGCTACATGGAGTAAGTGGATTGCACTGATCACGCAGCGAACTCGAATGGGAAACCCCAGTTGCCCAGGAATTGTAGAGGTGATTATAGACTGGCCACAAGGCAAGGATTTTGGAATGTCACTGGAGGAGGAGGTGATACATGCGGAAGAGTCTCCACAGTATAATAAACTAAGACCATATGTAAACCCCTGTTCACATATGGGTCCTGCCCCATTGTGGGAAAGCATCAAAAGTGGAAGGCTGCTGTGTGGAGTCCTACAAAACAAGTTGCAGAAGCCACTGAAGGACAAGGTGAATCAAACCAGTTTGCAGAGGTGAAAGCAATTCAGCTGGCTTTAGACATTGCCAAGTGGGAAAAATGGCCGGTACTTTATCTCCATGCATGGATGGTGGCAAATGCCTTGTGGGGGTGGTTACGGCAGTGGAAGCAGAGCAACTGGCAGCACAGAGGCAAACCCATCTGGGCTGCAGAAATGTGGCAAGATATTGCTGCCCAGGTAGAGAACCTGCTTGTGAAAGTATGTCACGTAGATGCCCAAGAGCTGGGCCACTGAGGAACATCAGAACAATCAGCAGGTGGATTGGGCTGCTAAGATTGAAGCGGCTCAGGTGGATCTGGACTGGCAACAAAAGGATGAATTATTCATAGCTCGATGGGCCCATGACTCCTCAGGCCATCAAGGACAAGACGCCACATATAGATGGGCTCATGACCGAGTGGTGGATTTGACCATGGACACTGTTGCACAGGTCATCCATGGATGTGAGACATGCACTGCAATCAAGCAAGCCAAGCGATTAAAACCTCTTTGTTATGGAGGACAATGGCTGAAATACAAATATGGGGAGGTCTGGCAGATCGACTATGTCACACTCCCACAAGCCCATCAAGGCAAGCACCATGTGCTCACAATGGTGAAAGCAACCACTGGATGGCTGGAAACATACCCCGTGCCCCATGCCACTGCCCGAAACACCACCCTGGGCCTTGAAAAGCAAGTCCTGTGGCGACATGGCACCCCAGAGAGAATTGAGTCGGACAATGGGACTCATTTCCAAAACAACCTCATTGACAGCTGGGCCAAAGAGCATGGTATTGAATGGGTCTATCACATTTCCTATCTTGCACCAGCCTCTGGGAAGATAGAACACAACAATGGACTGTTAAAAACTGCATTGAGAGCAATGGGTGGTGGGACTTTAAAACATTGGGATACACATTTAGCAAAGGCTACCTGGCTAGTTAACACCAGGGGATCTACCAACCAAGCTGGTCCTGCCCAATCAAAACCTCCACGTACTGTGGAGGGAGATAAAGTCCCCAAAGTGCACACAAAGAATATGTTAGGGAAGACCACTGGGGTCAGTCCTGCCTCAGGCAAAGGCAAACCCACCCGTGGGATTGCCTCTGCTCAAGGACCTGGGTGCACTTAGTGGCTGATATGGAAGGATGGGGAAGTTTGATGTGTACCTCATGGGGACCTGATTTTGGGTGAGGATAGCCAATGAATGAAACTGTATGATGTTAATTGCTAAATGACCCTGCCACTGAACATCTCATTTCTATAACTGCTATTGGTTGTACTGTAGTAAGAATCACCCAAACTAATGGCAAATCGACTCTGATGAAAAACCGAGTAAAGTGCAGCAGTGAAGGGATCAGAACTGATCTCAGCAGCTGGTGCCCAGCAACTTCATTGAGACTGACGTCTTCCATGGACCATGGACATGAGCTGCACTGGATACATTTGCTGCAAGCCCCAGAAATACAGCATGTGACAGTCCAGCCCCACATACCCCATCCTGCATGTCCTGAGAGACTGTTCTAACAGATGGAGCCCAAAGTCATGGATTAAATTAACTCAACGGACAATTTAGAGTGATGGCCCACAGACTAAGGACATTATACCTGTATGGATATATATATGTACATATATATATATATGTCAGGGAAAACTGATAGCATTTAATTGGAAACTGTAGGATCTGGGTACGACATGGAATGGTATGGAATAAGGGGTGGATGATGTCCTGGGTCTGGCAGGGAGAGGGTTAATTCTCCCCAGGCTCTAGCAGGGACACAGGTATTCCATCCCATGGGAGCCATGCCCAGGGGGTACCCAGGAGCTGCTGGAGAAGGGGAGAGGGGAGGGAGAGTTCACCACAGGGGAGTGGAGCAGGCTGGGGCATCCAGTCGGCAAGTGGTGGTATCATAATCATGGTTGCATATTCCTTTCTCAGTGTTATTGTTGTTGCTTTCTTGTTCCCTTTGATGGTCTGTAAAATTCCCTTTGTCTCAAGCCATGAGATTTGCCTTTTTTCTTCCGATTCTCCCCTGACGGCCATGGTGGTGGTGGGGGGGGCCGGTCTGAGAGAGCAGCTGCCACCTGGCTTTGTTGCTGTCGGAGGCCAAACCACCACAGAAGGTAGACAACATCCTTTGTTTATTACACATATTCATTCGCATACCCTCTCACAGAGGGTAACTCACTGCTGCAGTACTTAAATTGGACTTTGCCCATGCATCGCATTCCTTTCTTCATCAGAATGCCCAAGGCCTGACTTAACGATTTCAAATTCCTTTAACACAGGCAAAATACATAATCTGTGCCTGGCCCGAGTCGCCAGCGCCTCACAGCCTTGTCTGCTCAAAGAGGGGTTAATCCTCGTGGCTTGCCATCTAATGACGTACGGCAGCGGGATGTAACTCATTATTCTCCTTTTGGGCACTCGCAGTGGGTTCATGGTTCTGTTGATGCCTTTTCAGGCCCACTGCGTGTCTCCGCGCACACTGGGGAGAAAGGGAGTGATATTCGCAGGCCTCGGACTCGCTGTTTCACTACTTTGGGACTGCCCAAGGTCATCAAGACTGATAACGACTCCGGGTACATTTCTCAAACTACCCGTTCCTTTTTACAACAACGGGGTACAGATCGCAATTTTGGCATTCCACATAATCCCACAGGACAGGTCATTGTTGAACATGGTCATGCTCTCTTAAAACATATGCTTCAAAAACAAAAATGGGGGAATATGTCACCCCAGGAACAAATGGATAATGCTGTTTTCATGCTTAATTTTCTAAATATGTCATCATCTCTGGAGCGACTGACAAGTACCATGGAAAGGCATTTTGCAATACCAGAAGGTTTCATAAAATGCCCAAAAGTTCTATATAGAGACCCTTTGTTTGCTGTCTCGTGGCATGGGCCAGTGGAATTGATAATGTGGGGGAGAGGGTATGGGTGTGTTCTTCTTCCATCAGGGCCACGTTGGATTCCTGCTTGGCACGTCAAGCCCTGTCATGAGCTGGACAACCGTCACAAAGAACCCTATACCACAGGTGGAGACCATGGATCTGAACAAGGAGAAGAGAACTCAGAAATGGAAGAGACCGTGTAGAGACGGCCCAATCACATGGGGAAAATTAAAACACCTACAACAACACGCAAGTACCATGATGGCAACTGTGGGTGCACCCCCAACCCCAGTTAACATCCTTTTGGCTTACCTAGCCATCATTAGCAGCAATAGTACAGTAAGAGTTGTTTTGTTGCTGCACTTGATAAGCTGCATTGCGAATGCTCAACATCTTTACTGGGCACATGTTGCAGATCCCCCTTTGTTTAAACCCATAATGTGGTGGGACCCTGAAGTTCCGATGTCTAATAACAACAGCAAATGGATAGGGGGAACATGGCTTCCACCAGCGGGTTTTTTAGAAAAAGGAAAGGATTTATTTGATAATAATGAATTTAATAACACTGCTAGTCCTTTCTTTACCAAAATCTAGCACATGGCTACACCTTTTTTCACAAGGCATGTGGCTCATGGTGTGTACAGTAAAAAAGGTTGTGTTTATAGTTTAGATTTAACTCACATTCACAATGACTCTGTTATGATTTGCACCTCTCACCCTTATGTATTTGTAGCATCAGCACATGTTACTATTTCACAAATCAATCACACTTTCCAGGTAAATTTGACTAAGCCTTGTTGTTTTAGTTGTCTTTCTTATGAGAATATTTCTGCATATAATCTATCTGTGATGTTACCAATGAGACCCCGAGCTGAAGTGCGGCTCCCAGTAAATTTAACACAGGACTGGGAAGGAGAATCAGGATTGGGCCAATTAGTACACATCTCAAAGCAACAGCGGACTAGAAGCAAGATATCAGTAAGTTGGCTTATAGCTTTTATGGTATCTGCAATCATTATATTAGCCACTGCAGCCATAGCAACCACAGCATCGACTAAATCTGTACAGGTGGAAGTAGCTTGGCGTTAAGCAATGTAACACAAGATCTTGCTATGCAGACAGGTATTGATCAGCAAATTTTGGCCCATTTAGATGCTCTAGAAGCGGCAGTAATTTGGTTAGGGGACAGGCAGAGTGCTCTAACCACACGCACACGATTGCATTGTGATTGGGAACCTACAGATAAGAATTTATGTGTTACTGCCCTGCAGTGGAATCAAAGTACTTGTGAGTGGCATCAAATTAAGCAACGTATACTGGGAGCCTTCTCGACTATTGTAACGGGATGGTTCAAGATCTAAACAAAGCCTTACAAGGACAATTGATGGAATTACAAAAATTGCCACAGAAAAATGTTTTAGACAAATTATTGGACAGTGTAAAATGGTTAAATCAAAAAAAAAAAAAGGAGGGGGTTACAGGCCTTAATCTGAAAATATGGATTTTCGTGGGGTTGCGTTGCACTTGTGCTGGTTTTATTCTTGCAGTTGTCAGAGTCACCTGGGGAATGGAGCACGGCCCCCGAAGAATTGAAGTCAAAGTACTCCCCGTCCTCGCTGTGAACCCAATCTTCATAAACAAAAAAGGGGGAAATGCTGGGGCCATGCAGAACACCTGGAAGATCGACCAAGACTGATTTTAGAACCCTTCTGAACATATGGCAGATCCAACAAAATTTCATCAGAACTAAGACTGTATTGCTTTAAGAATAAGATTGTTTCGAGCTGGCCAGACAGAAAAAGAGAAAAACCAACAACAAAAAAACCCACCATTGTGTGTGTCTGTGAAGGTCAGGCTGGAAAACCGCCTGGAGGAGTGTGTGTAGAGAGATGTGGCTGAAAACAGTCGCATTCTGTGAGAATGGGAGTGCTCACCCTGTCTGGCAAAACAGCTCAGAAACTAGCTCTGTATATATAGTTTTGTGTATGTGAATAAAGGCTGCTGCTGCTGCTTATGGCATACAGTTGTGTCCTGATCAATCATCGCTGCACTCCTTCCACAGGCAAACCATCTGGGCTTCTTCTCAGGTGGCCTTCCTTCAAATCCTGGTCCAGTTAAAATGCAGCTCATGCTGGGGTTTTTACACCAGCGTTTTGCTTACAGATTCTTAGCAGATGGGGAAAATAATACCTCTTAAAAAAAGGAATTATAGTTAAGGAGTAACTAAAAAATATAAAGGAGAGCAGTTAGTTGCCATCGTTTCCAGACTGAGAAAGACAGAGATATGATAACTAAGCATTTGAATCAGAAAAGATAAACATGGATATTAAAAAGTGCTATCATGGGCATTTTAAACCTAAAGTTTAGGCTGAATAAAATGTTCGGTACAGTTCTGTTAATTAATAACCACCCTTGTGTTTTCAACATTTGGGAGCAGAGAAGTGCAGGATTTTCTAAACCATAAAAACTTATTTAGAAACCCAAATACCACTAATTATCAGCCCCTTCAGTGTGGAGTGAACATGTAGGTAATAATATGATGCTGATGCGTGTCTTCTCAGCATTCAGCAGATGCCGCAAGAAGATTTAAATTTTTGGTACAGCAAGATAGGGAGCAAGTACAAAAAAAAGCACAATATGATGAGATTGTCTTTCCATTGCATGGGTTCATAGTAACCAGAAACGGCCAAAATATATTTTGTCCACATTTCTGCTCCCCAGCTTACCCCGAGATGCAGTCTACGTCAGAAGTGACACTACTGAGCTAGGATCTCATACTGAGCTCAGCAACAGCTGGACGAAGCCACACAGCTCTTGGATGTGAGGAGATGCAGCTGCACAACGCTGAGCCAGGACCCATGCGTGGACTTACCAGATGAGTTTCAGCTCTGTTTTCTGTGCTTGTGTGCTGCAAGCACAGCCGTCACAGGGACATGGGCAGGTACGCCCACTAAAATTAGACCTTCATGGACTTAAAAGGAAGCAATGAGCTGCTACTGTAAAGTGCCAGGGAGTGGAAAAGTGTTTCAAGAGCATCAGAGATGATTTATCCCTCTAAATGGGCTGACCTGAAAACTGTGGGGACACACAGACAAAGCGTTTTAATAGCAGTTTGTCAGGAAACAGAGAATAACCATTATTGACGACTGCCTCATTCGTAAATCTCTCGAGTGCTGGTGAGAGAGCGCGGCCGGCTCTGCCGCTGATGCAGGCTGCCAGCCTTGCGTCCAAGCCACCGAGCTGTGGTGGATTGGATTGGTGCAGGATTCCAGCCTGCACCCACGGAGGCACCCACACCGTATAACCTGTCTCTGACAGCTCACACCTTCCCGCAGCCTCTGTGTGCTGTGCGTCATGACTGGGCGGCTTGGTCTCGTCTCCTTGTGTCCCTCAAGGGGTTGAGGATGGCATTCTCCCCTGCTGTCCCCATCCTGGGCAGCCTAGCAGAAGGGCAGACCCTGCTCCTTCCCAGGGATGACAAGGTGTGCCAGGGAGCAGGTCTGGGCTGACATCAGAGAAACAGAAACAGGGAAATTCTTTGGCCCATCCTTTCTTCTCCTGGGAACTGCGTCCCCTGCAGCCTGTCCTCTGGTTTGCAGGCTTGAAGGGATTTCTTTGAGCCACTCTGGGGTCAAACCTCCAGCTCTTGCCTTGGGCTCAAAGACTTTAGATGATACTTAGAGAGGCAGGGATGAATCTGGGCATCACCACAATGTCCTGAACAGAAAAAAATTACCTTTGCCTACAAAACAAATGCATGGAGATTTTCTCCTGCTTCAGATCAGTCTCTCAGCCACCTCTTAGCTGTCCCTTTTCTCTGCAAGCTGTATCTGGCAGGCGGGGCTTTTCAGGATGAGACAGCTCTGCCTACCCAGCCAAATAACTGAAGGTCCACAAATGATTCCAGGCTCTAAGGTGTCAATTCTCTTGTTTCCACAGTGTATGGGGCTGGCTCCATCTAGAGCCGACAAGCAGTGTCATAGCACACAGTCCTTGACTCTGAGCCTTGAGGGTCACAGGGATACGGGGATATTAAGACATAATTATATTTTTTCTCTGCTTTTCACTTCAAAGCACTGTAACGTGATGGGTTTGTCAGAAGCTACCAGAATAGTTTTCATTCAGCAGCAGCCTGAGATAGGGCTCAGGGATAAACTAACATTTGAACAATGAGGACAGCAGTGACCAAAACGTTCGATCTTATTTGGCAGTGTAAACTCACTCTTATTTGACCGTGTAAACTCATCCCCAGATGTCAAACAGACAAGTAGCCCTCAGGTCTGTTTCTCATCCTCCAACTCAGACTCCCACCACAGAAGCATTGTTCTGCCTAAGTAAGAGAGAAAAAAGCAAACAAACCCCCCAATTCTTTTGCTTTCACAGAATCAGAGAATCACAGAATGATGTAGGGTTGGAAGGGACCTCTGGAGATCTGGAGTGATGCGAGTGCTTTACAAGTGCAGCGATGTCCAGAAGATCTCTGCTTCCTTTAAGCTATCTAGTATCATCTTCTCTATTATGTTCCTCTATAGAGCATGCTTTGTTTTCCAAGTTCTGCCTGAAACCTGCTCAGTTCTTTCCCAAAGAACATCTCTTCTCTAGAGGAAATATGAGAGAAATAACTAACTTTTGGACAGCCTTACCACCAGCAATTGCATTTCCACGTGTTATGGTCTTGGTACCTCATTGTTACAGTAGCTTGATCAAATAACTCCACGGGCTGCAAACTTGCCAAACCAGATAATCTCCTGAGAGGTGAATAAGTGTCAGTCACTCCACAGGGCAACATTACAACAGTAAGAAAAGCATTTGTGTGCAAAGATAATGGTCCTCAAAACATTTCAATAAATCTGTTAGGAAACAGTAGTTAAACAATTACCAGGATTTTACCTGCCATGTGAAAAACACGATGTTGTAGGTGTTGCTGGAGGAACCACAGACCAAGTTTCAGGCTTCACCACATTAAGCACCATTTGCCCTTAGAGCAGACCAATGCTCCCCAGAAGCGTCCAGCTGCAGGAAGGAAAGCAAATCTGAAGGGCTGAGGTATTTGTTGTTTTGAATGGTCTGCACTCAGCCCTTTTTCTTTCCTTCTTCCCACTTTGGAGAGCCTCAGAGTCGTGACTCACAGGCAGGAGAGGCAGCCTGCGTGGGAAGGGGCTGCTCACCGCTGCTAGCATGTAAGTGTCTTAACTCTTCACAGCATGTGGATTAATCCCCAAATTGACAAGCTGGAGAAAGGAGATGTGTGTAGTATAAAACGCAGTGGAAATAAAATCAGTAAAATGTTACCCTTACTGACCTCATAATTTTTTAATTTGCTTTTCTGTGCATCTGTGCCCGTGTCTGCAGCGCATCACAGCCCACGCTGGCTGCTTGATCTGCTGCTGCCTGCAGAGCTAAATAAGCAAACAGGATATTCCTCAAAAGAGGACAGTGAACCTGCAGTCATGTTTCTCCGGGCTGGTTGGCCTTGGAGGTCTCTCAGCTTCTTTCAGAAGAATATCATATAAAGACAAAGACACCTTTCACCTTCTATTTCCTGTTTTTACACGGTTGAAAAAAATCTCTTAGCTACTCAAATATGTGGAATTTTAAAAGCAGAGGGGTCTTTTGTTGTTTTGTTTTTGGTTGTTTTTTTTTAAATTAACTTTTGAAACATACACTAAAGCTGCCTGGATTTATAACAATGCTGATGTATTTTGAGAAAAAACTCATGGATTAAAACTTTTAGAAAATTTCCATGCAGGAAACTTATGTCTCATCTTAAAATTCAAATACATTTTGGGCAACGGTAGCCTGCTTGAAATCTCATGCTCTGATACAGTTCCCCATTACTTTAATACAAGGTCAGAAAAATGAACGTTGCTCTCATGTTTCTCTGGAGTAAATATTTGTCTAACAGTGATGGAAAGTCAATGTCGTGTAACATTATAATAAACACAGCCTTTAAAAGAATGGTAATATTACCAAATGAAATTAATTTTATGTTCCTCTGCAGAGGAACATAAATTTTACTCTTAATTTTACTTCCCATTGTGTACATGAATGACACGACTTTCAGTTATGGGATTGCATGTTAGTTTTTATGATTCCCTGCCTTATCTGGTTCACAGGAGGACGGTGTTCAAAAGCAGTTATTTAATATTTTCTTTCTCCTCTCTCTCAATTATGGGTAGGTATCTTTATCAAACCCTGCTCTGAATAGGGAATTAATTTCTTCAGAGCACTTTCTTCAGAGTGCTTTTTGTAGCACTCAATGACATTGAAGAAACATTTGCATATTTTGATACTTAACATTTTTTAGATGCCCTCATTTGATGAAGTGGTGTTATCACTCCTATTTTATAAAACAGGAGCTGAGACAGAGAGAGAAGAGCAAATGCATCTTGTATTCAGGATGCCTGGAACCAAGGGTCTGAGAGAAGTATGGTTCAAAAATAAGTAAAAATTCTATTTGTGTTTCAATTTAACAATGTCTGGATATGTCCTCAGAAAGACTGGAAAAGTTTGTTCATTATAATTACTTCTTCTGATAACAAAGGTAGGATGACGTCCTTCATATGAAGTTAACAAACAGGGGGAAAATAGAATATTTTGCTTACGGATTTGGATATTTTGTAACGGCGGAGAGAGGATGAGACTTAGGACTCTCCCAGTACTTGGAAGTGGTCACACCTTTCCCATCTTCTCCTGCAAACACTGTCTTCTCCCAAGTTTTGGCTTCTCATTCCAAGCCAATTCTTTCTTCTTCTGACTCTTTATTGCAGTCATTTTGCCCTAATCCAGCAAAGGCTGTTTTTTCCCCATAGAATTTCTTCATCTGTTTTCCCGACATCCTGTGCACAAGAGAAGTATAATCTTTTGAAAAGGCTTAAAAACACAGCCCTTGCCCAAAGCTCATTCCCGAGTCTATACCCAATTTTATTTTCAAAGTAATGGAGAGAACAATTTGAGCTTTTCAAAGAGAAATGTGCCAGAACATTTCCTTTATTGTCCTCCAAATGGTTGTCATCTCCCTGTTTAAGGGTTGCTTGTATCAGCAGCTTAATAACATTAACCTCAAGGAGCTATGAGAACAGTACAGGTGACCTTGTCTTCTTTGAACTAAAAAGCCCTGTTTTGAGGTGGGTTTTTCTGCAAAATACAAAATGTCTTCAAAGATTTCTCTGTAAAATTAAGAGCTGATAATGGCTCCCAGATCCTACCGTAATTCTTCTTCAGTGAAGCATCCTCCTTAAAAAAACAGGCTGTATCACAGAATCACAGAATGTGAATATGGGGTTGGAAGTGACCCCTGGAGATCATCTAGTCCAACCCCCCTGCCAAAGCAGGTCCACCTAGAGCAGGTTGCACAGGAACGTGTCCAGGTGGGTTTTGAATGTGTCCAGAGACAGAGACTACACCACCTCTCTAGGCAGCCTGTTCCAGTGCTCTGCCACCCTCAAGGTAAAGAAGCTCCTCCTCATGTTTAGGTGGAACTTCCTATGTTCAAGTTTGTGTCTGTTGCCTCTTGTCCTGTCACTGGGCACCACTGAAAAAAGACTGGCCTCATCCTCTTGACACCCACCTTTTAAGCATTTATAGGCATTGATCAGATCCCCCCTCAGTCTTCTCTTCTCCAGACTAAAAAGACCCAAGTCCCTCAGCCTCTCCTCCTAAGAGAGATGCTCCAGGCCCCTAATCATCTCTGTAGCCCTCTGCTGTACCCTCTCCAGCAGTTACCTGTCCTTCTGGAACTGAGGAGCCCAGAACTGGACACAGTACTCCAGATGGGGCCTCAGCAGGACAGAGTGATATCCTGCCCAGAAAGGCTGGATAACCTCTCTCGACCTGCTGGTCACACTCTTCCTGACGCACCCCAGGATGCCATTGGCCTTCTTGGCCACAAGGGCACATTGTTGGCTCACTGTCATCCTGTTGTCCACTAGGACTCCTAGACCCTTCTCCTCAGAGAGTGAAGATGAAGAGCTGATGTTACACAGTCTCTGATGGCTGGTTCCACCTGACCCTCTGCCTCAGGCTTTCTTCTGTTTATTGTTTTCTTTCATGGTTCTTTTTAGGGTGTAGCAGAAGAATTAAGGTGAGGTTCTAGTGACATCCAGCAATCTCTGGCCTGCTGTCACTTTGTCATTTGTGAGCTGCAAGCTCACCTGAAACCCCTAGAGGAAATCTCTGAGAAGTTTCACTGTACTACCTTCAGCACACTTGCTACCAACAACGGCCCAGCAGCCTCCACCTCTTGTTTTGCTGTTACACTCTCTGAGAACAGGAGAAGGTACCCTCCCTGCCCCCTAAGGTGCTCAGTGCTGAATGGAAGGGCTGTGAGATCATGGCTGCCTCATCATTTGCTGCTCTGAACAGTCTTGATAACATAGAGACAATATCTGAAGCTCAGGAGGTTGCTGTGGTCTGGAAGAACATCAGTGGCCATCTACCACTCAGCCTCCTGCAATAGGCCTTGGGGGAGGAGAAGGTGCAGTGTGGAGGAAGAGGAGGAAGAAAGAAACAGCTCAGAATTTCAACAAAGTTATTTCAGGACATTTCATACCTTACCCTTGAATTCAAAACTGATCCCTGATTAAACCCTAAGGAGCAAAGGAGCATGAGGCTGTAGCTCGGGATGACTATATTTGTTGCTAATGCCAGATAGCCTCCTGAGCATATACTTTTTACACTACCTTTCCCCTCATCTTTGGATGCAGTTCTAAAGACAAATATTTCATTCAGAGTGTGGGCACAACACTCCTTCCCTCAAATGAGGGAAGCTCAGTTTTGTGGCAGTTCACTCTCTGATCCGTGAAGAGGAAGAGGTGAGATCTGCTGCTGTTGCAGGCCTTCAGCAGCAGCTCTGAGATGTCGGAGCTCATTTGGCTTTGTCTGTGATAATGGCGTGTGAGGGGACATGCTTTAGCAGGAAGTGGTTTGTCTGAGGAAGTATCTAAAGCTGGAGACCTGTCACTGCTGCTGTGAGAGTATCAAAACCCAGCGGGTTGGTAGACAGTGTGCCTGGATTCCAGCTTTTCATCCCTCTCGTGAGCCCAGGCAGGGCCTGGGAAATTCATGCTGAGATGCAGGTCAGCCCCAGGGGTCTTCCAGCCGGAAGGTTTAGGGATATGAAAGCAGGGAGGTAGTGTCTCTCCCCTAGACAAAGACCTGTTCCTCCAGAGGAAGGGGGGAAGTCTCTCTTCAGGAAGAGGCAACTTGTGTCTGGAGGATGCTACATATGAAGGAGGAACTGCAGTCTGAGCAAGAGAACTTGTCCCTTTCTTCTCTGCAGCTCAATCAGACCATTGTCAGGGCTGTGGCGGTTGTGATGGACCTCTCTCTTCACAAGGAATTGTGTTGACCATCAGAAGTATTTGACCAGCAGTCAAATCTGGGGACAAAGAGTTGTTCTCTGCAGAGAAACAGCCCCAGCCATGCTGAAGGACAGACTTACTGGAATCACCATTGTCTCTCAGATGCTCCTCCTGAGGCATGCAGAGAGCACAGAGTGAGTCAAAGGAGTCAGATAGAGGACCTGGGAAGGGGTCAGAGAGGCATGGGACCTGGGAGTGATCCTGGAACAGGGTACATAGCTCTGGAAGCAGACACACGCAAGCACTTTCACCACCCAAGCCCCTGTTCAGAGGTTACTTGTTAGTACCTGCCAAGTACTACAAGGGCTGGTAGTTTGAACTGGCAGGTCCTGCTGTATCTCAGGCTTCATACAAGGGCAGGGCCAGAATGGGGAGTGTAAGGTTTTACTAGTGTTTGTAACTGAAGAAATCAAATGAAACTTTTGGGAACACCTGGAAGTACAAGATGGGAGACCTCTGTTCTTTTGCAACACCCTTCCAGAGCTTCCAGCCTTGCAGCCTGCAGGAGAGAAACCCTGGGAAGGGAAGATGTAGGTCATTCAGCCCTGTTACAAACAGTTCGCTCTGGCAGTACTCAGATTTGGGAAGGCTGTGTTTGCAGATGGCTGGGTTGCCTGCTGTCATTTCCTAATGCCATTTAAATAATCCTTTATTTACAAAGTGTTTTGGTTGCAATATACATCCGGACGCCAACAGTACAGAAAAGGGAGTGGGGCACAGCTTTGTATTCCAATGTGTTAGCAGAGACTGAGCCTGTAACAAGCTCTAGCAAATTGTCAGCTGCTTGTACAACAGCACCATCCACCATCCACTCCAGTTAGCAACTCCAGACCAAATGCTGACCTGCAGTTCTCAATTAACCACAGAGGCAGGTAAATGAATGGCAGGTAATGAAGACCACACTAAGGTCTAGAGATCTGATATTTCTCCATTTGGAGTGCATAGGGACTTTTTTTTTTCCCAAAAAATGATTTAGGGATTTTTTTTTTTTTATAAGACCCCTTGCTTATGCCATAGTGCAGAGCTTCTAGCAGCTGGAAGTTTGATTACTTCGGGCAGCAATTGCTGAGGGGATCAAGAGAGCCTTCGCCTGTGAAGAACAGATGGCATTGCCTCTGAAACACTTCAGATGCTGGCTAGGAGAGTTGCACCTGAATTTCCATGCCCTGCTGACTCCTGCACAATCACCACAAGATCTACAGATCACCCCTGCAATTTCCTTCCCCTATTGTGTCTGGAAAATGTATTTTCCTTCTGAAAACCCTCGACCCCATTAGACATCATACAGGGCTCAAGTATCAAAACGACAGAGACAAAAAGTCTCCTGAGCCGGATGCTGAACAGGTTACATAAATTCCTCAGACAGATCATTTTAAAAAAATTTTTTCACAAGCCAAGAAGTGACTGTGGTGGGTTCATCCATCAGGTCCCTTCTGTAGTGTTTCTTGGTAGTTAGCAGGAAGCTATGCTGGTTTGTTTCCTCATCTTCTTGGTGCCACCAGAAAAAAAACCAAACCCTTCACTTTTTCAAACATCCGAGCACAAAGAGTTCTCCTGAATAAGAGCTTAATTCTTTGTCTCACTTCATAGTCAGCGTGAGGGTTACCTTGTACTCTTTCTAGCATTCTTATTCTATGAGTAATTCTTATTTAATTTTATTATTTAATTTAATTCTTATTCTATGAGTAAATGCCAGTGACCTCAATAGGAGCCTCAGCAGAGAAAGATCATTTTAAGTACAGCAGAGACATCGGGAGTACTTACTATTAAGTTGTTTCTTCTGCTCACTCTTTTTGCAAAAATCCAGCTCTCGAAGCAATGTCACAGCAGCATGAAAACACCTGTGTAGTGATGACAGCCAATCATGGAGGTGAATATAGTATAACCTTCATTAAAAGCAGAATTACAAACTTCCCTAAAACAGACATAATACTCCACCCACCTTTTAAAATACAATAATTGCTTTGATCCACAGGTTAGAAACAAGGTCGTTCACGTGAGCCTTTGAAAGCAAGTCTGCAGTATAAGCCTAGGTGCAGAAAAAACCTGAAAGGTGGTCAACAAAATCCTTTCAGTGTATGTAAAGTCCAAACCATTACTAGTTTCCTTCAGTACATTAGAATATACTGCATTTCTAGGACAGCAGACACTGTTCAGTAGAGACATCTGCTTTTTATGTACAGTGCATAGAAATTTCTTTAACATCATTATTAGAAGAACACATGATATACAGTTCCTTTAGATCAAGGTAAATGATAATTAATGACATCCCTTACAACAATTTGGACAATTCAGATTTTGATGCCTGTGCAGATTGATTTAAGTTGGGCAGGGAAGCAATCATATCGCTGTGATAGCTCAAGGGTTGTACACAATGTGAGTTGAGAGCAGTTAGCGTGGGATTAAGCATCTGCACAAGACTTCTCCAATACTTCCCTTAGTCCCATCCCACCATTTTGGGCCACACAGCCATCTTATGTAGTCACCAAGAAGGCCAGTTCTGCAGTTCTAAGCGACTATTAACATGGTGCATTCACTTTCCTGGGACTCACACACAAAGCTCAACAGAGCAGTTAGAGACTGGTGATCCAGCTCGGTATTCTCCTGTATCCGCATGGCAGAGCCTCCCTGCACCTTTCTCCATATTTCTACTGGTGTCCCCATCCCACCCAGCCCCTGGGTAAGGTGGTGATACTAAGCTACACCACTCTTGGCTTCACTTCCAGAGCAGGTAGCTGTGCGTGGCTTTGATGCCATTTTCCCTTCAGCCGACCTAAAAATCAAACCAGTACCCAGCACCATAAAATGGGCTTACATTTCTTAATGGGAAGTCAGTGAAGGAGAATAATGAATGCTGAACTTCCTGTGGCTTGTGCATGCCACTGAGGATGTCTAGTTAATACAGATATGGCAGGGTTAGGTAACTAATTAGTCCATAGGGAGAAATAGTATAATTTTGATTATTCATATCAGCAATGTGACACTCATTATTGAAAAATAAAGATTGACACCAAGTGGCTTCCTCCTTACCAAGTTTTGACTCAGACAGTGGTGGAGCACCTCCACCTTGAGAAAACCACTCATGACCTGATTTCTGTCTTCACGTTCACCAAGTGCAGCCAGGACATCCTCTGCTCATGAAATGGGACTCTAGGCTTGGGATCTAAACTTGGCATCAAAACTCCTACTTAGAAACCACCCACTGCTCCAGTAAGAGAAATAAAACATGGACCTAAAATATACTCTTTATTCTGAAACCACCTGACAACACCCAGAGCAGGAAAAGCAGGGGGGTAGAGCTGCTTTTAGAGGAACACCATCTGCTACTGCAAGAAATATTTCTACTCTTCCCCTGTGTAATACAATTTGCATCACAAGTTTTAAATCTCACAAGGTACTAAGAGCCAATGAACGGTGCTATAAGGCAAGGAGCACTCAGAGGAGCTGGCTGCAACTCTCCTGCATCCAAGTGATGGAGAGAGAAGGGTAAAGGACTGCATGGAACAAACCTGAATCTCAACATTGCCATTTTTTTTCCTGGGGTATTTGAAAAAAGACAAATGGATGTAACCGCTTCTAGAAAAAGTGTAGTGATGAAGAGGGTGAAGATGGACTCTTTTCCTTAAGACCCAATTGGAATTTAGCTCATCTTTCGAAAAGGGCAAAATACCAAGGGAGCGGTGCCACTAGAATGTAAGTAGAATTGAGCTGGGCAGTTGCAGCAACGCATCTTAAAACAGCAAGATGCAGCTGAAAAGCTCAAACATGATGGGACTGCGGCCAATTTTTAGATCGTAGGTCACACAACAGATAGGCTATTTATCATTTGCTGATGTCTTCTCAACAGTTTTTAAAGGTTAAGTAGTTTTTGAACCAATTCGTGCTGCTCTGGCAGTTTTATGGGAGCAAAAATTAAAAGAACACAATTATAACTACTGTCCAAAGAGTTTGCTCAGGGCTTAGCATCAGACCACATGTATTGCACTACAGGTTTTCAGGTGGTGACATGTGACTGTTCCTGGAACCTTAAGTCACTTGCACTGCTGGAGTTCACAAAATCAATTTTATTTAAATAACCAAGAAGAACTCATACATATTTTATTGAGCGCTTTAGAAGACAACGAGAGATTCACTGCAGCAATTCATATTTTTAAATACAAAAGGGGAATTAGTAAAAAGTTAGGTTCATATCCAACGAGAAACATGAACACATCAGCTTTCAGGAGCTTTGAGTTTTAAAGACTGAGAACTCTACTTATATCGAACAGTTCAAACATGTCCACGTCACAAAATCTTAGTATTGCACTATAGCTCCTCGCCCAAAACACACAATGCACAATGTGCATCGGCATTACCCACTTAAAAAGGACCATCAGCGACACCTCAGCACAGCCAGACAATCTAGAGCAGGTCAGGGGGGTTGTGGGTTTGCTGGGAGAAGTACAGCTGTAAAACTGAGCAGTTCGGACACCAGCGTCCAACGCCAGCCCCGCTTCTTGGTGGTGATGCAACAGCCTCTGGAACTGCAGCTTTGCTACTGTCCTGTGCAGAGGGAGTGTTAATCCTATGGCTTTAAAGACTGTCTTTTAAATAAGGCTTGTCTTAGCTGAAAATCAAAGAGTTCTTGTAATACTAGCGCAAAGTATAGTACGGCAGCACTTCGGGATCCACTTGTTTAACAGCAGCTGCTGAATTCAAGTAAGTGCACTATTTCTTTGAGGTCAGCTGCAGCACACAAAGAGGTCCGTGCAAAGGTGGTAACATCGATTACTTCTCTTCCCTCCTCATCCTCAGCCGTACGGAGAGTGCTAACAGTCGAGAACGCGACAGCGGGTGACACAGAGGAACTGGAAAGTGGAAGTCCCACCTAGCTATAACAGAGGTGCTACTTTGTCTAAAAGGGCAACTGGCAAGGGGTGACAGGCAAGATACTTCAGTTACATGGACTATAGGGAAAAAGAAGGGACACATAACATTTGTGAAAGATACACACTGCCACCGCGGTGATTAAACCCCCACCCACCTCACCTTGTACCTAAAATTCAAGAACAAAGGTCATTTTAATGTTAACTGAAGGTAGAGGTCCTGGGCAGGGGGGACAACATTAAAGCCCAATGCTACTCTCCCCAGACAGTACAACAACAAACCAGGGCAGTTCAATTTCAAATTACAAACGCTTCCCCTTTTTTTGTCTGTTCCAACCCACTTCAGCTTCTTATCTTTAATTAAAGTGAAGTCACAGAGTGTGTAGGGAGAACAACCTGTCATTGTATTTACATCCACCTCGCATCCGCTGTCAGGTGCTTGGCCCTGCTGAGGCACTCGGGTGCTGCTGTAATGCAAATAAGAGCATCTTCTCAAGTGGGTTTTGGAAGACAGCAGGACTAATATTGCGTTTGATACTACAAACACGTTGAAACAAATTCCACACATGCAAATATCACAAAACCACTTGGACAAACCATTACAAAAATGGAACCAACTTCACTGATCTTCAGTCCAAACTCCAAGGCGGATTTGTTAGTCAAGAAGACCAAAACAGCTGAGAAACAGAAATTAAACTAACATTTAGCTTACATATCATTAGATTTTGTAAAAAAAAAGTAAGACATTTTTAATTTATGAATACATAGAAAATTCAAACCCCCTAACATTTACAGTACCCCGTTATACTAAGCCTATTTGCAGTTTCTCTTCCATCAGTGCCAAGTAAACTAATGCCAGACACACTGTTGAGATGGCCAACTGAGACATCTCAGGCTCCTTCCTGCTGCCAACTTCAATTGCATCCACCCCTTGTCACTTGTTACTCGTGACGGAAATTTTTTGTTCTTGCTCCTTGTGCGTTGGTTTGGGTTTTCTTTAATAAATAAGGAAAGTCTACCAGATGCTTTCTCAGGTACCTGATTGCTGATTATTACACAACAAGTATTCTGTAAACCAGTGTGGCCTCGGAGGAACTGTGAGGCCACTGAGACAGTTGGATTCAAAGGGTAGCACCTTGCGTTGAGCGCAGCCAGGGTGGAGGAGAAGGCCTCCTGCAGCAGGAAGCTCCTGCCTGCTGTGGCGGGGAGACATCAGCACGAGGAATCTATGAGTCTTTGGCGAAGCTTTTTATCTTCTCTCGGACTCACGCTGCCACTTGCCTCATGGTCTGTCAAAACTAAAGAGAAAGTAAATTTTTAGAAGTGAAAGGGCCACGAAACCAGGTGACACATTCTCGTTTACGAAGGAACTGCCACCGGGACAGTGCTGCAGGGCTGGAGCAGCCAGCAGCAGGATGCCCTGCAGCATCCCCTACCCTGATGGTGCACAGTCAGCATCTACCACTGGTTTGTTAACACCGCTACTAATTAAAACATGCTGAGGCCACTAGTGGCAGAAGAAAAGACAAGGAGCCACTGGCAAAGCTTTGCTGACGAGCGGTGAAGTTCACAGCTGCACCCGGGCAGAAGGAGAGGGTTGGACCAGCTGCAGCTGGTCATGGAACGGCAGCTTCTTTCTGCAACGCGCTTTGACAGAGCTTCGAGCATGAGTCTGTTCTGCTCTGGAGGAAGACAAGTCTTTGAAGTGTTTCTTGTGAGAAGAAAACAGTCTCAAAAGTTCTGCTTTCAGATAGAAACGAGTCAGACTCTCTATTAGCTTGTTTAGCTCCTTGAGCAGAGAATCCCCACTTTGGGCTCTTAAATTCTCCTACCAAACCCCACCCACCTGTAACTTCAAAAAGGGACACATTTAAGAGGAAAGCTATTTTCTGTCAGAATTACCCTAAACTGCTGTACGAAAACTGGCTGCCAGAAGTGCTTCTTCTAGCTTGAAATCAATTCTGCTTGTTTGTTCTGTATTCATCTGCTGTAAATTGATTTCTCCTCCCAACCTCAGCCTGCCAGAACAGCTTGACCAAAGTACAGAGGAACAGTTACCCTCTGGATGCCACTACTTCTTTTTTATTAAGCACAGGGCATAGCTTTCTGAAGAGAAAGTAGATTTAATTCCTTCCTGCCTTTGAAAGAGTTCTTTAATTTGCCCTGCTCACCTACTCAGGTCAGCTGCTAAACGTTTTGAAGCACCTTCACTTCCACGAGTGAAGGACTTTGTGACGAGGCAGCTCACAGAGTCTCAACTCCTTCATTCAGAGGTGGGCACTGGTGTCCTGCTCCTTTTGTGGGGACAGCCACGACAGCGGCCATGTTCACACCAAATGGGAAGAAAGCTTTCCCATCCCTTTATGCCTCTCCCTGAGTATCTGGCTTCTCTTCTCTAATTCTGCACTTGAGGAGGGAATTGGAATCACATTTAAGATACGTCACATTTTTTAGCACATGGACTCTTAAGGCCACATCTCATATAACAGCGATTGCTCAGAGCCAATCATGTCTGGTGGGAATACTCAGAGAAGAGCCACACCAATGCAGATTGACTCAGACCATTTGGGCAAAAATCACTTTACAGTCAATCTCCCTTTCTCTCTGCATAAGAAGGAAAAGGAGCATGTTCATTGGCCCCGGTCCCACTTCCCTTCTTTTGTCATTTTCCGCTCCTCCACCAGTGGCATTTCTCAGCATCAGACTTATTTTTACATTCATCTAAGATTTCTGCCCAAGCCTCAATGAAAAGCAGAAGCAGCAGTTCAGCCCTTTTGAGCTAATCTCTGAAAAACAAATGCCCTGAAATCACCAGCTTCCTCACTGGAGCTTATTCAAGCACAACCTACTGTAGACCTATGTAGTGCTCTTCTACTTGGTCTTTTTGGCCTGTGCCACTGACCTGCAGCACCACAATCTTCTGGCACACATGTGAAGTTACAGCAGTTATACTGCAGACAACATAGCAAGGTCTAAGCAGGTCCATCTTCTTGTAGAACACATTACAAAGTTTTTGGTAGGACCACACGTCTGGAGGAAACCTGCTTTGTTTTGCATGAATGATTTTTTGGTTTAATAGATTCCTTATTTCTCTATACCAACATGTTTGGAAGTGGTGTTTTTGTGGTGTTTCTTTCTTTAGGAGATTTTTCTTTTAAAATAAATAGCAGGTCACCTTACCTTGTAGCTCTGTAGCATTTTTGTCCAGCTCTTCTGTAGTTGTTTCTTCAGGTTTCTCCGACATAGCTGTTCCTGGCTTCCCATCCACAGTATCTGTCTTAATAGTACCAAGGTTTACCAGAAGTTGCATGACATCAAACTTCTCAGAAACTGCAATGTTCTCCAGCACTTTGAGGCATTTAAATGATTTAAGTTCACTCACGTTTTCCTCAAGAAAGAGGAGGTAAAGGCTTAAGTCATCAAAACACTTTGACTTGAGTTTCAGAACATCGAAGGTCGGCAGGATTTCATACACTTTGAGAATACTTGAATTCCACCTCCATGGAACAAACATTGCATACACTACCAGCGGCATCACTAGGAGATAGACCAGCAGGTTAATGTAGCTGAGTACCTTGAAGACACCAACGGCAATAAGCTTGCACTGAACCACTTCTGGAACAGTTGTGTCATTCTTTAAGATCCCAGTTTTGATAGTGCAGAGAAACTCGTCACTCAAAGAGGAGAGACTAATGTAGTAGCCCAGGTAGAGGCACGCAATGAAAATAATTACTAGTGTGAGTAAACGGCAGATAATATATTTAATTATTAAGCATTTGGAATTCTTCTTTGTCTTCAGGTACTGCTCCACAATTGGGTATTTAAAGTGGCTTTCAGATATTTCCCACAAACTGAAAGAGAGAGAAAAGAAAAACACAAACCACATAGATAGATCAGATGCTGCAGCATTCACCCACCTCAAATTTCAAAGAAACCTAGTAATATTCCAAAATAGTCCAATAGTAAGATTGGATTCCTTCTCACTGGGGTAAATCAAGAGTAGTTTTACCGAAGTCAATAGAAAAACAACAGAAGAGCAGATAATTAAAGAATATTGACACTAATACAGAAAAGTCACTTCCAAGACAAAAGAGCTCATACATTGGAAAATGGAAAAAAAGCATTGCCCTGACAGCAAAAAAATATTTTTGTTCTTTTCCAATATAAAACAGGTATAGTAAGCAAATCCATGAGTAAAAGCAGACTTTCCCAGCACTTGTTTGATAATAGCACTTTTTACTTGTCAGGACCTAACTCCACATTTTAAAGAACAGACCTAAGTCCCCACCGCATTGCTTGTACCCCCACAGGCAAAGAGAAACAGGTACCCTGCCCTAGGACGAAGCAGAAACTGGATCTGGTTAGAAGAGTACATTGGTTTGATCGGGGTGGGGTGTTACTTTTGGTGTTTGTTTCTTCATTGTGTTTTTTTCTTTCTTTAAAAAGAAGCTTTGCAGACCTAGATCTGAAAGGATGGGAGATGACAACTAATAGACTTGGCTCACAGTGTGCAATTGACTGTCAAAAGCATCGAGAACTGAAGACTGCAGCCATCCCTGTTATCTTATGTGGTGGGGGATAAAACTAATTAACACCTTCTACAACTAAAGAAATCAGGACATCTCAGGCAATTAGTAATCTGAAGAGCTCATCAAGTGTTTTCTTTGGAAAAAGAAAGTTATAAGTTCCAGCTCCAAGTGCCCACAGTAATGACTTCAGACGTCTTATTTTTTAATCCAAATTTAAAAGCGCGTCGGGTCACCTTTCAATTCAATTCAATTCAAACCTTTTCAATAAACTTATAAGAGAGTGGAGGTGTGACATCTGTTAAGAGCTTAAGGAAAAGAGCAAAGAAAGCCAAGCCCCAGCATCTTACCTCTGTGTCAAGTTCTCATTAACAGTTGGAATCAAGTCAGTAGGGTCCCTGGGGTCTCCGCTGCGGATGCTATTAGCAGCTTTGATTGCCCTGTTATAGGCTTTGTCAAGTTCTTCCATAATAAATTTCAGGTCTGAAGAGAGGTGAGGTGCTGCAGTGAAGCGCCAGAACAAACATGGTAGATACAGCAGAATAGCAACCAGCAGAAGGATGTATGGGAAGAACTGAAGGGAAAAAAAATAATCAGATTAGGCTCTACTTGTATATAAAATGTCAGCCAGTCACCACCATTCCCTATAAGTCTATTGAATTCTCTATAAGCCTATTAAATTCCCTAAAATTTGACTTAAATGCTTTTACTAAAACCCACTTTTGTGGTTATCAGGGACACGCAGGGAAGAAAAATCTCGTTTCACACAGCTCCAGAAACCTTACTGCTGCTCGGAACTTTGCAAAAAAATAGTATTAAAAAAAGGCAGAATAAAGTTACCATGATCCTGATAACATTTCCATTGCATATTCAGAACTGCACTGCTAGAGATGAAATTGAGAGAGGCAGCATTAACCTGGGGAAGAACAAATAGCAAAGGCAACCGAAGCAGCTATCAGAGATGCTGACTGCAGGAAGAGGACAGTGTCGCATAACTCTCCCTCCCAAATGTGTCACTACTGTTCCTAGGAACTAAAATGCTCCAAACACTGGCAAAATCTCTCCTGCTTTCCATTAGCTGTCAGGAGGTTAATGAATAGACCATCTGTAGCACTGCATCAGCCTGCGAAGACACACGTCTTCAGAGTGCCTGACATGCAGAGACTTTGAAGGATGGAACTATGGTTGTAATATTTAAGGGTATTTAAGTATTTTCAGATAACTAAACTGATAACATCGGAATAGTCTGGTGTTTGTGCAGCGCTGAGAAGTCAGTCCTTACGTGGTCCCCACTGCTTAGGGAAAGGGCTGAAGCAGGTATAAAATAAACAGCTTGAAGTCTTTCCATCTTTCTTCTAGTGATCAACGAGTAGGAGTTTTTCACCACGAGACTTAATCTCTAATTCCCCCCCAGCTGCTGGAAATAAGGCATTTTCTATCTACTGTGACATGACATTAAGGTGTACATTGATACATAACATTACCTTTACAGAGACGTGATGTAAGATCCAGTTAGGCAAACAGTTAGTTAACAAAATGTACTGCGAATTTTGCTAATCTCCAAATCACTGCATTCAGCTTTTGATAGTAAACACACTAACTCAAACCCAGCATCAGTTCCTAAGGAATTTTAAATTAGTTGCGGTGAACAAATATGAAACATATTTAAGGCATCTTAAATGTTACAGTCATGCACACATGCACATCCACTGAAAAAGCCAATTCAGAATTTCAGAGGAAACTTGGACTGAAGTCATTAGTCAGCACAAATGGAATAGCTTCACTTACGTGTGTAGATACTCAACAAGATGGGAATCTCAACCTAATATTAACATTAACCTGTGTTTGCATTAATCAAGAGAGACTGAAGTTTTGTATGCACAAAATAAATGATTTGATGCTATTGACCATTTTATCCAGAAAAGCTGCTTCTAATATCACCTAAAAATAAAGCAAAATCCTATATTGTTATTAATACTAGGAATGCATACGACATACTAGCACATAAATAAAACCTCACTTCTTAAAGGAACTGCATCAGCAACTGGAGAGGATAATACAAACCATCGTTCTGGATGTGCACGTTCTCTACATTGGAGCCGCTGGCACACAGTAAGAAAAAAAGCCAGGAAAAGCACTAAACAGCACCAAAAAGCACAGAAAACAGAGGATGCTGTATTTAAAGGTCAGATTTCCCTTGCAACCCTTCTTATAGATTCATACTTTAATAATTTCTGCTCAGTAGCAACATAATTGAACTTGGCCAAAATTGTTACTTCAGTCTCTAGATAAGAAGAAGAAAGAAAAGAAAGAAAAGAAAGAAAAGAAAGAAAAGAAAGAAAAGAAAGAAAGGAAGGAAGGAAGGAAGGAAGGAAGGAAGGAAGGAAGGAAAGAAAATGTCATGAAAGGCTCGCTTTTAAAACTGAAACAGAAATCCTACAGTAAACAAGATTGTTTCAGAAACCTAGTTAACAAAGTTGACTGTAATCATACTGTACATCCCACTAGGGGTAGCTCTTCCTCACCAGCCAGGAACGAGCATCAAGCCTGTACTGCAATATCACAGCTGTGGCCTGTCCCCTTTCCACCACAGGGGACTGACCTCACAGGCCAGAGGGATCCAGGAGGTTACTTCTGATCTTCTGGAATTGCTGGGGACTGCACATCTGCCCAGTGCTCCCACTGAATCCGTACTATCTTCTGCACCATCAACCTACACTCACCAGTGGATTGTCTATAGCCACCATTGGGCATTTCTTCCCTCCAGAGCTCCTACCTGCACTAGCAGCCAAGACAGCCCTTGGGTGCGGGTGCTGCTCTCCTTTCTGCACTGTGACCTGCTTTCAAACAGAGAGAGCTCTTTCTCTCAAAAACACATTCTTAGTTGCTGTCATCTCACAGTCCTCGGCTCTACTTGCTGCCTCCTGGACACAATCTTTCCCCTACCCCCAGCAGCCTGTAGAAACCATGCAGAGCTCTGCCCTCACCACCGCCTCTCTTCCCTCTTTCTACACAGCAGATAACCTCAGATCATCTGTGGGGTTTGGGGTTGTTTTTCAGATCTATCCTTTCCAATTGAGAGGTAAAGTTCTGCCATTTCTGATGTGGTTTCGTAGACATCAGCTCAACTCAAACACAACAGCCCAAGAATCCACCCTTCATGTTCAACTCTGTGGACAATGCCACTGGGTCTCTCAGGTGCAAGTCCTGGATGCCCAGGACCCAAAGCTTTATGGTTTCATGGCCAGGCTCTTTCAGTCCTCTGATTCTGTGAACACAGCTTAAACTTATCAAAGCTCCTCTAAGCTGATGCAACACCTTTTCCATAGGCCAAATGCCAGCTTGCATAAGATTGCTGCAAAGCCTGTTTGACTTCACTTTCTTCTGTGTCACACACCTCTTCGCATCCTTCCTCTGGTGCCAGGCAGTGAAAGAAACAACAAAGAAACACCTGATTTAATAAGGAACAGCCAAAGCTTCTTACATTGGTTTATACCACCTGGCTTTACTACTGACTCATTTGAATTTTTACAGGCATCAGAGGATTTATGAATTCCCTGTCTGATTCTCAAAACTGGAAACGTCACCAGCAGTATTCAATTAATCCTTGAGATCTCTTTACCCTGAGGCCTACAAGACATGTGGCAAGAGGCAAGGGTTGACACACCAAAGTCATAGCCCAAAACCTCCATTGTCCCGGTCCCCATCTTTTCCTTTATACCTAGAAAAAGACTCTGTGAGCACGTTCTGCACTTGTCAGTTTAGCAAGGCCTTTGATACAGTCTCTCACAGTATCCTCCTGGAGAAACTGGCTGCCCATGGCTTAGATGGGAATACCCTCTGCTGGGTTAAAAACTGGCTGGAGGGCCGGGCCCAGAGAGTGGTGGTGAATGGAGTTAAATCCACTTGGCGGCCGGTCATGAGTGGTGTCCCACAGGGCTCAGAACTGGGGCCAGTTCTCTTTAACATCTTTATCAATGATCTGGACGAGGGGATTGAGTGCACCCTCAGTAAGTTCGCAGATGACACTAAGTTGGGTGGCAGTGTCGACCTGCTGGAGGGTGGAAAAGCTCTGCAGAGGGATCTGGACAGGCTGGATTGATGGGCCGAGAACAACAGGATGAGGTTCAACAGGGCCAAGTGCAGGGTCCTCCACTTGGGTCACAACAACCCCATGCAGCTACAGGCTTGGGGAAGAGTGGCTGGAGAGCTGCCTTGCAGAAAGGGACCTGGGAGTGTTAGTGGACAGCCAGCTTAACATGAGCCAGCAGTGTGCCCAGGTGGCCAAGAAGGCCAACAGCATCCTGGCCTGTATCAGGAACAGCGTGGTGAGTTCACCCAATCACCCAAGAGGTGATTGTCCCCCTGTACTAGGCACTGGTGAGGCCCCACCTCCAGTACTGTGTCCAGTTTTGGGCTCTCTACCATAAAAAAGACATCGACGTGCTGGAGTGGGTCCAGAGAAGAGCAACAAAGATGGTGAGGGGTCTGAAGAGTAAGTGTTATGAGGAGAGACTGAGGGAGCTGGGGTTGTTCAGCCTGGAGAAGAGGAGGCTGAGGGGAGACCTTATTGCTCTCTACAACTCCCTGAAAGGAGGCTGTATAGAGGTGGGGGTCGGTCTCTTCTCCCAAGTTACAGGCGACAGAACTAGAGGAAAAGGCCTCAAATTGCGCCAGGGGAGATTCAGGCTGAATATTAGGAAAAATTTTTTCACCAAAAGGGTTATCAGACATTGGAATGGGCTGCCCAGGGAGGTGGTTGAGGCACCATCCCTGGAGGTGTTCAGAAGATGGGTTGATGTGGTGCTAGGAGATATGGTTTAGTGATGGTGTTGCTTTTTGTTTGTTGTGGGTGTTTATTTTTCATCAGAATTAGGTTGACGGTTGGACAAGATGATCTTTAAGGTCCCTTCCAACCTAGAAGATTCTGTGATTCTGTGATTGTCTAGCACATTAGCACCAGCCCCGTCGCTCTGGCCCGGACCTCCTCCAATCCCACCCNTGACGGTTGGACAAGATGATCTTTAAGGTCCCTTCCAACCTAGAAGATTCTGTGATTCTGTGATTGTCTAGCACATTAGCACCAGCCCCGTTGCTCTGCCCCGGACCTCCTCCAATCCCACCCATCTCCCCTGACTCATTACACACTGTTGCCTTACGAAGACCAGTCTCTGCCACCTTTCCTTGTACCTCCTCCTCTCCCCGACTCCTTCACCACTGCCTCTTCACCTAAAAGCATCACACCACTGGGACAAAGGCACATTTGCCACGTGTTTACTGGGCTTCCCCTTGCCAGGTTCCCATCACTCCCAAAGCTGTAGCTCATGGCAGCATGGGAAAACACTATGCAGCTCTTTTCTGAATGGTCTCAAACCCAGAGCAGCAGCGTGACCATTAGTCCAGCTCTTTTTGTTTGGAAACAAAAGCCTGTATTTGTCAGCCCTTCCACAGCACTTGATGCACGACTCCATCCTTCTCGGATTCTGGCTTTTTTAAAAAATGAAAGATACGCTTGTTCTATTTGTTAATGGTAGGCTTAGATAACTAGCAAATTGTTTTGAATCATTAAAATTTAAGGCCTTGAACCAACAGGCAGAAGTGAAAATGCAAAGTCATCTGGCACGAGTCCTAGGCTTCAGAGCAGCAGACTCGGATTATCCAGCTCATCTGACTACATTTACAGTCACACATAATGACTTCCCATTTTAAGAAGAGGACCCTGTGGTATGCATACACAGATGAGCGTGTGCCATATCCCTTTTTATATGGTTTATGTACTTACTTCCAAGGCACCAAATACACAAGGAGGAAATGCTACTTCAGTCTTGCACAGTCAGTAGTATTTAGGTTAAATGGGAAGTGTCACTGATCTCAAGAACTATATGGTCAAATATATGCCAGAGAAATATATTGCCCTAAAAGTAAAACTCATTTTTTCCTTTGCTGTCTAGTTCTCAAGTTCCTCTTCAACAGCAAGTTCACAATGTTGAATTTAAGATGGTTTGAGACTGCATAACTGAAGAAAGGTCTTCTGAAAGTAGATTAGAACAGATACATGAGAATAGATACAATATCCTATGGTGCAAAATGCGCCGTGCTGAACTTTATTAGTGAAAGTGCATCCAGGGCTACAACACCGTCCTTCAACCTGGATGCCCTGAGCTTTCATTTGCACCCAACAGCAAGGAGAAAAGGACAGACAAAGGCCCATTGAGTTTGCCACTCAAAAACAGAGTGGCAGAGAATCAGTTAGGCTACTCCAGGTTGCTGGAAGGTACTAGGTATAATTACTGTGTGATTAACGTTCAGCACAAGACAGACAAAACTAGCAGCACATGCACCAGGGACTCAAACTAGAGTCCCCTATATGTTTTCTGCAAAGTATTGCTGAGCTCCCGAAAGCTAAAGATGACGGAAGCAAGTTCACCTGCCTCCCTTGTCCCTTGCCTGATGGCACGCTGGGTGGGACAGCGAGCTGCCAAGGAGGCAGGGCACTAGGAAGCCAAGGAGTCACGTGCCCCTTGTTCTGCACTGCTGTTTGGTAGCCTGTGGCACAACACTCCACCAAGTCCTGAAATGCAGAAAGCATGATCTTTCTGATCAGCAAGAGCTTAGGAAATCGAGTGTCCCTCTCAGCATGACACATCGTTTTCAGTCTTGTGTTCTACACTTGCAAACGCAGCTATGAAGGTTATCATCAAAGCAAATCATTTATGCACATCAAAATTCTTACCCTTCACAGATGGGTGCTGTTTTCTTCCATCACTAACTATAAACAAGTTGAGCAATTTTTAAATCAATACTAGCTACTATGAATGGAAAAGGAAAATAACCTGCACGCATGCAGCCCAAACTCTAGAAATCTATTTAACATAGTGAGGTCTTTTGAAATCATGAATTTGCTCCTTTTATGAAGATTACCTGCACAAACCTCTGCCTTACCAGAATTTGTGAACATCTACATTCAGCTAAATACTCAGATCCGTCTTTACTGCATTTCAGTTCCCTATGCACATGCATAGCTTTTCACTGATAAATACACATACGGCACTAGTACTACAAAAATTAAAATGAATTCCTGATATTCTCAGGACATGATTTTTTCATAATTTACTGGAAGGCCAGGGAAGTAAGCTTTGAAGACATCAGCCAGCTGAAGTTAATTTGTTAGAAACTAGCTAACTATTCAACCAGAACATATGCATGGGTATAGAAGAAGTGTTTGAGTAATCTGTTTACATAAGCACATAAGGCACTGGAATCACAAAAATGTCTTTTAAAGATGCATTAGCATCTCACTCTCCTGCAGGTGAAAGAAAAAATCAGACTAAGCCACAAAATATTCTAATCTATAACATCCACAGCTTCAGTTGTGCTAAGGTACAGTAAATGCGCAGTTAAAAGGGCATATAAAAAACTTCTTCTTAAGCTCAAATATGTTTTTATCATCCAAACAAAATACAGCTACCAAGGGTGGTGTGACACAAAAGGCATTTTAAAGGACCTAATCTACAGAAAGCTTGCCAACGTCTGGATAAAGATGGCTTGCAGAAGCCGAGAACCTCTTTAGTGACATTTAGGAAACAACAGTTTTGCAATGTTACTGCATCTTCACTCCTTATTTCCTCTGGGCAAACACTATGAAAGTGACTGCAAGCATCCAGACTTCTACCATACCTAAGAGGGTTCAAACACTAACTTTAAGCACAAAGCCGTCAAGCTGCACAGGTCTGAATTGCAGCCTTGAGAAAATTCACTGGCACTGGCACAGAGTACTCAATGGAGAACGAAGCACTCAAGTCTCTTCACTCACTTGAGATGAAAATGTTCCTCATTAAAAAATATGATCATGGTGAAGCGTCTGCTTCTTCAGTTCCAAATTTCTGTTTGCCACCGGGAAGAGCCTAAGCAAAGGCACAAGCCCCCAGCCAGGTTAATGAAAGCAATAACCTGTTTCCAGAAGCAAAGGTTTTAAGCTTTCTCTGGATACGATTCTATTCCCGTTTGAGTCAACGGGAGGCGTTTCACTGGTGTTCAGGGCAGAAACATGAGCCATAAACGACTCATCATTGGGGTTGAGATACGATCCTGCCTCCAGACCTGAAAGTGAACCTCAAACCATACATGACCTTTTTTACCCTACCTGTTACTTGCTTCCTGTTCTGATACAACTTAAAAACTGTGTATCTGCCGCTTCAATTAGTAAGACTAATGTGACTGAAGTAGCTCTCGCGCTACATTCTCAGAGAATGCTTTATAAATGCAGCTGCTTTCAGGTTTCCTGGCTCTGACAGCCCCTAATCCTCTGGGTGGGGCTTTATAGGCCAAACAGGAGGAGTCCTGCCTCAACTAGGGAGCTGTGCAAACAGTGAGTGATGAGAACCAGGTAGCAACCATGATTATAATCATGCCAACAACATAACGAAGAACCTTGGGAGACCTTTTTGTGTATTTACAGACAAGCAATTCAAAGAACAACCCATAGGTCCACAGTAAGTCCTACTTCTGTTACAAAAAAGTGAGTACTTTCAACAAGCTGCATTTCACTTTATGCACACAAACACCTCAGACCCACTCTTTGTACTCAATGCTTTGAGCAGGTCCTGCAGCACTTGCCCTGCACTGTCACAGAGACCTGAGCCAGGTGACTGACCTCTCCTGGCTATGCCACGTGTGAAGACCTTTCTGCTGTCAGTCATCCGAATACCAATGTGTAGGCGAACTGTTTGCCTGCAGTTCACAGTGGTACAGATGCCCTTCTGCTGGAGAACCTTCTACTCCCTTTACCTCAACTTTGCTTACCTTTATTTTCTTCCTTGATTCTCCCCAGTTAATAATAGACTAGAAAATAGAGTAATTCAAAAAACCTCAGAAGTCTCCTGATCACAGGTCACTCCATCCTGGTAATCCAGATTTCAGGGCTAGGAAGAGGTCACCACTCAATGTCTGACTGCCCCTAATCTTGCTTGGTTGCCATCATGTCTGCTGGCCATCAAGAGCCAAGAAGATGATGCTCGCTGTTCTCCTCCATGGGTTTCTCCTCCATGGGTTTCTCCTCCATAAATTTCTCTGGGCGTTATGGACTGAAATGGCTTCGCAGTGCAGTCTCCCCCTCCACTGGACTACAAGGACCGCCCGCTCACAATGGCCAAAAGTTTGTTTCTATTCCAGTTAAGGGTCCAGCTAAGTTTTATCAAAACAAGTTATCTGGTGGAGCACTCAGTTTTAGAGACACGAAGCAAACTATCTGCACAGAGGGAGCCAAACACCTTCAGATGCTGGGAACCAAAGGTCAGTGTTAATAGCTGTAACACCATTCCTTCCCTGGAAACTTGTTAGGCATGGAAGTTGATGAAAAAACAGTAGAAGGATATTAATAATTACCAGCCTGCAAACATCATCTGCAACTCCCAGTGCCCAACTCAGTGGAAGAATAGGTAACTAAACGTGGATTTAGGAGGTTAAGACAAGGCACCCAGCCTTTGCTACAAGCTCTGACTCAGCTGTTCAGACACACTTGCAGCCAGTCTGCAGGGTATTTTCAAGAAAACATCACACACCATTAAGCTATCATGGAGGAACTTTGGAGAGAAGGGTCCTGCATCAATTCCTGAGACAGCACCAGTCAGCAAATTAACATGAGTTGCATCATAAAAGTATGACCACTTAAGCTATTAGTCACGGCTGGCAAACTGGGAGACTTACAGCTATCAGCAGGTGACTATGGCATGAAATTCAATATAAAGAAATTGGGTAACAAGAACTTATTCCTTCAAGAGGAAGGGGCAGCAACATATCCAGGTTTGCAGGTGGAGTTTCCACCCATGCAGGCCACCTGCATTGAGAGATGTCCCAGCAGCTTCGACTGGCCCCTGTAGAAGGTCTGGCTGAAGTGAAGTGCAACACTAACTGAGCAAGGAAGAGTTCAGGCCAGAAACCAAAAAGTCTGGCTTTCATATTCATGAAACGCAAGACCATTGGGTCAAGGTTATGAGTGGAGTGAACTGGAGAAGGCAGTAGTAAATCCTTACGGTTAGTGATGTGAGTCAGCAAACAAATCAGAGATAGCTCTGAATAGTCCTTCAGAGGAGATACCAACAACTGACTGGATAGTAAAAGCTGAGGTACGAGATACACCAGCAAAATCCAGAAATACAGGTGCTGCAGGTCCCAGACCTGAGCTCCCTCTAGCACCAGGTTCTCCTCCGCTCCCAGGTGCCAGAGGAGTTATTTGCTGGGGCAAATAATAAAAGGGCTGAGGAAGACACTACGCAACACCCCAAATTTGCAGAGCTCCAACAGCATTTCTTACTTTGGCATCAGGACTGCCCAAGCCAGGAGACGCTGCCTCTCGAGCTGAGTCAGCCCCAGGCACTGGCTTGGCATTTCCTCAGATTTTGTAACGCTGGCCAAAGCTCAGCTAACTGCTTTGACCAGCTCTAGTATCTTACTACCTACTGCTCCTTTTATGCATAAAATCAGTCTTTTACTGTGCATTCAGAATGATGCTGCTTTACCCAGAGCAGTGACACCTGCTCACGGTTTGCCCAGGAACAGCCTGTGGAAGCTCAGAAGAAGCTCACAATGAAGACAGGATTAAGCCTGTTGGTACCAGTGATGGATTTCTTCTCTCCCAAAATGCCTATCAGCCATGAGGATAGGCATCATTTTGCCTCTCCATGCAAAACTGGTCAAGTGTAACACAATAAAAATCCGCAATGTTTTCACTATCCTGTTTTCCTAAAGTAAGCTTTTGATATAAGCATTAGGGCAGCTGTTGTGTCTTGTAGCCTGGTCTTAAAATAGGTCCTGGCTAAAGCCAGGTGAGGCATGCAGCTCCAGGGCAACCCAGAAACATTACCATGACTCTTGGGTCAGATAACTGGTGATATTTGTTATTACAGCATGACAGACCCTTCATTTAAAAGCAGAAAATACCTTCTCTTTGGAAGTAAGGGAAAGAAAACATTCTTTCTAAAAATAGAGAGTTAAGCAAAAGCCAAGGACTATAGCAGAGCAGAGGAAGAAGAAAAGTGAGGCAAAGATAGGCTTTCGGGGGACAATTTTTGCAGGAGAAGGAGATCTGTACATACTTTATGCAGCCACAGGGGAATGTTTTCTAAGTTGTTCTGGAACGGCTGCTTCTGCTGCACAGCTGCCCAGCAGTAGGAGTCCACGTACGCAGCTTGTCGCCAGGAAAAGGAGCTGGGAGCAAAACAGCTTATCTGAGCGCCTGGGGAAACAAAGAAAAAGTTTTCAGGTCCTCAGAAGATTAAAAAAAAAAAATAATCCATTTTAGGAAGGAAAACTCACACTCAGGATTTTGCAGTGTCCAAAACTTAAGGTTAAGGAATCAAATGAAACATGGCAATTCCAGGGGGAGAAGAGTCACTGAGTTCCCACTGCATCCAAAGGGTTAAACTCCCACAGGGACTCTCTGATGTCTCCTAAAGGCTGAGACAGCATATTAGAAGCACCTGTCTTTTAGGCCTATTTTCATAAGGTTTTGGGGGAACATAACCTCCAAGACCTGTCTCTCTCGCTTGCACTTGACTCAGGTTGGCCAAAGGGGAACCACCAGAAACTGTGATCAGATAAGGCTGGTTTCCTGAGGAAACAGCTACCATCACGTAACATCATGCTGCTGTATTTCCCAAAGACACAAACCACAGCTTACACATTTATTGAAACAAGACCTCAAGCACCATTCCTGCAGCCCAAAAGCCCTTGCAGTGACACAAGGGCAACCCTGGCCCAGGGTGCTGCCACTTCTTCTGCCTCTGAGACTACGCATGAGTTTTGAGAGGTTCCCATCGCACATGTCAAAACAGGGATTTCCTCCTGTAACTTCTGGCAGAGCAGTCATGGCCTCCAGACATCTCCAAAGAGTGCCAGATCCCTCCTCACCAGCGCAGTGAGGTGTCATGCCCAGGATCAGGGATACCACCATCATCCCCACTCACTCCCACCAGCTTTCCAGCTGCTTGGGAGCTTCAAATTATGATCAGGGCACTAACTGATAGCAAGAGCATCCTTAGCCAGCCTTAGGGTCAAATTCTGCTCCGACCAGCTACAGGCACCAACTGAGTCTTCCTGCAGCATATCTCAACATGGAAGAGTGGGTATTGGACATGGAGTATCAGTGGGTCCTTGGATGAGAGCTGGTAAAACGGGATGAGGGGGTTTGATTTTCTTTCTGAAGCTTTGATAGTGAAAGCAAAAAAGCACACACGTTTTCAGCAGGCTTTCACAGGAGTTGAAATAGGATAACCAGCTCATCAAACGAGTATACAAAGTGGAGATGGCTCTTCCATCAACATCCCTCTTTCAAGAGCAACCTCCAATACAACACTAGTATCAAAGACCAAGACAGGGGGTAATGGTGTTACTTTTTTTTCCCTTAATATATTCATCAGTTAGTGCTAATGGCATGGCTGTGTGCTTTATAGGGAAAAAGTATTTTGTATAAGATTGTATCATTCGTTGTGCCTTTTTGCTGCTCTAGCTCTTCTAGAATAAGAACTTATTTTGTAACAGGAGCGGGTCGCATTTGCCTTGTAACTTGTACAGCCTTTTTACAGTGTAGCATAGCCAAGAAGCATTATGAATAAAAGGCTTTCCTTATGAGTCACTAGTATAATTATTTCTAAGGCTGTAGTATCATAAGTACATGGTTTTACCCGTCACAAGCCCCCCTGATGGAAAACAAATTACTGTTTATCAGACCAGAGCTCATGTGATTTAGCAAAGTTGGCACCAGACAAACACTTGCACTATCCCAAAGCTTTGGGAGTTTCTGCTTAAAAAAAAAAAAGACCCCAAAAGAGCAGGGAATTGGAGTGTCTGTGCTTGGCTGGAGAGGGGAGAGACCATTTACAGAGACCATTTATGCTCTGCTCTCATCACTTAACGAACCTCCTGCTGTTGGCTGTGCCCAGCGTGCAGCAGCGAACAAGCGGCCCTTTCAAGGGGCGAGCAATAGGAGTGTTCAGAAAGATGCTTTGTCCTATTCATGTCTGTGTATCAGCAACAAGAAGCACATGCCATGTGTTCATTTTCGTTAACGGTTGGGAAACCACTGAGACTGATGGAGTGTTTAAATTGGTGAAGGAAAAGGCAGCCAGTCTCCTTTCTCCAAAATTAGCGATGAAAAAGGCGGCCAGCCTCCTTCTCCAATGAGTTCCGTGCACAACTCCATACCAGCAGAGCTACAGCAATGCCAGTGGGGCAGCAGAGCAGTGAACCTCGCTCCTCCGATCCCCAGGGTTTCAGCAGGAATGCTGGAAACCTTTGACTTGGGAGCCAAGCAGATAGAGTTCAACATCAAGCAGAGGCTGGGGACAGTCCGGTTATTGCACTGTTTTTTAACTAATTTATTGCAGCCCTGGTTGTAAACGCTTGTTAAAGTAAATTAGAACTTTGCACTGACTGTGGTAATGTTAAGACTTAAACAGAGAGGATGTTTTTGTGTATAATCTACAGAGAACACAGATTATTAAATGCATCTGGAAATGGTCACAACTTTCCATCTCTTTTTCTTTCTCTCCTCCAAAAGAGTAATGGCAATAAATCTATACAGATAATTTACTTTATGTTGGATTATTCTGGAGGAAGTGTAAAAGCAAACCTGTAGCTTTTATTAGCAGAGAAATTAGGCAAAGGGCCAGATGCCTTTCACAGAACCACTGTGCACACACACATGCCCAGGGCTAGTTCATGAAAGGCTAAAAGTCCTCTGCTATCAAAGAAACAGCCTCTCCTCTTGGCTTGGTGACATGAAACCATTCCCCATCCTTTGCTCCCACAAGTAATAGAAAGGGAAAAAAAAAAACAAAGCAGCAGCCAAGCCCAGCACAACAACAGGGAGATAAAATATACAGGGAGAAGTCTAAGTCTGAGGAATAATAAATGACTGTGTTCATTAAGCAGTTGCCACAACAGTCTTTAGCCAAGTTATCATTACACTTGGCAACACCCTTTTTTTTTAAATCGTTCCCTGGTACTAAACCAACTTTGGAGAGGGAATGATGAGGATTTGACTTACGCTTTTGCAAACAAATGGCAATAAAAAAATGCCACTTACTGTGGTTGCCCTGAAGAGACACCACCCAAAAGAGCTGTAGAAACTTCAGGCAGCAACAGGTGTGCAGCCACATATGATAAAATATCACTTTTACAAAGTGTGCTGAGTTTATCAGATGGAGCTGGTCGCTGCTGGCAGGAATGGCTCGCAGGCATGCAACTGAGTGCAGAGTACAAGCCTGAGTCACCGCAGCCAGCGAGCAGCCAGGTCCAGCTCTCACCCCACCCAGCCACGGCACATCTTCATGTGTGCTCTGCCAACAAGCTGTCACCTCCTCCGTCTCTGTACCAGGAGAATCCTTTTCTTCTGCAATTACACAGCACTACAAAAACTGGCATGGGGCTGCCTAAAGGTGGAGATCCTGTGCCCCAGTAACACCCTGTCATCCTCTTCGTCTTAAGTCTTTCAAGCTCATTCAGGAAGGATCTGTCATCAGGTGTCTAAAAGAAGATGCCCCAATCCCAGCTGGGACTTCTCAGAGTTGAGACACAAGCAGTGGGCCTGCTCTGGCTCCTTTTGCCCAAACGGAGGTGGAAATTTTGCTATCGGTGCTAAATGAGCAGGATACAAGTCGCCTTTGCAATGCCCATCCTAATGCCCTTGTAGATGTTTTCCAAAACAAACCAAACAAAAAAAAGAAACCTATCTACAAACAGAAACTCCCAGAATCCCAAGGAAAAACTCAGATCTGAAGGAGAATCCCTGTTCAGTACCCAACTGCTTTGCTGGGGTGGAAGGTGGGATGAGCAGAGGACTCAGCATCCTCCGGCTGCATCCCTTACCGGAGAGCACAAACCCAGCAAGCTGGACTGGTTTCCTCCCCAGTGGCTCAACACCCATCTCCTGACTTAAACATCTAATTAAGAAACTACAACTAACAGAGAGTACTTCCAAGAATCAATGTTAATCATATGCTGAACTATTTTTCCTGAAGCAGAATCGGGTGGTTGTAGCTGACAGGATTAAACCTTCAGTAAGTAATTATTTCGTTTCCAATGCACTGCAATCACTGGAAAAAGATTTCATAAGCTTGGATGAAAACCTAGTCATTAATTACTAGTATAATTTTCCACGAGGCAAAATGAACTAGCCATGATACCCAAACACCTGATTTTATCTGGCAAGAATTATCCGCATTAGCAGCCACCAAAGGAAAACCCACAAACCAGAAAATCAAGGCACACATACACAATGTGCAGACTGCCAGGCACCATCCAACGCACATCCTCCACCCCAACATTAAAAAAGATTTTAAAATATGAAAAAAAGATGTCCCAGTGCATTCCAAAGAAGAAGCAACTGTATGTGTGGGTGCACACGTATGCATTAAGAGGGGACCAGAAGGAATGATTTTATTAGATTTATAGATGCTTCTCATAGACCAAAGTGGCAGGTTGGGTGAAGGAGAATAAACTCTGTTTAAGAAGTATGGAGAGGCACAAATGGGTGCACTGGAGGAAAGAACCTGTTCCCTGAGGTTTACTCTGGCAATGGAGTGGTAGCAGAATGTAAAGCTCAGGTGGTGCAATGTTTAAATGGAGTGGGTCAGAGGAGCCAGCAAGTATCTTTCCCTCTCCACAGGGCTGCCAGTTATCCCTCAGAGAAGTCTCAGAATCATAAAGAGCTGGGTGTTTAACAAGCGTTGCCTTCGGAGCAATGTTTTTTGATACATGGGAAAAAACTCATGAAGGAAATTCACCCCAGTGAGACTGGAGGAAAATAAGGAGTTTCCCTTCACCTGAAGAAGGAGAAACACCTCAAAACAGCAGTAATGACCATCTGGTTCCACTGCCAACATGGCGGTACCCTAAATCTCAGGCAACACCAGATGGCCACGATGCTTTTTAAATAAATTCTGGCACCAAGAGCAGCTTACCATCATTTTTGCAGGAAATGAAAACCTGGCTCTGTAGAAGGTAAACAGAAGAAAAAAAAAAAAAAAAAAAGGTCCTCACCAACAGCTGAAGATGTTCACCCAAAGCCAATTTAGACTTGACATTAAAGTAAATGTTTTTTCAAGTTTGTCCTGGCTCCCCAAGCAGGCCTATTCCTGATGCTGGTAACTTCTGCTATTTGCTGAGCACTCCTTACATGCCAAAGAGCAGCACAGCGCTCGCTGCAGTTCTCTGGGGTCTGCACCTCTACCAAAAGATGCTTTGAAGTTCACAGTTTGCCTGGCTGCTCCCGCCCCATGCTACTGGCACCCTTGTTGACTCAGTCCTGTCATTAATGCCCTGGGTTCCAGAGCACCCTGCTGAGCTAAACGCAAGATGTGCAAATGTCAGCTATTAGCATACAGCCTGTTTCAGCAGCACTTGGAGATGTTTTTCAAGCTCTGGGCCAGCAGCTGCCATAGTAATAGTGCTTGGCCTAATTACACCCAACCCAACGTTAGCCCCCAGCCCTTACGGAAGTCACAAGATAGGATCATTTCCCAAAAGTCTCCCCAGCAACTTGGGAATGCGAAGGGAGTGGGACACCAGCACAAAGAGCCAGCAATGGTGTAGCAGGACAGGAAAGGAGCACAATTCAAGAGTCAAGACTATTTTTTTTTAATACATATTTGTTGTGATTTAGTCTTGCAGTTGTTTTTTGGGTTGTTTTTTGTTTTTTTTTTTCCTTTCTATGGATTTGATTCTCATGACTGTTTGAGAAACATCATTAACCTGTATGGAGAGATACAGACCCAGCTGGACATACAGTAAGGGATGCTGCAGGTGGGTACTGCTGCCCCGTGGCACCCACAGAAGCTGCCAGGATGCAGCACCCAGCGTTCCCCACTAACACCCTTCACCCTGTGCTTTCTGCTGGCCAAAGCACCTCAAATCCCCCAGGCAGCCAACTGGTGGTGGCGGTAACTAAAACAAACAAACTGGGGAAAAAACCCTCCCAGAAATGAGGTGGAAATTGCGCAGGGCAGGCAAGGATTCTCACCACTGGGAAAGCCCAAAGCGGTCCATGAGGACGTTAACCCCAAGGTGTGTAGAGCATAGGGCAATACTCCCCAACCTTTGAGCTCCCTCCAGGAAGGAGGTAAGATGCATCAGAGGGAAATTAGACTTTTTTTAGTGCAGCAAATCTTCATTTCGAGAGGTCCATGCAGATACTGTGGGTTGGTCCATGGCCAGGCACTTCCTAACCTAACCTTTGTGCCACAACTGACAAGCCAGTAGCAGTACCCAGACCTTCGTGTTAATTATGCTCAAGTTCCTCAGGTGACTTACTTAACACATGAGAGTTCCTGGGTCCTGGGAGGGTTTCCAAGGCAGGATGTTATATTATAAAATAAACAGAGATGCTAAAACAAGAGGATTAATTAGTACCAGCAATGTATGAGCCGTGTACAGCCAACGCCCAAACTGAACTTGTAGTAAGGACTGCTGGTGGCCACCACGATATTCCCTTCTTCTCCCTCCCTCCTCATCTTCCTTCCCAGCCATCACCTCCCACACGAAGCCGCAGTGAAGGCAGCTGGCACACGGTGCCTGAAAGCTGCTGTACAGAGAAGGTCAAAGAACATCATTTGGTGACAAGGAGCCACTGGGCTTAAGCACGTATGAGCAATTCCCAGTTGGCTTCCTACGGGAAAAGACACAAATATTTAATGTCGAGTGGACAGCTCTCACAGCTGCTTCTCTTTGGGCTGCAACCCAAGCCAGCCACTGCTACATTTCCCAGAACTAACTTGGAAACAAGCCTGCACCAAAATTAAGCCACTTGTTTCGATTTCCTCTCTCTCAGCTGCCTGTGCCTGCTTAGGGCTGCAGTATCCTGCAACCAGCAGTGCCTTGGTCATAAATATCTATGTTTTCAGCTAAATTGTTTACAATAAGAAACGCGTATCTCAGATACACCATAATCTCAATCCCGGTTCAAAGCTTCTCTTATTAAAAACATGGTCATGCAAAAATGAGACAGATAAACTTCTACTGATTCTGGGGCTCATACGCTGCTGAGGATGCCTCTATCGTTTTTTGTGTGTGTTTTTTTTCTAAGAGAGATGGGTGATTTAGCCATATTTACAACAGTCTGTGGTACTGAACTACCTGACTGCCTGTAGTATATTTACTCTAAGAACTGCTAAATAATACAGGGAAATAAGAAAAGGCCATAACATAGGAAATACAGGCATACACAACACAACCCTATTGTTATTTCCATTTTCAAGTTCCCAGTACAAAATTGTATGAAACAAGGTCTAGCTGTAAAGAGCTAACAGGTGCAGGATTTCAAGGAGCAAAGCTTCCCAGGGCTGGCAGAGAACGGCTCCATCGCAGCTAAGCGCTACCAGGACCAGCCTAAAATCATCACAAACCGGCACCTGACCACGGGTTTCTAAAATATAACTAAAAATCAACTTAGATTAGTTCTCCTCCTGCCCCTAAAGGAGGGTGTGGGCACTAACCCCAGGAGTTTTGGCCCTGCTCACTGGCTGAGCACGGCAGCTGGCTTCTCCGTGCCTCTGGCAGAGAACTCCTCTGCGATACCCAACCGGGATCTCATTTATTTCCTGAAACTTCTATCAAAATTAAAAGTTACTTGGTGGCTTCAGAAAGCCTCCGTAAGGTTTCCTTACGTAAACGTTTGAATCTTTTTGCACAACCAACAGCAACCGCCCGTAGGAGGGAAATTGCAGTTATCTAACAGCGTGCTGCAACGAGACAGCAACTGGGAACAGGAAGGGAAGGTGACAGCTTCAGGTGCCAAGAGATCTTAGGTGGGAAGAATGCAATTATCCCAACAGAAATAGGAGCTGAGCATTCCATTTTTGTACCTGGAGGCAGAGATATTTCCGTGCTGTGACTCACACACTGCTTTCACAACCGCTTCTGATTCCGAGTTGCTCTTCTTCAGACCTAAAACGGACCCTACCATTTTCTCTCAGTTTAGCACTCCCCAGCTTTTTTCAAAGCACGATTACATCACGAAGTGTCTGAAACCTATCCTTCCTTTATATTTTATTGCTGGCTGAACTCTAGCACCCACAGAACCGGGCATATCCAGCCCCCGAGACCCTCTCTATCCCCCAAAAAGCCTTAATGGAAACAGGTTTGGGATCTCCCGAGGCAGCCAGCCCGCTGAGCCGCAGGGAGCATGCGGGAAACAGGAGACAGCCCTGAGAGCAGCGTGGCTGGTATAGTATCACTTTCGGTATGGGAACCACGTGGTGCAGCTTCACTCACCGGGGTATTGCTCAGACTTATTTTCATTTGTATTTTTTCAAATAGAAGAGCTCGGTTTCAAACCTCCTCTTTTCTTCTAACAGGTTCTCAGGATTATAAGCAAAATATAGCACGTGGCAGAGGCAGCGCGCGGTTCAATTCTGGCTTTATGAATCTTCTGCAGTCACAGGTTCAATTTGAATTAATTGAATACTGAAACATGTTGTATATAGCATGCGCTGAGGCACAAATGCTTGATTGGAGAAGACGAGAACTTAACTCATCCGGAAGAAAGGCACACTTTACCAAACTCTGTAATTCAGTTGTGCGTTGGAGCTTTACATAAGAAAGGAAAATGGAAGAAATACTTCTGTACAGCTCATAAGAGACCTTTATACCCAGGCACTGTTTCAGACTGGATCCAGTGCTTTTAGAGGAGAAGTAGAATGAAGAAGAACTAAGGGGCCCATATATGAGCCAGTACATAGAAATGCAAGCCCTATTTTTCATTGCTTTAAGAGGGAGAAATGTGCAGTATCAGTAGCAGGTCTAAAACTAAAAGCAGCAGGTTAGATTACAGAAACACAGCTGTATCTATCCAGTCCCTGATTGACCAGAACTGCCAGAGGGCTCAGATCTGGATCTTGGCATTCCCAGCCTGGTTGTCCTCGACTCAGAGTGTGGTTACTGCAGAGGTCAGCGCTTTGGGTCAAAACCACATCTATTGCAATAGGTGTGGATCTGGGTGTAAATACATCAGTCTGGGGCATCTTATCACTTAAGCAGTCTGGTATCTGACTAATGCTATTCATGATGGGTTTGCACAGATTCACCACTAATTCACAGTCCCGCTCCAGCTTCCGGTCTCTTGACATTTGCTTGGCTCAAACCTATGGATGGTGTATCTCAGGTGTATACAACACTGAACGCCAATAAACAGATATATGCAGTAAACCTAACTGTTTCTCCAAGTGTGGAAGAAGTCCTATGACTCCCCTGTCTCCAAGTGGACAACATTGCTGATTCAGCCATTGCTGATTTGAAATCTTCATTCATATAGCCCCATTTAAATGCAGCGCAATTCTCACAAGCAATAGATTTGATAAGTGAGCCCCAAGGTTACAAGCCCTTGTCATAGAATCATAGAACGGTTAGAGTTGGAAGGGACCTTAAAGATCATGGAGTTCCAACCCCCCTGCCATGGGCAGGGACACCTCCCACCAGACCAGGTTGCTCAAAGCCCCATCCAGCCTGGCCTTCAACACTTCCAGGGATGGGGCATCCACAGCTTCTCTGGGCAACCTGTTCCAGTGTCTCACCACCCTCATAGGAAAGAATTTCTTTCTGTTATCTAATCTAAATCTCCCCTCTTCCAATTTAAAGCCATTGACCCTTGCCCTGTCACTGCTCTTCCTGGCAGAGTCCCTCTCCGGCTCTCCTGTAGGCTCCCTTCAGATATTGGTAGGCTGTTATTTGTCATTTGGATTTAAGTCATTTCAGACTCTGAAAAGGGCTGGACACTGGGCTGATGCACAAGCCCTTCTCTATCTTGGGGATGGGGAAAAAAAAAAAGCAAAATAACTAGAAGAAGTGACCTTTCTCAGGTAAAGCATAGCTTCATCTACCGAGTCAGGCCAGAAGTTGAACCAGAACAGTTGCAGAAGCACAGCAGAGCGGCGGAAAGCTTTGGTGCACGTGTCCACGGCCCACCCTGTCTGGCATCTGAGGAGCAGGTGACCGGTCTATTGAGACCCCACTCGGCCACCCGCCGCCCAGACGCAGAGGTCTGAGCCCCCTCTCCCTTGGCACCTACCCCTGACAGCTGCTGAATGACAGCGAGATCTTACTGCAGAGCCCCCGGACCCGCAGCTCACGGGCAGTTTTCGAGGCACAGCTCAGGCTGGGGAAACAAAGAGCAGCGTGGCTCCATCCCTCTCCTTAAATCACACCCAGAGGAGAAGATGGAGCAGCTGAGCTGACGAGGCTCTTCCTCGGGAGGGGTGAGAGAATGACAGCGGGTAGGGAATGTCCCGAGGAGGAGGAGGAAGGCATTGGGAAGAGCGGGAAAGGCCAGCCGGGATGCCCAGCGTACCTGGGGAAGGTTGCACGGAGGCAGGGCCGGCTGCCAGGGATGCT
>JAHREE010000096.1:1141711-1161748 GCA_033628505.1 Tringa tobata
CTTTCTATTTTTCCAAGCTGTAATCCAAGGAAATCATTCCTCATCTGGAAGCTGTTCTACGACACTGATTCCCTTTCTTCTTCTCTCTGTGCTGTTCTTGTCCTGGCCCTGGATGGAGCCGGGGATGTGACTCACCCTGCATTCCAGACGCAGGTGCCCCAGACATTTATGCAATGGTACTAAGCTGCTTTCTGGTTTGCTCTGTTCTTAATTCCTGCTGGTCCCTAATATCCAGTTGCCTTTCTGCCCACTAAAGACTACTCAAGTTAACGCTGTCATTAAACTATTAAAAGTAAGATCCCATTTCTGAGATGCTTAGACAGTATGATGTGCGTAGGGCTCGGATTGCTTTTTTCCACAAGTACTACTGTAAATTTATCAGTACTAAATTTTATCTTTTTATCACTCATTTTTCATGCCACACATACTTATGGTTGTCACTCAACTGGGTCGTCCTTTTTCACACCACTTACAGAAAGCAGTGAAGAGCAAGGGTCCTTACAGCACCCCATAAGTGGGTTTCAACAAGAAATCTGGCTACTTATTTCTGTCTTTTGACCAGTTATTGATCTTCCTGTCACCCCATGATAATTTCATTGCTTTAAGAAGCTTTAACTAAGGACCTTGTCAAATGTCCTATGGAAATGTAAACAGGCTATATTCATCCAGGCCTCTTATATGGAAGTTGAGTCCTTCAAAAATGTCTCTGAGGCACAATTTTCTTTAAGGAAAAAAAAAAAAAAAGAAGCATTGATTCTTCCATGATCTGTTTTGTTCCTTCAGACACTTTTCTTGTTTGTTGTTTTGTGGTTGTTTTTTTGTTTGTTTGTTTGTTTAACAGTTTCATCCAGCTTGTGTTGTGTGGGTGCCAGAGCTGCTTATTCCTCTGGAAAGTTTGTAGAGATTGATCTTTGCCTTTTGAGCTTTTGGTGCTAGGACAGGTACCAACTGCTACCCAAGTTCATAATCCAGATTCTTTACAGTCGAGGGCCCGTAGTGCTCTCTGGAGAACACGCCTGTCCTGGAGACTTGTTAGTTTTCTTCCTCTATTCATTTTGTTGCTTTGCTCTCCATTCCTGCTGGTCCTTCAGCCCAAGACAGGTGCTGTCCTTCAGCATAGGTTTCAGGGCATGGCTGGCCATGGGCTGCCTGCACCAGGCCAGCAATGTCACCCGCAGTGCTCTACATTTTCTGTGATGCTTCACACTCTCTGTGGCAGGCTGTGTCACCTGGGCAAGCAGCGGTGACATCCAGAGGCCCTGAGGACCTTTGGAGGCTTCATTCTCATTTCGCAGTTGCCATCCAGCTGAGAAGTGTGCCAGATGAAATAAACTGTGCCAGAAGGTTCAGACAAATAACCAGATTTTTATTATCTTTGTAATCACTTTGGCTGGACAGTTTCTATGGTCAAAAGATAGTTACGATTCTGTTTCTAGAAAGTCAGACGCTGCTCTAAGAGGAAATTTCTAAGAGGAAAGTACCAAATAATTTCCTTTATTAACCATGTATGTTTAGATGAAAGACTTTAATTTTGTATGTGTACAGAAAGCAAATGTTCTGCACAGACAGTAGTTTTGCACAGAACAGGAGACCTCAATTTTAATGTTTACAAAACCGAAAGATGAAAGGGTTTAGAGCATCTGTTATTGTCAGCTCAAAGGGAAGACTTAGAGAAGGAGTCTGTAAGTGTTTATTGCTGTGGTGTAACTCCTGTTTGGGCTCAGTCCTGCAGTTCTACCTCACCTGTGTGCTCCTAAATGATTGGGGAAAACAAGGAATCAAGAAAAAACTGAGAAACATCCAAGAAACTTCAATACACTGGCTAACTGGACATCAGTCCAGGACACCATTAAGCAATAATAAGAGTGATGGCCAGTAAAGTTCCCTACATTTGAACATACTTCATAATACAGAACTGGAAATAACATTAAAATAAAAAAAAAATCCCAAAACAACAAACCCAACCAGCAACTTGAATTTACATTCAAAATCAAATTTGGACAAACAGCTTCACAGATATACTTGTTCTGGAGTTCCTCTGGAAGAGTCGTAGCTGACGTGAGCAGGCAAGAATGAGCACAATCTAATTAAAAATGAGCTATAAACATTCAAGTATCTGTAAAACATGGCCTGATTCTGCCTGTCTTCCTCACAGAGTGCAGAGAGCAGCCTCCTGATGGCTTTGCTACAGGCAGGGAGTGGGGTGCTAATCGTGCAAAGAAGAGATACAGAATCAGGACCACAACGAGCAGCAATGACAAAATAAACTCACTTTCTCAGAGGTTGCTCAGGGCTAGATTTTTAAAGGGATTAACAAAAGCTGCTAGAAACCAACAGCAGGGGCACAGCTGAACTCCATCAGGTGCTAAAATATATTGATATGTCCCTAAATGCCTTTAAAAGTCTGTCCTCACTTTTAATAGGGGGGAAAAAAAAAAAAAAAAAGGGAGAATCGCTTAAATGTCAGTGAATTCATTGAACCAGATTTTTGGGAAACCGCAGGGACTTCCACATTGACACCTGCTCCTTCAGAAGCTGGCACGCTTGGAACAGTCCCTGGTGGCATTTATTCCCTAGCGTGAACCCCGTGATCCCGCACAGAGCGCATGGATGCCGTGCTGCCCGCTCCTCGCTCCCGTGGATAAACCCTTTGCAGCTCCTGTGGACGCCGAGGGGCGTGCTGCTCTCCTCTGCTGCCAAATTTCATCCTGGACAAAGCTCGGCTGGAGTCTGGAGGAGTGGAAAGGGTGACGGGTGGGACGTGGCTCTCGGAGCTGAACCCTACGGCTCATAATCACTCTGGTGAGCGCCGGCCACAGGGGAGGACTATCAGCACGTGTCTTCCTCCAGTTTTATTAGCAGCATGTCATGAAAATCCAGCGCGGCTCTGTGAACGATGCTAAAAGTGGGGATTTACAGGGAATCTGTTAGAAGTGCACTTTTGTCATGCAGAGCCGTATAATGGATCCTGTTTCCTCGGCGGGTGACGAGGCAGAAGATGGTTAATGCTGTTGACAGCAGAACAAGTCCAATGATAAAGAAGGCTGCGAGTATCAGGCTGGCTTCTCCAGGACTCAAAGTTCTGCCAAAAAAGTTGCCCCCTTTGCCATCATAATCTGTTAAAAGAAAAGTAGTTCATGAGAAATCTATGCATAAATCTGAAGAGTTTTAAACGACATTTTAAAAAATCCTTACCCTTTGCAGTGGTCCTGTTTCTTGCAGCTGTTGTATCGTATGCTCCAGTCGTGAGTCCTCCTTCTGAAGGAGCTTTCCTCTCTGTGTGGAGAGAGAAAAAGCATGGTTAAGTTGAAAACTTTAGTAAGAACCTCTTTGTCTTCTGGAAAAGTAGCCCTGATTTTATTTAATTCCTTCTACCTTGTTGATCTGAACAGCAATCCTGATTACATCAGCACAGCAATTTCTCTGGGCAGTCCCATGGGCAACATCCCCCTTCTCTATAGGCATCTCTATTACTTCACTACTTACTGTAGTGATAGGATAAGGCGCAATGGTTTTAAACTGAAAGAGGGTAGATTTAGATTGGACATAAAGAAGAAATTTTTTATGGTGAGGGTGGTGAGATGCTGGAACAGGTTGCCCAGAGAAGCTGTGGATGCCCCATCCCTGGAAGTGTTCAAGGCCAGGCTGGATGGGGCTTTGAGCAACCTGGTCTAGTGGGAGGTGTCCCTGCCCATGACAGAGGGTTTGGAACTAGATGATCTTTAAGGTCCCTTCCAACTCTAACCATTCTATGATTCTATGATTCGGTTCTGAATTTGCTTGCTCATTTGAAGTTTCATGGCCTGAACGAATAGGTATTATAAAATAAATTCACCTTGTCCAAGGAAGGAGTATTTTTGCTACATTTGGCCAATCATTTGTCATCCTGCTGCTACAGGGTTACTCCTCCTCTGAGGAGGAGTTTAGCAAGCACAGGGAGGAACTGGGCAGGAGATGCTGGACCCAGGTGTTAAGTGGAATTATGTGATGTGAAGAGGCTCACAAAGCACTTCTGACTTCACTCACTAGTGGTGGAAGGACCAGCACCACTCAAAAAGTTGATCAACTTTTTTTAGTCAAAAGATCACCTATTTCTTGGACAGGATGAACAGACATTTTCTGGCGCTTCTTGTATCTATCTTAGATGGTCTCTGCTCATGCAGGAAGGAGCTCGAATAGCCCCATGAGCCAGCAGTGATTGGAGGGAGGAACAGCACCGTGGCAGTCTGCAGACCCTCCCACACACCACATGGCAGCAAGGCTCAAAAAATAGCTTTGCAGTTGTTTTCTGCACCACCTGCGGGTGACTAATGGCTGCCACTGTCTTAGAGGGGCTCTTGTGAAGCACCAACTGGTTTTAAGTTGCAGATTGCAGTAAGGACTACTGTTTTTGCCGTGTCATTAAGGGTGTTTGTCCTGTCCCTAGACAATGCTAACTGGCCATGGCAGTAATTTACAGCTTCCCACCAGTGTGCAGGGTGCAGAGGTGACATTTGCTCTCTCCCTTTTCTCCTGCCTTCCATCCGATCTGCTGTGATACCACCTCTGAGCCCTCGGACCTGTTTCTGATACTGCACCTGATTTATTGATGGTGTAGGTCGTCTCCATGCCAGCGTGGATGTGATCGGCTACGTGGCAGTGCAGAAGCCACGTTCCAGGGTTTTCTGCTACAAGTTCAACTGTCTGGAAAGTCCCAGGGAAAAGGTCGTACACGTCTCCTCTGTGGTCCTTATCCGTCTGGGGAAAAGCAAAACCAGCATCATAAGACTCTTGCCTCAAAGACACCCCCTGGGCACTGAAATATTCTGGTTAGACTTTGAGCTCCTCAAGGCAGATCAAATACTTCTTGTTATATGTTTCTAGTAGCCCTCATCCAGGGAAACTGAGGTCTGTGGACACCCCTCATTTAGTTAATTAACAACAGAACACCCCTCCTGAAGACTTCAAGTGCTACTTGAGCACAGGCATTTCTTTCAAATAGCTATTTTTCAGGTAGTCCTACCACTGTCAAGCTAATGCAACATAAAACCATATCATAAGCAGGCATAACTCTGATTTTATCCCTGTATCTTCCCTTATACCCATGGATATATATTTTTACCCACCTCATCATGTCCTTTAATAGTGACATATATTCATGTTTCATAACAGGTTCAGAGTGGTGGAAGATTTGTAGGGATCTCACTCATTTTGTATTTCCTCCACATGCAAAACTCCTGCTGACCTCAGCATCAGCCCAGCACCCTGTACCCAAGCTGCACAACCAGGCTAGAACTGGGACTATTTTACAGAAATTTCCCATCACACGATAAAGGTTTTACTTTGAATAATTTTACCAACCTTAAAGATGAAGGTCTGTGCATGGAAGTGGACTGTATGTACATCCACTTCGTTGCCCATTCCTATCAAATACCAGTTTGTCCTATCACCTTGATTCATCGTTAGACCCAGGAGGCTGTTATAAATCTTCCCATTGATTGCTGGAAGAACAAAATAGGATTGATTAACAACTGGCCATGGTAGGGGTGATGATAATCTCCACTTCAGGCATGCTTCACGTTTTCTCTCCAGGGAGAAGGGGTGCCCAGGCAGAGAGGGGACCCACAAGCATGGCCAGGGCAAGAGCTCTCTATAGTGACTGCTGCTGCTGCAGGGAGAGAGTCACATTTTTGTTTCAGTTTCCAAGTCATCTAAGTGCACGGCACCACCTGTTTTTCTGTCTTGGAAAGCATTGGATAGGTTTTTTACTGGTTGAGATCAGATAAGCAGGATTTATGCTGAGAATAGACATGGAAAAAGAGGGAACAGAGTTATTGCCTAAAATGGGTACCATCTGTAGAAAGAGAAGTTTGCTTTGCCAGGGCTGTTCCTGCCCTGATCCAGTCTGTTCTGCCTGGCTCCTGGGCTGGCTGCTACTACAGCCACAGTTTTAAAATGTCATCCTTACGCTCCTACAAAAAAAGGCCACAGCTCCCAAATGACAAGGGAAGTCTGGCAGGGCAGCCGCTTCCCGTGAGCATCAGATTAAACTATCTTGTTAGAAAAATATCTTGGCTGGGCCTCATTAAATCTTTTTGTTTCCAGAGTTGCAGTTTACGAAGTTGTCACGTGGTTGGGTAATTGCAGGCTAAGTCCAACGTCTTCCTAAAAGGGCTGTGAAAAATAAACCTCTGTCCTCTTGGCTGCTGCCACTGAGTCCTACATACCATGCATGCTGTTGCCTTCTACAAAGTTCTTAGTGGAATTAAAATCATCAGGATTCTTATGAAGGTATGTTTCAATATTTTCTTTCAAATACCAGGATTCATTTTCATCGAACACCATAAACAGAAGGGTAAATTCACGATCAATGTCCTTCCTTAGACCTCTTTCATCTAGAATTCCTTTTCTGCAAACTACAAGAGGCCCGATCAGACCGCTGTACGTGTCCTGAAATAAAATAAATATATGCATTACAAATTTTCTAGTTCATTCAGTTATGAAATAGATACAGATTGACTACAGATTAAATAAAGACAAAATTCCATTTTCCTATCAGATGAGAGAAAATCATTACTCTGTCTGATTAGAGTTATCTTTCTCTACATGTCCCTATTTTAATGTACCAAAGCAATGTTTTGCCCTCATCCAAAATCAGCTCAACCATTCTTTAAGGAGGGAATCACATTACCAGGGTGTATCCCCGGGGATTTCAGTAGATTAAATTACTCAGGCATGTGCAACTGTTATTAAAGATGACAAAGCATCTAGCTGTGTAAATCGTTCCTCTAGCCTGCGCTCCTCGCAGAAATGAGAAGCAGGATCCTTTCAGAGACATTAGGCAAGACAGGACGCTTTAGCCAAAGCAATGTAATCTATAATGACCATTTCTTGGTTACCTTTACAAAATTTGCTGTTGAATAATAAACCCAAGTGATGCAGTTGGGATCTGTTTTGCCAGGGCCGGATCGTTCTGGGACGTTCCACCTGTAGGTGTTTATTTCCCCTGAAACAGAGAGAACAGTTTTACCAAGAGCAGCTGGGTAGTAGAGGCTTTCAAGAGTAGGTAGGTGAGATCTGCCACCCCCCTCATCAAAATATGATCTGCTTCAAAAATATCTGTGGAAGCATGCAGCAATTGGATACGGGTGTGATTCTGCCTCCCACGAGGTCGATGAGGTTCCAGTGGTGTAAATGGAGGCAGATAGCCCCCAGAAAAGGAGATTGGCAAATAACGCTGGGAACAGTGGCATCCCACAAAGGGAAGTTTGGAGATGGGACTCTTCATCCTTCTCCTTGGGCAAAACTGGTAGCAGATCAATGATCTTGGATGCCGTTGCTTAAGATCAGTTGAAGATGTTGGGAGCCAAACTCCAGAACAAAAAACATTTTTTTTGGACTTTCTCAGTTGAAAAGGGCACAAAGATCTGGCAGTTGCCACTGGGACTTTGCAGATGGTGCTGCAGCAGTGTTTCAGCTCTGAGCCAGGAGAGGAGAGCTGAGTACCAGCCTGCTGACTGGGAGCAACAGGAGGGTCCTTTCCTCTTCCAGCAAAGCCCCTGCTCCTCAGCCATCCATGGAGAAGCCCTGTCCCTTCCTGAAAGCCATCATCTCTGCCACGTCCTCCCTGAGCAGAGATTCTCTGACCTCCGATTTTAAAAAACAGAACAATCTGATGGGGAAATTATCTATTTGGGTGAGGATCAGCTCTCTACACTGAACACACATCTGCATTCAGATGAACCACTTGTGCTGTGTTTCCCTGCTTTGTTTTTTTTGCTGGTACTGCTGGGAAAGGTAGAAGACCAAGATGTGATCAACACCTTGCCCTTTTAAGAGGTGGAGAAATGTTGAACCAGGCAGTCTCTGGCCCAAAAGTCTTACAGGGTGACAGAAGCCAAGAACATCTAGGGACACGGTACGAGTCAGGGGAAAACAAGGAAATCACAAGACTCTTGTCTTTGTACAGTCAGAACCCAACTGCTGCCGAGAGCTGTGGGCATCAGGGCAAAGGGGAATTTTCAAGCTTAAATGGTTGTGAAGTGACTGAGGCCAGTTTTGTGTCACCAAGCCACTACACAGTTTTGATGAATCATGCAATAGTGGGGTTTATTGTACAGCAATAACTACACACACAAAAAAAAAAGCAATGGTGACTCTCAAATGTCATAATGTATGAGATGAGTCTCCAATAAATGTTGCAATATCATTTAATCTTACAGTACCTTCTATGCATTACGGCATGGGTTTATGCACTTCAGCACAGATCAATAAGGCTCTCAAGACACAACACTACACTGATAGGACAGAAAACATTGACAAGAAACCCATCAATCTCAGAGGCATTCATGCCTTGGAGCCTGATCTTATTCCTTCACCACTTTCTTGCTTTTTACTCCTTGCTTCAGGATGTTTGGAGGCTGTAGCTAGAAAAATCTCCACTCTACTTAAAACCTGAGACACTTCAGATGGCATCAAAGACCAATCTCTGATGAGGAATAACCCCTGAAAAGACTGATAAACAAGAGAAGAATGGCTGTTTCATCCCTCTTTGCTGCTGCACAAGTGGAGAAATGGACAGGGAGAGGACAAAGCTGTGGCAGTTGAGAGATGGTTTGGCTCAGGCTACTATGGATCTGCTCCCTGCACCTCTTTGCCATGCCTCCCACGGTCTCTTTAGGAGCTGGAAGTGCTCTCAAGAGCACGATTTGGCAGGCCATATATCTGACAGATGACTGGTTCAGGATGTATTAGGACTAGATGGGCTCTGAGGAGCTTGGGGTGAGCAGTCCAGCCTGGCTGAGGAAGATAGGATTTCTGGGTGATGATAGCGGGGACTGAAATGCCCAGGAATTGTTTTGTGGAACTTGTTTTCCATGTTAACTGCTTCTTTCAAGCTCCTAAGGAAAAGTCTGTCCTTAGACCTTGCTGAAGAGCCCTTTCCTTTGGTTTACTGACAAACTTACTGACACCTTCCCTCCGCTAACTCATCCCAAGCCTGCTCCCATGTGGACACAGGAGACATGACAGCAGAGTTCCCAGTGTTACACCTCGACTGTCAACAAAACAGCATCGGCAGCAACATGGAGCAAGTAACAAAACAAGGGAATCACATGAATCAGCTCTTTTTCCTTTTTTTTTTTTTCTTTTTTTTTTTTTTAGTATATATTAACCACAGGTTCATCAAACTCCAGCAAGGCAGATGCTAGCTCACTTTTGGCCATGAATTTGGGATTGTACTGTATCGATACAGCTACCTACAGGAAAGAGATTTCAGCTTTCAGAGAGGTTTAGTTCATCAGAATTTCTTTTCATTTAGTTTCACACTGAAGCTCACAAATACTATGAAAAAAATTCCACGGGTGATGGAAAGAAAGGGTATGTACATTTTGGATTGACTCTAACACCTGGGTTTGAGTTTGACTTCCTACTAGAACATAAAATCCAAGATAAAAATTGAAGTACAAAAATTTTAACAGGTATTTTTCTGTATGAAAAATCTCAGTGCTGTGAGAACTATTTGCTACTATTTTCCTCACTAGAAACTGAGGGACGGTTGTTACGCTTCTTCGAAGACTTTTACACCTAGTGACAGTAACATTTTGCATGTTGTGCATCAGCTCTGAAAGCAAATGCCAATTCTGTGTAGACGAAAAGGGAGAGGCAGAGTTAAGGTTGCCAACTGCAGCCCTACCAATGAGCTGCTCAGTTTTTAAAACATCTGGACCAAACGCAGCACTGGCTTATGTTTCTCTTGCCGTGACTATGGGCCAGCTTCTACTTATTTTTGGAGGTTGTCCAGTGATATTTCATTCCCGTTTCTGCCCCTGATAGGAACAAAGGTTCACTCTCTGCCACAACATGCTCATTTGATCAAGAACCAACATGTATAACAGCACAGGATCGCATCTGAATAAACGTTGAGCGGATTATGCCTGGAAGAACATATAGGTATGTGCAAGCTTGAAAGAGGGATTGTGATTCATATGTTAAAATACAGCTTTTGTAGCTCAAAGAAAAAAAAATATATTAAAAAAAAAAAAAAAGGAGAGCCTTACCAGGGAGGGTAATTGGTGTCTCAGGTTGTTCTTCACAACCTACTTCTTCTATGCCATGTGCACTTATGGAATAAGGCCTGCTGGCTTTGTTCTTAAATACAATCAGGACAGAGTCACCAACCTCAGCATGGAGTAGTGGCCCTAGATAAAAACAGAAGATGCTGGTGATTAATGCTAGTTTTCTGAATTTAACAGGCTTTCAATAATGTGACCTAGGAGAGGAGCCAAAGTTTTTCTCCAAACCCTCGAGCTTTTCTAGTCTTTTAGCAAAGCCATCAAAATCAGTTTGTTATCTCAGCTGAGGAAAAGCTCCATATATATAAATTATCTTTTTTCTTTTTCATCTATGAGAAGAATTGTTCACTCTGGAAACATGTCTTTGGACAGCTTGCTTTTAAGGAAAATTCTTGTGGATGCTTTTTGTATCTTTCTTTATTTCTTAAACTGCTAACAATTTGCTTTTTTTTTAAACTATCTTTTTTACTTTTGTACTGCAAAAAAGGAAATGTCAAATATATTCCCAGAGAGTGTTGACTACTTTATGACCAGCTGTTGCCCACCTCTCACCCTATAAAAAACATGAGCCAATGGTTATTTTATGACGTGTAAAATTTTATCTTGCCCAATTTCAGATATTGGGCTTAATATTGCCTCTTATATTGCTCCTTAATATTGACTTAATCCTTCTTCAGGAGTCTCTCCCACGTTACAAGCTCTGATGTTAAGGTGAATCCTAGAATTGCCATTTAGGTATCCTCCACGTTACTACTCCTTAGGAAAACCCTTATTTGTGTTTGAGAATGAATTCTCTAATATGGAAAGCATCTTTACACTCAGCAGTTATACAAGTCAGGTGTAAAATCACTGAGACCCTGGAATAGGCATGAATGTTCCTTGTTTTCCCTGCTAACAAAGCTGGAAAACCTCTTTGGTTTTAAAAAACAATCCTCTCACGTATCAGGCTTGGTCTGTGAGCTGTGGGAACTACTTGCCCAGGATTTCCAAGTGTTCCTCCTCCTCCGTCCTCACTTTGCGCTGCGTGAAGTTGCTGTTTGTGTACTCCCTGTAAACCACCTTCTTGTATTTTGAACCGATCATATCTTCTGCTTGGCTCAGGAAAACATGCCCGTAGCTGCAAAATAAAAAGGCAGAAATTAAAAGCTCCAAACCCTACATACCTAAAGGCTGGTAACTGTTGTGTTATTCATAAGAGATGTGGTAAGAATACATGGCTTGGTCCAACGTGCTGATTGATGCGAAGCCCTGGGTGCTGCAAGAGATTTTAAACAGCAAATAATAACAGTGATAATCCTCACTGAATGTAAACCCTCTTCTAACAGGTAAATCTGAGGATATGTTTCACTCATCACAGATCTTTCACCAGAGCTGTCAGAGAAGAGATCAAGTTCACGCTAAGAGTGGGTTTGGCCACTCTCTCCAGCTGCCCCCTCCACTCCAGTAAAAGATACTGCCTGTTCCCGCAGACCTGCGTCCTCTTATCACGGTGGCTGCTTTCACTGTCTTGGCTATTAGTCAGCCACAGGAAGATGATAACCAAAGCCTAACCTTGCAAAAACAAATCCCATCATCTTGAGATAAGAGGGGACTGTTTTACCCTGCTCTCCTGCCACTGTGTACTGCGCAGGGCTGGATGCTCTCCCGGTGCAAAGATAAAGTGAGAAACGTATTTTCCCTTCTGCACCTGGCAGAGGATGGTTTTCTGTGCCCTCCAGGTTCCCACAGTCACCCACACTTTGTTGTCCATGCTCCTTTTGGGATCCCAGAGGGCTGACTCGCCAGCAGAGGACACTCACCACCAGCTGTGGAGGAGAGCCTTCACCCTCTTCCTACAGCAGCTCTGTCTCCTGGCAGCTCATCTCCAAGGCGCCCCTGGCAGGGGAGTTGCAAGATTGGCTCACAACATAGTAAATAGAAGGAAAAAATACCCCAGGAGTAGTGCTTGCTGTAGTAATACACTGTGTGTGCAACAGCAGCATTGAGCAATGCTGGAGTTAATATTTTCTTTAAACACACTTCATCACCTGTGGCTCTTCAGGTATATTTTCTACTGACTCTTCCATGCTCTTCCTCTTTACAGGGTGCAGTTTCCCAGCCACTTTTCTAAGGTTTGTTTTTGAAATGTGATTCTTGTCCCTTTTCTGTTTTCACCAAAGTGGTCTGAGAGGCTTCCCTATGCAATATGGGACTGGTGACTGGAACACTTATCTTCTGCCTGCGCTTTTTATTCCTTAGCACAGTGCAGAGTAAGAATAGACATGATTCACCTGTGGCTGTTACTGCCTTCTGACGTTCCCAGGGGAGCCGGCAGCTCCAACACCAGAGGGAAGCAGACTCAGAACCTCCCTACTGCATCTGCACTGCTTGCAGGGGCTCACGTCTGGGACATGTACCTGGCTTTCTTCTCTATGAAAACCAGACCAGTGGGGTGGAGAGACTGGGGAGAGTGAGGGAGGGAAAGGAGGAGGTTGTGGGGCATCATTGCGGGGGTGAGCCAGGGCTGGAACACACACATGGGTTTAGGGACTTGGAAAGCTTCTTGGGTTCAACAGCATTACATGACACTCTGAGATGAAAATATTTGAAAATGCTACCTATGAACTACTCTTGTTTGACACTTTTAAAGTATGTTTTCTCTTATTTTGTTCAGGAAAGAGTGCCTCCTAAAAATTTCAAGGCTGGCTTCGTGAAAGGACATTTCAAAGTTCCCCCTCCTCTATGAGCATCCCCCATGCCCACAAGTTTTTTTTTTTTGCTTTGGGTACCTTTCCTCATTGCTGCTGATGTTGTAAATCTTTGGTGCTGAGCTCTTATTTGAGGCATAGTCCCACTCCACCTCCTCCGCGGCGATGTAGTAGAGCCTCATGGCTCCGAGCTGCTGCTGGGCTCGGGTGGTATTACGGCAGCTGCTCACCTCGTAGAGATGTTTCATCCCACCCACAAAGTGATCAAAAGTCCTGCAAACCACTTTGAATGTGCCTGGAAAGGAAAGCACATGAGATTTAGGCAGTTAAAAAAAAATAAAATCAAAAAGCAGCTTGGCAAATTAATGGATGAGAAGCTCAACATGAGACGGCAGGGCATGCTGGCAGCCCAGAAAGCCAACCGCATCCTGGGCTGCATCAAGAGAAGTGTGGCCAGCAGGTTGCAGGAGGTGATTCTCAGAGTAGAGGTGATTCCCCCTCTACTCTGCCCTCATGAGACCCCACCTGGAGTACTGTGTCCAGCTTTGGAGTCCTCAACATAGAAAGGACACGGACCTGCTGGAACAGGTCCAGTGGAGGGCCATGAAGATGATCAGAGGGATGGAGCACCTCTCCTGCGAAGACAGGCTGAGAGAGCTGGGGTTGTTCAGCCTGGAGAAGAGAAGGCTCTGGGGAGACCTCTTAGCAACCTCCCAATATCTGAAGGGAGCCTACAAGAGAACCGGAGAGGAACTCTTTGCCAGGAAGTGTAGTGACAGGACACGGGGTAATGGTTTTAAATTGGAAGAGAGGAGATTTAGATTAGATACCAGAAAGAAATTCTTTACTGTGAGGGTGGTGAGACACTGCAACAGGTTGCCCAGAGAAGCTGTGGATGCCCCATCCCTGGAAGTGTTAAAGACCAGGCTGGATGGGGCTTTGATCAACCTGCTCTAGTGGGAGGTGTCCCTGCCCATGACAGAGGGTTTGGAACTAGATGATCTTTAAGGTCCCTTCCAACTCTAACCATTCTATGATTAGTCCCGTGCCTTGTATGTCTCTGATCCGTCCTGAAACAAACCAAATCCGTGATGCTCTGTGGAAAGCAAAGTGAGGGGACAAGGGGATGTTTACATCACTCGGAGACCACTGGCTTTGAAAAATTAGGGGGACCGCAGGAGAAAATAGATGATAAAACGGATATACACCAATCATCTCCTTCAGTCAACACATGCTCTGTGGTCCCGAGACATAAGAGGATGGGGTTTCAGGCTGACATTCACACACAAGAGTAAACATGCACATAAGATACTGCAGGACTGTGGCCTCTAACTCCAACATTACAACAGGTTCTTCAACTAAAAGCCAAATGGGAATGCAGACACAAATGGAGATCCATAAATCTGCAAGTAAATTTTTGCTCCAGCAGAAAGATAAGCCTGCACCATCTTCACTCAAAAACCTCCATAAATTACTTCTAACTATTCAAGTTAGATTAGCTTAGCCAAGGGAGCTCTGTAAAGCAATAGATTAGATGTCTGGCAGCAGGAACAAGCTTCACCAGTGCTGCCCATGCTGCAGATGTGCCCACGGGGAGCACGAGAAGATGCAGGAGGGGTGTGCATTGCAAACACCAATAAAGGCATAGAGAGACAGGGTGTGTGTTTCAGAGACCTTGTTTCCTTGTCCCCTGAGCACGGAGCCACTGTGCCAGACTTGGGTGCATGAGACTCTCCATTGAGGCCCCACAGTCACCCGGTGTAATCAGACTAATGGAGGCCTCTTAGAGACCTTGCAGTGCAGATACAGACCCATTATGCAAGAATGGGGAAAGGGAAGATGCTGCTTATAACCATTTATTTATATGCACCTATACAGTATAAAAAAGACTGACTTAAAGCAGCAACTCTCTGACCCTTTGCTCTTCCTCCCTGAAAGGCCAAACCACCATGGACCAGCTTTTCTGTAGCTCCAATGGTCAAAGTGAGAGTGGGAGCATCTTTCTACTTGTCAGTGGGCAGATTTTAACACTTGTGCTCTCCTTCCCATTTTCACAAGCAGAAGCTGTCCACAATGCTCCACCAGCTAGCACACCTCTGGAGGAAGAATGCACTTTCACAGCCACTTGTATGTGAGCCAGTGATGGAGCCAAAATCAGAAGCATAGCTCCCTCCAGACTGGACCTCAGTCCACTCCTTGTGCTTCTAGGGCAAAAGTGTTGAAAAAGGTAAAATAAAATGCAGCTAGTGAAAATCACAGGCGTTGGTGATTGTAGAGATCTGATACTTCATTCAATTTCCCTTATTGCCAGTAGATGGTTGGCTGGCAAAAAATAATCTCCTACAATACATTGTTTAGTGTGAGTCCTGTAGTCCAGTTCCATGACAAATGGTGGAAACGTATGGGATATGCATAAGGAAAGAATCTGCTGTTTTATAGACACCAGCAGCATAGGTCTAATACAAGGCCAACAGGTATTTCTATCAGGTGGCTCCAGCCAAGGATGGCCCTTGGCATAGCCTTGCACAACTCTGATGACTCCGTTGGCTTAAACCAGGTTGCAGTAATATAAAGAAAAGTAACTTTGCACTCTTTGTCGTGAAGCCCATCTGCTATCTTCAACAAACAATTGATCGCCTCTGAGTTTGAAGAATGTATCACTGCATTATACATAAGAATTAAAAGTATCTTTTATGTACATGCTTCTGAAGAAAGTCTTAAAGACTAAATACTACTGAAGTCCTAAAATACCTTAAATGAGGCTATCTGCGTAGCAGTGAATATTATCTTTGCTAAAAAAAATAGCCTGTTTTGAGAGTTACGGAAATTCTGCAAGCATCCCATTAGCTATCTGTTTGCCTGCTGCTTTGCCTGTCCCAGGTCATCAAAGCCTCAGCTTTTTGGTGCACACACATATTTGATTTACAGCACTTTACCCAGAAAGTAGCCCAGCCTGAATAACCAGCTACACCAGGTCCCAGTGGTCCCCACACTTTCAGGCTCCCTTGTGCAGAGCAGAGCATCTCACCAACTGTTATTTTGGCTGCTTGATTTCTGCAGGTGCCACACCACCAAGCTAAGCTCAGGAACGTACCCACACGGTCTGGCTGCATCAGCGCTGTCCCCGATAAATGAGGAAACAAGGCCAGCCCGTCCCTCGTCGTCCCTCGCAGGTCGATGGTGTTCCCTTGAAAATGAACCCCGTGCATGTCGTAGTGACTGCCCATCCCAATGAGGTGCCAGGAGACCTTGTCGTCCTTGCACATGGCCAGGCCCGGCAGGTTACCAAACAAGTAGCCGTTGACAGCTGGGGGAGAAGGAAAGAGCCTGGTTGGCAGCAAGTTGATGGAAACTCATCACACAGCCTCCCACCACCTTCCCAACAAGAGAGTCGCCACTCAGCAAGTCACAGCGTTAGTCAAAGGGGCATTTTGTGAAGTAAAGGTAGCAGGGCATGACACCAAGTTAATGCCTGAATGCTTTTCCCACATACTCTGAGCTTCTACCTTTTTTTTTTAGCCTGTAAAATCTTGCAATAGCCCTTTGCAGTTATGTAGCACTTCTCCTCTGAGCTTTTCAGGGTGCTTCTCAGACACCCGTTAACTGTATAAATTCAGTACCTCCTTTCGGCCTGGAGAATGTATAACCAGTTCATTAAGGCCATGGAGTGGGCCATAAAGAGTCCGAGTTGTAAGTTCAGTTCTGATGGAGGCTCTTTATGTGATTTTGACATTTGATTTCCACCTTTACTTCCAAAATGTTTCTCATTCTTTCACAAGGGCTAAACTCCACAATCCTCAAATGCTCTCTGTGATCACTGGGTGAAAGATACTATGGCAAAATAAAACTTCAAGATTAAATACTACCTCATAACAGAAGAATAAAAGAGATGGGTCCAGAAGGCCCCGAGGTTCTCTAACAATACATATTCTCAAAAATATTCTATATTCTAACAATATATATTCTGAAAAAAACTAAAGCAAAGAGAGGTTATGTGCTTTGCTCAAGTCTGCCATGTCAGGAATAACTTGGAAGAGGTCCATGCTGAATTGAGATACTTCTGGATACATCCAGAAATTATGTTTTAAAATATTGCCCGTTCACGTAATCTTTGACTCTCGTCTTCCAGAGGTGGTCATTGCCCAAGTGGGAACTGGTGAAGCAGAGCAGGTGGACTCTGTCTGAGTCAGTGTCAAAGCCAGCAGTGAAATTTAAATCACCAATGATTTAAATCAGCCTTTTCTGCAGCTGGTGCCTGACTGGCATTATGGCTTTTTATAGACCCAACTGTTGTATTTAAAAGCTACGCTCTTCCTTTTCTCCAGGTGTAGTGGGCAGGTGGATGCATTCATTGCTAACATGGCTGGGGTTTCAGTGTGCACTCCAAGGGCATCAGGAGCTGGCCAGAAGCTGACTGACAGCCTTCCACCTCACCTTCCAGTGCACTGCAGTCAGCTATGAATGATGATAAAATCTGCCAACTCATCTTCCTAATATGGCTGAAGGTATCATTAACAGATATTAGATGTTTCATACCATGCATTTTGTTGGATTCCTTGAAATCTGCATCATTTTCATCTACTTTTGAAGGGTCTCCAGTAAATGCTTCAATATTTTTGTGCAGATACCAGCTGTCATTCTCATCAAAGATTGAAAAGAGGAGGTAAAATTCTCTGTCTATTCCTTTCTGTAGTCAAAAATGAAGACAAGACATTAAAAAAAGTCTGTGCAGAATTACCCAAGTAAAAATGATTATTTTTTTATAACAAAGCTTTCTTTCCCCCCAAAATTGCAGCCACCTTCTTCCTATGCCCTTGTAGAGATAGGGATTGGCACTCTTCCATCAGACAGAAGGATAAATAAAGTGTCTGTTAATTACTTAGGGTGGGAAGAAGTATTCATTGCTTAATAAGTACTTGGAAAAGATGGAAAACCTAGGGACAAGCCAGAACACTGGGAAATAACAGTTCATCTTCCTAACCATCCCTTTAGGTCAGCTTTTACCCCGAGGGATGAGATTTGTTTAGTCTCTTAAAACTGAGCTGAGAACTGGGTGAACAGGCCCACACAGGACCCCCCCTCACCCCACCCCACCCTGCTATTAGGGTCAGGCAGATGTCCACATTGAGCACCTGTGTCCCATCGTGATTCAGTGTGTTCTTCCGACAGACCAGCAAAGGCCCCACCAGGCCGGAGTTGGTGTCCTTGACGGCATCGGTGGCTGAGTAGTACAGATAGGTCAGGCACGGGGCGTCACTCTCTGTTGGGCCTCCATTTTCAGGCACCTTCCATTTGTACGTGAAGGTTTCACCTGGCTTAACGTGGGCTCCTGGCTTCAGATAGCCTGCAGAGAGGAAATTGAGAAGCATCAAGCTTATGGGAAGGTTTTGTCTTCCTGAATATATGCATTAGCTGGGAGTTGGACACAGCTGCTGATTTCTGTGGACAAGCCCCCCCACTTGCAGTCACAGCTTGAGCACCATCCCATAGCCTGGGCACTTATGCTGTGGGGACATCTCACCAGAGCCCTGTGCCATGGGGACAACCAAGCCCGTTCCCTGCAGAGCAAGTTTAGCTGCTTCACCCAGACACCTTCCAACGCTATCTGGATTATCTGCATTCAGTCAGACAAGACATGCAGAGCTCATCCCTGTGCTGAAATGGCTTCTTCTAATGTTCCTGTCTTACCTGCCCTATCGTGACATTCATCTGCGGCACCAACACACACTCCAGCTTTTCATTAAACACCGACAAAGCAATTACATCAGCGAGCGGAGCTGCAGCTGCTTAGAAACTCAAAACAAATCTGATCCTGGTAATTGTCTCTTTTTGATTTTGTAGCAATGGATGGGAACCTCTGCCAGAGTCTCCGGAGGGCGGTTGCTATTACTGTTTTTAGAAGCTACTTTTAAAGGATTTGGTCCATTGTCTGTGGCTGTGCACAGGGTGGGTGTAACACCACTCCTGTAATTTGGCCACTGCAAAGAAGTGTTGGTATGCACTCAGAGAGGACTTACAGAAGGGACTTGAAAGGAAAGGTGGGAAAAGGGATCATCCCTGCACCTTTTTTAGAAAACAAAAGTGTTAAGTAACCTGTTTGGTCTTTGCTATGAGGAAGATCAAACCAGAAATTTTCTTTAATGCTTAGGCACCCACTGGGTGGATTTTCCCAGCACAGTCAGATGTGTCTGGCAGCAGCAGACTGCACCGATCTAACACTCCTCTCTAATACTCTGAGGGAATCCTTTTGGAAACTTAGACTCCAGTGAAAATATCAGTATTACATTTAAAGACATGCTGTTTGACACAAACTGCAATATGAAGCAGACTACTCCTGCAACAGGATCTGATGCTACTGGATTCATCCTGCAACAGTGCTCAGTAAGGAGAACAACATTGATTTGGGGGTAGGAACACCCTGAGAACAGACAACTACCAACATAGAAGAGTATTTCCTAAGCACACAGTTGAAAAAAAGATGGCTGTAGGCATCTGTAGATGTCTGTAGGTACGTTTATGTACAGTATTTTCTCACGAATAAGCTGCACTCAGACAACACACTGGCTTTGAAAAATCATTTACTTTCACTGTAAACCCATAGCCTCTGCAGGGGCTGTAGATAGAGATGGTGGAAACCCAAAACCCAAGGGCTACAGGGAGAGAAGAAGGGGCAGAAAGACAGTTAGGAAGAGGTGAATCTTCCTAAAGACTCAGACCAAAGACCCAGAGGTGTGCAGCACACACTCTGCTGCTGAATTGTAGGATTTGGTTTGGGTTTGCTCCCCACCGAAGGGTGCAAAGCGTTAAATGAAAGCAGGACAGGACTGCGAGCAGAGGGAAGCTGCACTTCCATCAGCAGACTATGTCTGGTACGGGTGGTATTAGGATGTGTTAAGGTGGCTTCAAAGCTGAGCTCAAGCCAGTTGTTTCAGGCAACTGTGGGGCCTGCTGGCAAATTTGTTGTGTTGTAAGGTCAGCAATTAGAGACAACAGAATTTAATGAAGCCTCTAGATGATTCTATGATTCTGTGTTGACCTAATTCTCTTAGTACAGTTCTCAAAAGAGGGATTATGTCCTGTGAGTTTCCTTCTGATGTGTTGCAGTGGAAAGAAAGCAATTTAGATAACAAGGAACCTACCTTTCTTTTCAATGCTTCTAATGCAGCAAAACCTTTTTCAGAGACCACAATACTATCTCTAGCGTCTATCTCCATAGACGCTACAGATGGGATTCAGCTCACCTTTCTTGAGCCCTCTAAAGCTTAGACTCTAACCCAAACTCTAGGCTTCTTCTGTAG
>JAHREE010000096.1:1161841-1234627 GCA_033628505.1 Tringa tobata
CCTGCTCCATGACCTTCCCTGGTATCGAGGTTAGACTGACAGGTCTATAGTTTCCTGGATCCTCCTTTTTGCCTTTCTTGTAGATGGGTGTTACATTTGCCACCCTCCAGTCCATTGGGACCTCCCCAGTTAGCCATGACTTCCTGTAAATGATGGAAAGTGGTTTGGCAAGCACGTCTGCCAAAGTCAACAGAGAAACAGAAAGGTGTCTCCAGAGGGTGACCTACAGTCTCTTAAAATAATTGTTCAAAGTAAATGCGGCTTCTTACCCTCTGAAGGGGTTGTTTCTTGTCACTTACTGAAAAATGTGCCTATCAATTAAACATGACATTTAACATTTAATGGTTAAACTTAGGTGATGAGGATCCTGTCCTTGCACAAAATGAGAGGAAGCCTTTGGTAAATGTTCCTTTTCAGTGTTGACATACGTATAAGGATTAATAAGGATTATCACTGCTTCACATTCCAGGTCAATCAGAAAAAACATGCCACCTACACAGACTATCTTGACAGTGAAGCAAGGGCAATACCTAACCTGGATTAGAGAATTGGGAGTGAAGCAACCCAGACCATGTGGAAAGCTATGTCTGAAGACTCAGCAGGGGCATCATGCCAGATCCTAAGCTTCATCATTCTGGAGCATGTCCAGTGGAGATCCACCGACTGCAGTTGAAAGATATTAGATTACAACTAGTATAAATTGGATTGGGCTTGTGACTTTTGCTCAACGTGGACCTCAGCTACTTTTAGATACCTTGTCTGGCACACGTCCAGGGAGAAGAACCAGCACACTGGGGAGACCCACAGACTGTGACATGTATGGTAGATACAAACTAAGCAAATCATCCCTTCTGTGCCTTAACATCCACAAAAAGAGCAAACCTTCAGAAGATCTTTAGACTTGGGTATTCTGGATGTGATGATACAGCATTCAAAACTTACCATCTAGGTAGGGAGCACCTTCTGACATCTTGCTGAAGCTTACGCCATGGGCCATAATGCTATAGCTCCTTTTGGCTTTGTTGGAAAAAGTAACTAGCACTGTGTCTCCCACTTCAGCTTTTATAACGGGCCCTTAAAAAAGAGAATGAGGAAAGGTATTAGAAGAACTTCCCTCTAACAGATTTCCATCTAAACAAGAGAGGGATGACTGGCAGCTGTATGCACGTAATTGCCCTCTGGATCTGAGTGGATCTGCATTCAAACCCGATATAATGTCAGAAGGGGAAAATATTCACTCTACCAAGTAATCCCAGGTGCTTCATATCCTCCGTCCGAATCTTCTTCTTACTGAACGTTGCGTCAGTATATTCCACATAGAGAACTTTCCAGTATTGCCCTCCTATTCTGTCAGTCCCTTGTGTGAAATATATTGCAGATTCACTGTGGAATTAACAAATTGCACTGGTTAAATAACTGGAGGTTCAGGCAGAACCCTTCATTTTGGCTAGTTATTACTCCAAATACAGAAGAAATGACTTCCCAAGTTACTAGTTTGCATACACTTTTCTAGGAGACAAAAGGAGATATTACTGGCCTGAACAACAGTTGTAAATTAGTTAACAAATGAGCATTCATTGTGCATTAGACTTTCATGTGTTTAACCCCAATTTACTTAGGGAGACATCTATGTCAACTTACCTCTAACTACCTTAGGCAAGACCTGTGCTGTTACCTGTGCACAATGTGTCTCTAATCCTCCTTAGCTTTCCTGGGAGATACTGGCATACAATTAATCTTCATCAGTAATAACAAGGGGAAAAAATCTACCATTATGGCACCTCCAAGACACACGGATTGTAAGTGTAAAAGCTGCCTGAGGAGTCTCAACGTAGGGTCATTAACTCTGTTGAACTTTGCATACCTCACCAGGGCTCACTTTCTCCATGGACTTAATGGAGCAAGATAAGTGCTTCCAGACAGCAGCTCCGAGCATCGCAGTTACGAGTCTAACTTCCCAACAAGGTTGTTGAAATCCATTCCTCCCTGCCTCTTTCAATTAAAATTAATTACCGTGCAAGACCTAGCCCTGGTGAATCACTGGGGAAGTCTCACCCAGACTCCTGAAATTGAAGCACAACAGGAGAGGACAAGAAAGCTTACCTGCCAGTGGCATTTAAACCCTGCCCAGTGAATTTATCATAACCGTCAGGTCCATAATTCCACAGCACTTCTTCAGCAGCGATATAATATCTTCTCTTGTGACTGAGTGGTGAAGGCCGAGACAGGTTTTTTTGGCAGATCTGAACATCATACAGTGCCTCCATGCCACCTGGGAGGAGAAAGAGTCTGGAGACAGTCCTTGGCCAGCTGCGGAGTCAGAAATCTCATGGATACAAATGCACATTCAAAACTTTCTAGGAGCTACATGGATTGGAACCAATTACTAGGGCAAATTTCTATTTTTAAAGACTTCCTCTGCCTGCATTGGGCCAGATGCTAGCACCCTTCTCTTGCAAGGTGGTAATTTATGCCACAGGTGAAACTCACTGAGATCAATGACACTCTTTAGTGAGCTTATCTACTCAATTCCTTAATCTGTGTAAGAATGGTAGGATGATTTTGGGGGTGAGAGTGTCTCCTGAAGTGTGCAAAATGGCATCATCTCCCCCTGACTTGCATTGAAATAGAGGCTGGTTCTTACCACACTGAAGACATTTGTTGCTTGCCAGAACTAAGTCTAGCAAATGCATGCGCAAGTTCTTAAAAGTAAAAATTTTCCCAACTCATCTTTGATATGACAATTATACATTGCCTGCTGTTGTGACACCTACTTTATGATACATGCTTTTGGGCTCTTGCACCACACAAATGTAAAAACACCATATTCCCTCACGTAAAGGTTTCTGAAAACACTGCCAAGTTTTGTCTGATTAATGTGACGGAAAAAGCTATAAAGTGTTCAGCTGGCAAGATTTTTCTTTATGTGTAAGTACTTATCTACAACAAAAAGTGATGATGAAGGCTCTTCTTGTTCATCAAAATCTCCAGTTTACACAGAAAGTGTGGTGTCAGCACTGGGTCTAGCAAGCCTTGCTCATATGAATTACACAGCTAAGTCATTTGTACTAGCTGAAGATTTGGCCCAACTTTTATAAGTCAGCTGGTGACTAAACTCATATTCATGATGATTATCTGGTGAAATAGTTCCAAAGTGTTCAGTTAGTCACAGAGCAAAGGTGTCAAATCCTACTTCCCCTGGAAACATCTCACAGTTTTCTTTTCCAAGCATAACAGAGGCTGCAACTTCTGAGTGGATGGGGGAGATCTATAGCAGCGTACCTCGTAAGTGCTCATTAACCTGGCACGTTATCAGCCACCTCCCGGGGTTCCCGGGAGACATCTCCGCTGTGATGAATGTTGCTGGGAACAGACCGACGACATCTGCCCGCTGGTCTCTGTTAGTGAACGTGTGGCCATAGAAATACGCGGCGTGGATGTCTATCTCGCTTCCCATGCCAAACAAGTGCCAGGACATGGGAGTGTCAGCACACATCTCCAAGCCGGGGAGATTGCCATAAATATAACCGTTAATAGCTAAAAACAAAAGCATGAGAGTTTATGAGAGGTGAAAGAGAAGTGCCAAGTGCCACTGACCCCATTTCTAAAAACGGTCCTTTCCTGGCCCAGAAAAGAAACTGTCTGAATGTCCACAGCAAAGAAAGCCCTCACAAGCATCTTGGTGAAGAGTAACATTTCAAACACACAGTTTACAGCTCTGGATGAACAAATGGCCCAAATTCTCTGGTTGGGTCTGTGAAAAACTTCCTGAGTGATATCAAGATGTTGCAAAGGCCAAGTCATCACCAAAAAAGCCTGATAATGAAGTTAATTTGTTCTGCAGCTATTTAGCATGTCTGAAATCTATTTCCTCTTATTCTGAGTCATGAATATACCATTATATGCCAGGCTTAAGCAATTTAGATTCGAAAATTATGATATCAGTCAAATCAGTGTATTCAGCTCTCTCTTCCTCAGTTTCCACACCTGGCAATGTATCCGGACACTAGGAGACAGACACTCATATTTTGCAAAATATTTTATCTCCTGGGCTCCACAGAACAATCAAAAGACAGATAAATATCTTGATTTAACTTCTTACACCAGATCTCCAAATGGCACAAAGCACTATGGGCCAATGGATCTCTGCAGGGCAGGAGTGATTTTACCAGCCAGCCCGCCTTGGAGAAATGCTGGAGTGTTCCAACACACACATCTCAAAGTGCTCTCTGCCTCCTTTTCTCTTTTCACAGCTGGTCAAACAGTCACCAGATGGCTTAAATCTGTTGCCTGAGATAAAATGCTAAACAGGTGGCAGAACTAGGCACAAAACGCAAATCTCCTTTCTGCAAACCAGTGTGTTGTGCTGTATTTAGGGTGAGGCTTTTTATCAATATGGTACTTCAACATCCTGACCCATTCCTTGCTGACACAGATAAAGGAGAGACATCACAAGGGACAGAGAGTCCTACTGAAATGAAAACAGCCTGGTCACTGCTTCAGGTCACCATTTGCTCAAGAGTTCTTCTCACCATGCATTCGGTTGCTGGTCTGGAAACCTTCATCCTCTTTGTCAACTGTATCTGGTTCTAAGCAGAAGGTGTTTATATTCTCATCGAGGTACCAGCTGAAGTTTTCATCTACAATGCTAAACATCAGGGCAAAAGCGTTAGCAGCACCAGTCCCTTCTATTGAGGTCTCATCTGCAGTTCCTAAATTGCAAACGAAAAGGAAAGTGATAAAAAAAGCCTTGGAGGGCATTGAATTTAAAAGTGACAGTAACTTTGGAGCACTTGAGGAAATACGGTGCTCTGCTTGTGATCAATAGGGCAGAATGAATCTCAACTAATTTTGCTCTTCTAAGACATCTTGACCCCCTTCCAACAGCCTTTGGGCAGACGAGTGTCTCCAGAAGGCAGTTCATCTCATCTAAGGCAAGCTGGTATTTCAGGAACTGTTTGATTTGACATAAGCACAAGTATCTGCCAATATCTGTGCTTTTCCCCATCTTTGGCTCACTGTACCCAACCCTGTCCTTTAGTCAGTGTAAGCGTCCATGTGCCTACATAGTGAGCAGGTCATGGGCCAGATCCAGCCAGAAACCACTGACTTTTTTTTTTGACCAGGAAAAAAGAGAGGCAAGTGGTAGCCTGCATTTCTGTTTCATTGAAGTGATTAGTGAACCATACCCTCAGAATGGCCATCTAAATGTGGCTCGCTCCCTGGGAACTGACAAGGAAGCCTTGAGAATTATCTAGACCTAGATACTTAAATTTAAAAAGGCTGAAGGCAGGGTAAATATAAGCTCTTCAAGATAAGTTCAGTCTCACTATCTGAGTGATCACTTGGGGAACAACCTGAGACTATACTGAGTAGTCAATTATCAACTACTGGTAGGTTTAGATTGCATCTAGTCATCCAGTCTGAGTCTTAACCCCTTAAAATTTTTGTTTCCCCTGTCTCCTATGGGAAGGAGCCCCAGAACCTTGCTGTCAGTCCTGGAAGGAGCCACCCACCACCGTTGGATGGAGAACTACAGCAGTAGCATCGTGCAGATATCCACCTTGATGAATTCAAGACCGAACACGCAGATAACGTGGCCTTTCAGGCTAGGATTGTTTCAAATGTGCTATCTCCTAGCTTCATGTATTATTGCATAGTTAGTGGCTCAGTTTCACATATTCAGGAGTTCTGCAGATTTCAAAGGCTCTCCAGTAGAATAGAAGTCTAAAACATTTTTATTGTGTGAGTTAAGCTGGAGACTAGGCCTATCCTTTCCACATTGAAGTCTTTCTCTTCTTCATATATAAAACCTGCTTCACTAATATGTTCTGTGTATAAAATCATGGCTGGTTTTGTCCTGTGGGAGGTACTGGGAAGAGGTGGCAGAGTTACACGTGCCCAGGGTGAGAGGGGGTGACAGCTGAGCTGGTAGAGGGGAGAAGGCTGGTACATGGTCCCTGATGGCTCCAACATAAAATTAGCAGGCTATAAAATATATGGCACAGGCTGTCACCCCAGCTGTTCAGCACACATCCCCTTATGGTTGTGATATACAACTTGTGAGGAAAAATAAATATATTATCCACGTGGGAAAAAAGTAGAGTATTGGAGTTTCAAATACGTAAATGCCAATGCTGAAGTCACCTGCTCAGCCTTAATTTCATTTCCTGGGCAACGAGTCCTTTGCTTCTCCTGAAACGATCCCAGTTTGGGAACATTTACTTTTGGTCTCGGCCACAGAGCATGCTGCAGTCCCTCCACCAGCCGAGGCAAATCTCTCGTGAAGCCAAGGGGGAGCAGGAAGGGGGTTGTCCCAGAGCTACAATACCTACCCTGGGATGCTCCTGGAATGGCCCAGCTATTCCTTGACCCTTTTTATGGGCTATGTAGGGATAGACTCTAGACCATCATGTTTATACCTGTAAGCAAAAATGACTGTTAAGATGCCAAGCTTGGCAGAGGGGCTTGCTTTATCAGTGCTTCTAGCTCAGTACCTTTTTTACAAACCAGCAGTGGCCCAATTAAACCAGATGCAATATCTCTTGGTGTGTCAATGTGAGAATGGTAAATCCAAGTCAAGCAGTTTGAGTCTGCCAAAGTTGGGGAATAATCTTTCCTTACTGGCCATGTGTACGTGTAATTTCCACCAGGAACAACAAAGTCGTCCTCTTTGCTTTTACCGCCAGTTCCATCAGGGTAAAGTGCTCCTAAATATTAAAAAGAAAAAGAAAGCTTTTAGCTCCTCCTTAACTCTTTTCCTTAAGTAAGTATGTGATGTCTTCTATTTTATCAGAGATTTAAAAACTAGTAACAGCACTCACAAACGTAGAATCACTGAGAAATTGTGAAAAAAATTCAGAAGTTCTGGCAAAACGCTCAAAAAATGTTGAGAGTTAAAATCCACAATTTTTCAGTAGACGAAGCTTTAAAGACGCATTAACAGGCTCTGGTTTTTCCTCGGCTCCTTACTCTCATCTACACATTTTGTCAGCTAACATTGTATATCTTCACACAGAAAACTGATGAGAGTAGTGAACATACAGTCCTCTAAACAAAATACACATGAACAGGCTTTGGATTCTGAAAATTAAATCATGCCTGTTACAGACCCGTAGAGAGGAAAACATTTACTTACAAGAACTCTGGCAATTCAAACAGGCGAGAAGCAGAAGGAAGGAGGGAAGATGCTTCGGTGACTTATAGTTCAGGAAAAGAGACCCACCTAACCTGTTTCAGTGCTGGATTTATCCCAGGCATCAAAGGTTTGTGGCGAAAAGTTTTAAGAGATGAGGCTGTTCTTGTTTTTAGTCATCAGCTGCAATTACTGATGATTTTATGAGAGAGTGTTCTAAAGTCTTCTGATGTCAATGGCCAGAACAATAAATACTTGGACAAACTTTTAGCCATGATATTAGTCACTCCAGGGGAAAAGGAGAGGAAAAGAGAAAAGGCAAACCAGCTTTTACCTTCAGAGTCCTTGTCATAGAAGACCCCGTGTGGATGCACAGAGTATGGACGGGAAGCAAAGTTCTTTAGATGGACGATAAAGACATCCTCTTCTTCTGCCTTCAGGACTGGCCCAAGGAACCCCAACCAGGCTGCTTTGGGGATCTCCTGGGAGTAAGTGTCATCTGTGAATTGCCTAAAAATAGCCTTTTTGTACACACGCCCTATCCGGTTGGCTCCTCTGGTCGCATACACACTTGCAAACCTAATGTTGGGAAGGGAAAATAATTTAGAGACAAAAAAAAACTCTTTTAAGAGTTGATAACTAACTGTTGTTCCAGTGCAGATATGTAGTTGCCTGGGACATATCTCATAGTTAGTGGAATAAAGGCTGAGGAGTAAACCTGGACAATGCTAGCAGGGTCCAAGCCCCTTTCTGTGTGGTAGCAGTCATCTTACTTGCAATACTGGTCTTTAGAATGGTTGCTACAAGTCTTCACTTAAGGACCAACCACTCAGGTCTTTCTGACCAGTTTTAGTACCTTTTCCCTCTTTTGAAAGCTTGAAACCTCACATCTGAATGCATGACTGTTCAGAAGGAATAGAAAACCAAATTTTTTTCTAAATCCAGTAAGAGCAATTGTAATCAACTAGTTTGACACCCCAGAAGAGTAGCATGAAAGACTTTATGCATGAAATGCATAGTTTCCACATTCCAGAGCCAATGTTTATAACAACTTCAAGTGATGGAGAATCCACCATATGGTCAGTGGTTGACATATTATAGCTATTAAATACCTGCTCCTTGAATTGCATTTGTAGTCTAATACCATCTAGCTCCACACTCCAGCCACTGGTTCCCATCAAGCTCTCTCTCAGATCAAAGAGGCCACATACCATCAAGAGCTTCTCTTCTATGCAGGCACTTGCATAAGTTTTAATTAATTGACTAAATTGCCTCCTACACTTCTTCTGGACAAAACAAACACACCAACATGCTTTATGCCACAAATCTTTCCCGAAGCTCTTTTCTGAAAGCCTTCCAATATTTCTCTATCTCTTTTGAAGTCTGAACACAAGAACTTCACACAATACACAAGCAATATTCCAGTTAAGCCAGAGGTGCTCCCAGTCAATATTTCTTACACAACTGGGAATTAGTTTTGCCCTATTAACTATAACATCGTACTGGAATGCCATGTTCAGCACGTCTTGTTATGATACTATTTTTACTTCTCTCCAGGTTACAGCTGACACGTATGATACACATTCTGCATCCCTAAATATCCCGTATGGTGTAGGAATTACCCCCCTTTGCCACATAACCAGCGGCGGACTGTATGACCAATTTCCCCACAGCAGCCTGCTCCATGAGGTTTTGCATCCCCTGGAGATTGATTGAACTTCCATGGTTCCTAACAAACTCATAAAAAAGCTGAGCTAAGTTTTCCGGAAATATCGCTGGCAGAAATACTCAACTCCATATTTATAATGAGGTTTTGTGACTGGCCAGTTTACCTGCAAATCCATTTTGTTTTCAGTGCTGCTGTGCAGTGCCAGCAACCTACGTGTTGGATGTCACATGAGTTGAAAGGTATGATTTGCTATAATTTCTTCCCCATAAGATCCACTGCTCCTCCTTTTCAAGCCATCTCTGCTCGACACCGTAATTCACATCTCCCATCTGTGGCAAATACACCTCTGCAACCACCATCTAAACCAGATCTCTGAAGAAAATCTCACTAAAGAATGCTTTTTAATTTGAAAAATGTGCTTTATAACAAGCCAAGAGCTATTTTGGCACAAATGGAAATATACCCAATGATAGTGCTGTGGCAGAAAGTACTGGCTAGGATGGAAGGGAAGGGACAGAAGCTTCTCAGTCTGCTTCCTCACAGAATAACATATAAATACACCCCAAAAAACGTGGTTAAGAAACAAGTTGCCAAGAAGTCTGGATTTTCAGTGAATTAGCAGGTCTGTGGTAACTGTCTGCGTGCGCACAGCAAGACCTGGCAAGGCATGCCACACTCACCAAGGAGAAGATACCTTCCACTGCCTGGGGGGAAGATCTGCTACAAGAGACCTCACCACAGAGTAGCAGGCGGTGTCAGCAATAGTGCAGCGTAAATACACATGCTTCCTTACCTCATGGCAATGTATTCATGTGGCTATCCCCTAATTTGAATAATAAATTGATTTTTAGAATGGTTTTAAAGAAATTTTCTCCAAAAAAAGTATAATAGATTTTTTTTTTCAGAAGTACTTGCTTTAGGCAGCATTTTTTCCACAGCATTTTTTCCGTTTTCATCAGCCACCAACTACTTTAGATGAGGTGCTGCAGTGTCTCTGTGCTTTCCCCATGATGACAGTGCCCTTATGCCCCTGGCTTTGTGGCCAGACATTGCACACTCCCCGGGACACACTGTCTCTCCTGTGGAAGGAGAACTGCACCCCAGAAAAATGCACACTTTTTGACCAAGATTTGTTAAATGCTTGACATGAATCTAACTCCTGTAAATGCACAGAACAGGGATCCCAAAGCCCAGCTAAGTATTGAAGTTCAAGAAATCACCCTGAGAAAACACTTGGGTTTAGGCACTAGAGACTCTCCGAGTGCCCAAAGCCATGCTGTAGCATCTCTGTTGGCTGGATCTGTGCCTGACTCCTACTTAAAGCCATCTAGGACCCAGGAAAAAACTTCTTTTTTGTGCCAGTTTTCTGAAAAGAGGCCTATTCAAATCACTCATTCAGAGCTGCAGAGCCCACTGCCTGTGCAATGGGTATCAACTGCAGCCAGTCACAAGGTAAGTGATGTTCTTCAATGCAGGGCATCAAGCAATGCAAGAGTCATGGAGCCGGAAAGGCATCATGGCATGAAAGGAGTAACCTGGCCTCTTGGCCTTGGCAAATTATGGATTTTGTTTAATCACTGTCCAAAAGAAAACAACCAATCAACTCTGGGAGAAAAATTCCTACACACCACTGTTATCCTTGCTATTGTGTTAGAGGCTCAGGCTCTTTCAGAGTTTCCTTTCTTTCTATAGCCACACTCTCCAAAGGGCAGAAGAGTTTCATACCCAAAATGCCCTGATGTTTGGGAGTTTCTTGGAGCGCAGACACTTCAGCCTTGCTCCTTCTACTGTCTGGGAGCTCTTCTACCTGTACAGAGACATGTACTTTCAGCATATCCTTTTGTTCACCCTCAGCACTCAAGAACAGAGCACAATGGTTGTTGTGTCCACACGAGGTGTCCAGGCTTCCCCATTTCATTCAGGAGGACTTCTGGGTGCCCACCTCAGCCTTGCAAGTAACTACTAGCTCTGTGCCTCTTTACACATGTTGCTGTGCTGCACATTGCAGTGCTTAAAGATCTTTGCAGAAAGACTGCCCACACTGCAGTTCAGACTAGGAAAACCATGCAAATCTTTCCTTTATTGCTGTGTCGGATTTCATTTTGCTAGTTGACCTTTTCCATCAGTTCTTAAGCTCAAAAAAATGTTGGCAATGCACATGAGTGGGACAGGGAGTTATTAATAGGGAATGAACTCTAATTCCTTAAAAGTAGTATTAACGTAATTACAGTCATCCATCCCTCTGCAATTATGAACACTACAACTCTTCCAAATGAGAGAAAGAGTAAAGCAAGAGTGTCATGTAGACTCTACTTCAAATCAAGATTAGACATGCAGATAATCTGCCATACGAGGGTAGGACCATGAATTAGGGTAGGACCATGAGTTAAGTGTAATTTCTACACCTATTTCTTTTATCACACAGAGGAAGTATTTTGCCAAGATTTTTGCTGTGTTTACGTTACCTTTGATCATAGGAAAGAGAGCTAAACCTAACAAAGGTTAGGTTTTTTTCAAGAGGTGCTTACATGAGTACTATATTACAGTGTGCAGCAAGAAATGAGAGAGCGCAAACTTTCTTTTATTACTGTTGTTTAACTAAAATCCCATAGATTTTACATCAAGAACCACTTAAACAACTGTCTTTATGAGCTAGTTCCCTAAAATCTGTTGATGGGGAAACCTTCTGTATTTTCTACCCTCTTTTCATACTCTGTGCCTGGGTCTATAACAGCTTTTTTCCCTGAGTTTCCCATTTTTTCTGTGGCTGCAGTAAGCCAGGATCGTGCCTACAGCTCCAGGATGCCCATGGGTCATGTAACCTGCTCAGGGTAACCCTCTGTCAAACCATGATGCCTGTGCTAAGGCCAATGCAAGGTCTGAGCTAGAGGCATGGCCAGCGGAGGGGCACCACTAGTGCCAACTCACCTTTGTAGATGGTGTCCTGACTACACAGCATCAAACAACAACGTGAATTGTGTGTCCTCAAAAGAGAGACACACGATCTCTTCAAAGGATGTTTTAGGCCTTTTCTGACCCACACAGGCAACTGAAGAGGTCAATCAAACCCATGCGATCTTAGACGAAGCTCTGAAGTGTGGTTATAGTGGTGCCTCTCCTAGGATAAACTTCTGCTTCCACTGAAGTCAATAACAAAACTCTTCTCAGGCTTCATTAGACACAGGATTTCACCTCAAATGCCCTTTGGATGCTGACCCTTCCCACAATGATCATCTCTGCTGATGCAATTGGGTCATTTGGCCGCATGGTGACTCGGCCAGTAGTTTAGCATCTGTGACGACAGTTTTACTGCCATTTATCTGGGTGGGATCTCCTCATAAGCAAATTGCACAAACTATGTTTGATGTTGTGGTAACAAAAAGCACCCGTTAGTGTTGCTGGGTGCGAGACTTGGCCCGGATATATGTAAGATAAGTGGCCTAAAGAGATGGGATGAGCTGTTACATCAGGAAAAACTCAATAACATTTACCACCAGAAGAGCAAGATTTAAGTGTCCATCATATAAACTAGCACCAAATTAATTTAAAGGGATTATCAAGCAAAACCTAATCCTGAGGGCTGAGCCACATTACGGAGGGAAAGATGGATGCATGTCAAGCCACAACACCTAGGTGTATTTCTCATTTGAAAGGCCACTGCTTATGTGGCCATTGAAGGAACCAGGCAATGTGTGAGCTCACCCTTCTACTGCAGCAATATTCATGCCCTAACCCACAAAATCTCCCTGGGATCTGCAGCACGTCCAGCAGCACCGACAGCACCTCGCACGCAGCGTGTCCAGTCCTCTGTGGTTTAATGATGTCAGCTCTTTCACCAGTTATATCAGGTGGGAGGGGATGCTGAACGCCATCCCAGCTCGCCTATACTCAGGGGCCATAATTTGTATCTGTGATTTCCAAAGTCCTCTATGCTTCATAAAATGTCAGCTTAATTTTCGAAGGGAGAATCGAGAGTGATATATAACACTCCAAACTACGAGAATTAATGGAACACCTCGAGGCTTCAAGTAGACAAGACAAATGGCAGAGGCAAACAGCCTCATTACTCTCTTTACATAAGAAGCACCGATGCACAGCAAGATGCACACCTCAAACGGCAGCCTGGCCCTTGAGCACCGCAGCAACACAAGGAGTAATAAAAATCAGCATCCAAGCAGAATAGTTGTGCCAACACGGGGCTGTGCCTGGGTTAATCAGCTCTGACGAGAGGCAGCTCTTTCAGCTCACGCCCAGGGAGGTGCTGATGCAGCTCTACGGCTCCTGGCTGGGGAGGCAGCTCACTCAGCACCAGCACAGCAGGAGCCGAGCCCTGCCTGCTGCCAGAACCAGCTTAGCTGACCTCCAGACCCGTGCCTCGGCTACCAAAGTCTCCTTTCTCCTCATTACCGCTGAAAAATAAAGGCTGAGGAAGATATTATTGACTTTGGCACAGCAACATTGAAAATCCTCTCTTAAATCTCACTATCTGATCCAGGTAATGTAACACTTTCCATTACACGCTTGCTAATTCAGCATTTTTATTAAGTAGTGAAGAATAAGTGGTTTTGATCATATCTCTGTAGGCTAGCTGGAATCAAAGGGAGCATTCCTTTATGTGTGTGCACCAACTCTTTCAAAGATAATCACTTTGTCTGCAGCCTCTTTATCTTCACTTCCCTATCAATAAAACTGGGATAGTGCCCCATCAGATGGGTGCTACGAGGATGCATCACAAGGTGAGAAGTGCTTGGCTCAGCGAGCCCAAGCGTTCCTGCTTGCAGAACACAGTTGGCTCAAAATGTACTCCTGTCCCTACCTAGGAAATGATCCTTAAATTTTCTTTATGGAATTATGTTTTTGATAATATCCATGGGAACCAATTAATTAGCTGAAAAGTAACCCATTAGTATATTGTTTTAAATTTACGTTAAAGGCTATGCTATAGGCCTAAATGGTCAAAATAGCTATTACTGGTTCATTATTTAGTCCACATGCTTATGCAGACACACTGTTATTCCACAGTATAACACTTTATTCTGTCTCAACTCAATACAGTTTAGAAATGGAATCAACTAGTTACACAAATCACGTTATTATTCTGCACGTAGAGAGTTCATCGCAAACAGCTCCCCAGCTTTGAATGTATAGTCTTCCTTAAAGTCGTCTGTGGGTAAACTCTTTGGAATTAGCATTCTGTAATTATTACATTACAGCGATGACTGAAGACATAAGCTATCATCCCTCCCTGTCGTGCTATGTTAAAGACATCACATTTATGTCACAGAATTATGTGCCACTTGATGTTCAGGGAACACAAAGTGCAGACAGCCTGAAAAGTACAAATTCCAAGCCTCTCTACAGCATTGGGGTGGATTTACAGGCAGCTGCCCTTTCACTTACAGCTGAACTATTGTTAGTGAGAGGTCTTCCAGTTTAGGGAGTGGAGGTAGTTATCCTCTGCTAAAGAGAATAGTGAAGCGAGAAATTCAGGTGTTTAACACACCTGAAGAATAATCTTCCCAGAAAAGCCTGTTTTCCGCAGGCTAGGAACAAACTGTTACCTTGAGTTCTACCTATAAAGGTAACACCTAATGAGTTGGATGTTATCTCCACTTGTTAAGAGCATAAGCACAAGTTTGTGTTGAAAAATAAAACTCTTTCTTGACTCCTCCTTATGGCAAAATAATTTCATTTATGAAATCCAGCTGAGAGTGATTCCTAGAGAAAAGTCCTGAATTACTTGGGATTTCCTGAACAATTGGAAAGGATATTTCCATTTCTAACTCCTGGGGGACAACAACAAGTTCCCACTGTGCCTCCAGACCTGGTATGGTCACTAGGACCTCCTCACTTGCTCACAGCTCCCATCCCAACCCCAAGCCTAGCAGAGGAAGGACTCCCAAACTATCTCTAGAGTGTCAAAGACACCAATGAAATCTTTAAAAAATTCCCACACGTGTTTGAAGCCCACGCTGTAGAGAGACACGAAGGGTCTGTGCCATCCTCATCCGATGTCCAGCAGACAACCCCAGCAGTGTGGGCACGAGAATGGATGCCTGTTTCCCTCTGTCCAAGACACAGTTCATCACAGTGCTTACCTACACGTTCCGGTTTCAGCATGGCTGGTCTCCAGGACTTAAGTGTGGCCATTCACTGTTGTATGCTTAAGCACCTATCTAAATACATTTTCTAAATAGAGCTCTCCACAGTCGCATACATTGCAGGGATATATGGACCATCTACTTATATCTCATTTGTAGGTCAATACACATCTGAATTTTACAATGTCACATCAAGTCCCCAACTTTTATTGTCTCACGGCAAGCAAACTCACAAGCTTTTGCCAGTTAAAGAGACTTGTATGTCTTATTGCAGAGAGACGTGCTTGATTATGGCAAAGTTGCAATTTGCCTTTGGACAACAACTCCCAGAAATACCAGTATCTTCATGAAACACACACAGGGGATTTTGAGCCCACTATATGACTTTTTTTTTTGACAAATCTGGTCCTTACCGCCACCTTCAAATACACACTAACTATCACCTTGCTTGATCAACCACAATGGAAGAGAAGTCAACCAAAGTCTACTCTTGCCTTGAAGCTGAAATCCTGTGTGAAATCACCACCATTGAAAGAAAAACAAGAAAAGGGCTATCTGAAGACATTTACAGCCCCGTTAACCACGTTTGTCGATTTTCTTTGACGCTGTTGATACATCTCCAGTTTATCAGAGACCCCAGTGACTTACTTGTCATCTAACAGGCTTTGTCCTGTGATCAGATTTTTTCCAGACGGCGCATAGTCCCAGTTCTCTTCCACAATCCCGAGGTAATAGGTTCTGGTCTTTGCTTCCACCGCTGCCAACAGCCAGAGGAACCCAAGAGCTCGAAGGCAGCCAGCACGCTGCGCGGGAGGCATTTGTAGTTGTGATTGCGAAGCTGGCAGCGGGCAGGCAGCAGCAGGATGCACCACAGAGAGCTCACCCCTCCCTCCCAGCTCTCAACAAGTTATAAATAAGGAATGGACAGAGCAAAGCTCCTCCTTTTCAGCAGGTAGGACTGGGATAGGCAGAGAGCCTGACTATGCAGAGCAGGGCTTGGGAGGAGGTTGCTACCACCACAGGACCTTTGCCAATCCTTTGGTGAATGCACAAATTGCTCACTTGCCTGCCCAGGCTAGAGCCAGTTGGTCTTTTCTGGAATTTTCATTTCTTTTTTCTCCTCTTTTTTCCAGACTAGATAGTATGGCATATTGGAGCAGCTTTTTGTTGGTCTTTCTGCCATCCCTATCAAACACCTTTATTTTTAATTTTAATTTAACTCCTTTATCATGTCTGAGATCTCTAAAGCTAGCATCTTACTGCCTGTGTTGGGTTTTTGAAATGGCATAACACTAATTTACAACCCAACATTATCAAAAAGAGCTAGAATTTTCCAGTACCTCTCCAATTTCTAGGATTTTCTGGCCCATTTATTAAGATGGCATGTGATTTGAATGTATTCAGTTTTAGAGAGCGCAAAATGAGGTCCCCTTTTACAAACATTTCTGGAAATTAGAGCCCTTGTAAAGTCTTTCCATTTGGACACCTAAGAATTGAGACACACAAAGATCACCCTTTTATTAAGCTTGGTAATTAACGTGCCCACATAGCTCTCTAGAAAACCAGTCCCTCCCTTTATAGCTTAACTTCCTCTCAGGAGACATCTCTATTACCAGCTCGGCAAAGCAAAATGTAAACCTCTATGAGTATGAATTGATAGGATATTCTGAAACATGTAGGCAACATCCCCTAGGTGGCAAGACACTCTGCAAAATCATACTGCTCTCTTACTCATTTTTAACTGACTGAAGACATTAAAAAGTTGCAGTTCTGGAAAGCAGCATTACACTTGAGACTCACTGCCAGGTTTAACAGTTGTGAAATTCCCCTTTGAGCTCCAGAACCATCTGACCTCGTCCCATAAGAAGCTAGTGGTTACCCATGGCTAGGGGTGTAAGAGGCTTCTCAAATGAATTTGGTAGCCACAGGTTTAACTTCATCAGTCAAAACCTAGCTCAGTGATGTGAATGTTTTTATGTGGCAGTCGTGTAAGGTTCACCCTCTGGCATGCAGCAGCGACAGCTACACGTACCATCAGCTGTGCTGAATATCTCTCTCCATCGCTGATGTGCAGGTGGCTCTGAAGTCACACATGGAATTCAAAAAGCTGGTGGGGTTCACAGCAGCCCAGCCTCCAGCCACCCAGACCATGATGAGTCTCGTTTAAATTCAGACACAAGGCACACAGGCACATGGATTATCTCACTAAAGAAGCTTTCTGTTTCTTTAGGCTCTGGCATTTCATCTCTTTAGCTGCAAGGACTGAAAAGCCTTTATACATGGGTAAGGATACAGTCAGACAGTTGCAATATTTGCTGTATGAGCAAGAGTCCCTCAGCTGTAAGCTGCTCTCTGCTATTTGCTAAAGTTCATTTTCTCAAATTAGTTAATTGACGAGCAATGAGAAGCAGGAGAAGTGATAGGACAATACAGTTGTTGTACAGAGATCCTGATCCTCAGAAGCAGGACTCACAGACTTCCTGATAACGTTGAAGACCTTGCTCACCTCTTCATCCTTCTGCTGCAAACCACACGCTGCCCAGCCTCTTGGCATCTCACGTCAATCTACGTCTTCTCTTCCAAACTGCCAGCAGTTAAAAATCATCTTCCTTTTCCACTGCTTTGTTGTGTCACGCAGTTACTCAAACAATGCCAACTAATAGTACCGTGATTCTGAAAGGCATAATTAGAAAGCAAAAGATGACAATGACCGCAGGACAGGCAGTGGCTTTGCCAGCCGGTGGCACAGCTATCAAACACACAACTGTGGTTGGGACTGATGGGCCAGGTGGTGGGATATAAAGCTGTGAAAAGAACAAGGTGGCCTTTTAACAGGTTAGCAGATCCCCACTGTGATCCTTGCCCAGGGCCTGGGTCCCTGTGAATACTTCCCTCGCCCAGAGCAGCTGCCCTGAGCCAAGGCAAACTGTGAGCTTCGTCTCCTGTCACTCAAGCACCTGAGTTTACAGAACTGGGTGCCTGTTATGCAAATGTTCATTATTATAACATATGCACATTTGCATTTGAATAGGAAATATGCTTATTTAGAGGGTAACACACACTTTGAATGAGATTGTGTAGAGCTCAATTGCTTAAGTCAGCCATTTGCATGGCATTACAGATAGTTAAAGACCGGGTATAGGGACAGTTTTGTCCAGACAGTTTTGCTATGACCTTCTGTTTGTTTGCTTTTTGGTAACTGAAGAATTCTGTTATATGTTTAACATAAATTCCTATATATGTGGACTTCTATAACTGAAGTGCATCGAGCGAACAGGGAATAGGAAGGGGAAGTGTCCAATTCTGAGCTGGCACCTGACTGCACTACAGTCATTTAAATAATAATAGTGCTATGTCCTAGTTTTTCTATTGTTTCTCATGTGCCCAGAACTGGGTCCTGGTTGCTTTCTTGCTAGAATAAGAATTCACAGTTCAAATACAAAGTTAATTTCTTTGTCTATTACTGTAAAAGTTATTTGTGTAACAGGAATATTATGTGGGCATTAGCACCCTATATCAGCAATGTGTTGCAAGTCTGGTGAACGCCTTAGCTTGGTTTAAGCATTTACTAGATCTGACAACTTGTATACCCTTTGCATCCACACATTAACACTTAATTACCTTGTCACATCCTTAAATCCAGGCACACTTGCATTCCGGAGAGGTGCTGTGAGCATGACTCAGAAAAAGATGAAAGAACAGCTGTTTTGCCCTTGCATCAAGAAAATCTGGGAAGCTCCCCTCCGGCAGTGGGGTAATGGGATGAAGTTTGTCCCTGTGTTAGGGATCCTTTCAGTAAAAGGGTTGTATATTTGTTCCTCTGAGATTTTCTGTCCTCTGAAGGCTAAAATTAGTGCGTGGCTGGGTTTCAAAATTTTGTAATGAGGAACAACTTTCATAGGTCTCAAGGGTGAATATCTTGAGTACCAGATTGTGAATGAGCCCTGAAACATCACCAATGGAGCTTTCTTTATAAGTACATCAGGAAAAATTGCAATAATTAGCTTAACTTAATTCCCTAACGACCCGATTTGTGCCAACTAAGGTTAGTGAATTAACTAGAATACCTAAGTTAACCTGGTGGTGGCCATGAGGTCAATGAAGAGAGACGTTGGACCTGCTGATCTTCTGCATTGACTATACCTCAGTTTCTTGAAATTAGGTGACATGGGTTCAGAGATGAGCACTTTATTCAGATTGTCTATTACTGAGACCCAGCTTGCATTCTCCATTGAGCAGATGATGAGCTGACATTCAAGCAGATTCTTGGTAGCAGCAGAGTTCCCATTCTACACACTTGTTCCCAGTCCCTCTGCTGTGTTGGTTTGTGTCCACATTGCAGTCAAGGTTGTTTCCAGCGTAAGACTACCCTTGGCTGGTATTGCCACCAAACCTGGAGCTGTGCCTGTAGTGACCATCCCAAGGTGACAAAGAGTGCCTGTGGTAAAGCCAGGAACTGAGTTACACCCTGCCAGGTTTCACACCACTCTTTTAACCAAGCCACCCTTCCCCTTACTCAGTTTTCCCACGCTCTCAAGGCACAAACACACATTAAATACAAAAGCCTCATAGTACACCTATGAAAAAAAATTTCATCTGCACTTTCTAATAATTTTCTGTTTTGCAGCAGTAGTGAACAGAAGGTAAACTTCATTTTAGCGCCTTGGATAGTCACACCAAGTGTATCTTAATTAGTGGAATCCTTTGAGTTGACACTAGTAAATTGGAAATATCAAAAACTGTCTGCCCTGAAGGCTTTCACCACTTCTATGTGCAATTCTGGATAGGACCTTGGTAAGAAAGGATTCCTTGTCATGTTCAGCACTTCCCAGGAGCACTCCAAGTCTGAGCACTAAAACAGTTGGAGACAGAAGGACAAAAAAGCTTCTGAAGCTCCAAGAATAGTTACAAGGATCTGTTATCAGTGAAGGTATTAGAAAGGCAGCTGTAGCCCGTATTACAGGTGGCTCAGTGTGGACCTGACTCGTTTCTGCCCGGATGGAGACTGAACCTAGCCCTCCAGATTCCCATGTCAGAGTCCACACGGCTCCCCAGCATTGCCCTCCAGCCATTTGGGCTCAGTCCATGCACCCAGCTCAAGGTCACACTTGGCATTTACCACAACAGTTGCCTGGAGATTGTTAGGGAAGAATAGTTTTCTCTGTACATCTCTGTGCGGACACTTTTCTTGCAGAGCAGCTGCTTTGGTACATTACCAGCTGTGGACAAATCTTGGGCCAAGGTGTGAAACAGAAAAGAGGGTTCCTGTTATATCAGAAACAGCCCACAGATTCTTTCTTTTCCACCATGGGTTTGAGCCAAATCCTGTATCTGCCACACTGGCAATGAAGGACGATACCGTAGTTAAATTTAGAGAAATTAACAATACATTGGAAAAAAAGATACTTAATTTCAAAGACTGCAAAGGGATGCAACAATGAGAAGGAAGGAGTTTAGTAGCATACTGAAAGGAGCTGCAAGTTTGAAGAGATTATAATAAATTCCCAAACAGTCTGGGCAAGTGTTCAGCCTGAAAAGCCATTACAGTAAGGCTAAAAAAAGGAAGTTTTGATGCTAATTAAGAGAAGCTTCTTGCATGTGGTAACTCATGTAATATCTGCACTCTTAAAACAAGGCTAATACCTTGACAGAACTTCAAGGTACATTATTTATGGATTTCCATAGTGCTTCCCATTGTAGTACCTAACAAACATGAAAGAGCTTAACTTTACGTCATCACTGCAGGGCAGAGCGTGTTTATTAACCCTATTATACAAATGAGGAAAGAGGAAGGCTAGGTAACTTCCAGGTACTCATGCAGGAAGGCAGCCCTGTCTCTGGGCTTCCCATCCAGTGGTGGAAGCAAGGCGACAGCCCTCCTGCCCAACCACCTTCCTTCTGTGCATGAGGGTGGTGGAGACCATGGTCTCGTTGGCCTTTCACTCTTTGTGAGAGTGATGCCATGACCTGGTTGCATGGTGAAACCCTTTCATACCCACCTTTGCTGCCTGCCAGCAGGAAAGCCAATGCCAAGGGTCACCTTGGCTCTCCCCCTAGCAGCTCCACTGCCTGCCCAGCCTCCTCCAGCCACCCCATGGGGCACCATGGGAACCTCTTCCATCGTGTCTCGCACCATTGACCTACTTACTTACTCTAGAGGAAATGTGACCCTTTTCTTTTCCTCGTATGAGATCATTGCCCCATTTTCTCTCTGGGTAAATCAGGGAGTTGTGGTAAGAAACCCCAGCACTGGAAAACTAACCGGGACTATTTAAAGCGTGTAGCAGAAAGGAAGGTATCGAGCATTGAGGGAAGAAAAGAAAGAAGTGATGGAACTGCATCTGCACAAATGGCTTCCAAACTCACCTCTGCCAGGCAAGCCACACCAAGAGTGTTATAAAACTGCAAATTCCCAGCAGGCTTGTGACACTTTGCTTGGTGTCTGCTGATTAAATGGGAGGACATTGTACACAGTGGAGGAGCTAACAGAACCTACCTGCTGTCCAGACAACTTCTTCTGTCCAGTTTCTCTGCCAGAAAATGAGAAAGTGGTAAATGTGGCATGACCTTGTGGAAGACGGGATGGTTGCCCACAGTGAAATTATGTGATTTATGGGATCTGCAGATGACTGCCAATGCTTTTAGTGTCTTTCATCTATGTCTGTGAAGATTTGCAATAAAGAGCAGCCATACCACTCTTCAGTGACTCTATTGCTTCCTATTTGAAGAAGTCTATGTTACAGCCAGAGCGACATTCCCAGAATAGAAACCTTTCAGGTCTGGTAAATCTTGTTGTGGTCTTCCAAAATGTCATTTGCTTTTGTTCTATCATTCCAAGTTAGTACTGGATCTTATATAGTCACTACTGAGGATTTCTTCTCTCCTCTGCCCAGCTCTTGTCCAGTCTCTCCTTTCCCCTGCTGGGTACAATCCTGGGCGGTGGAGAGCACCCTTCGTTTAACAGAGATGTGCAGGAGACAAGATAACTGTGGTTTAAGACACCAGAGTTGGGCTCTTGACACCTTTCTTTGCAAGTAAGGGCTCATGAACACCATGACAGGGATGCAGCCTGCTAAACCAGCACCATGCATACAAGACTGAGCAAATTAAAAAATCACAGAATCACAGAACGATATGAAGTTGGAAAGGGCCTCTGGAGATCATCTAGTCCAACCTCCTTGCCAAATTTGCCAAGTCAGATGCAGATCCCTCTCCAAAATGGTTATGAAGTGAAAGGCAGCATGATGAAACGTCGCTGCACCACCCCTGGGTCTAAGCTGCAGTGTTTCTGCAGTGAAGTCCATTCACGTTTCTGAAATCGGGACTAACTCAAACAGTCACACTAGCTTTGCCTGCACACAGTGATGGCAACGTGGTATCATCAGAGCTTCCTACTCTCCCAGGCCAGGCTGGTAGTTTGAATGAGAAATGTCATGAATCACGGTGCCTGAAATGCTTCCTCCAGCTCCCACGGGACTTGGGGCAGATCACAGAGGTCCACAGTCTGTATTTTTTGGAAGTAAAAAGTGGACACCAAACCCCACCTGTGGGCACCTGAGAAAAAAAGCTTGAGCCTCAAGAATTGCTGAGCAATCTCCCCCAATGGAGGAAACATGGTTTCAGCTGACTAACTGTAAGCACTCAGTTAGCCTTCGCTTCTCCTGGTGTGTGCTCATCTGCAAAGTGGGGATCATTATATCTGACTCCCTCTCCAGGTATTTGGAAGCTAATTTAGTTAATGCTTGTCAAGCACTTTAAGGTCTTCAGATGAAAGGAGCCGCAGATAGGCAAAGCATTGCTATTACTATTAATTATTTCTATTGTGCAAGTAGACATGAAAGCAGCAAGGGTGATGATTACTCGCTTCCTTTACAAGTGGCAAGACACAGTGCAAATACACAGACAGGGACCCTCCCTGCCCTGCAGTGCTCCTAATCTCACCAGCCAGATAAACCAGACAAAGAGAGAGGAAAGGAGCATAAACCCAGAGAGAAGTACTGAGTGTAATGCCTTACCACACATGGGGTTTCTTGCAACAGCTGCTGTTTGAAAGTGCCTGCTAGCCAAAAAACACAATATCATTATTCTGGGGTATTTAAAAATCACAAGTCAGACTCTCAAAAAGGAAATGTTTTTACAAAAGATAGTAAATGGTAATTCTTCATATTTGGCCCCTGATTTTTGAGCTGTTGTGAAGTTTTTCTCTGCAGCCATGAGGACTGAAAATATCACACTCAGTTAAACAAAAGTCAAAATTCTCCGAGAACAAGGTGAAGTGTGAAGTGTTTGGATACATAAGACAAATTCCTGGCAGTAACAGGTTGCTGTCAATCAGCAGGAAGGAGATGAGCGTGGGCTTGGTGGCAGCTCATCCCTCTTCCCTCCCAGGCGCCCGCTCAGTCTCTCACAATTAGTTTTCATTCTCCCCAGGCTGCCAGGGGCTGGGTACACACCACAGAGGAGTTTACATGCAGTGATGAGATGCTCCACAGTAATTTGTTCCTTTATCTAATGCCTGACTAGACAGGCAGATGGATAGAGGAGTAAAAAAACCAAGTGGCTCCCAGCCAGATGCTGAAACCTCTCACACATGGACGTGGAAGGGCTGGCACTTCCACAGGGCTCTTCTAAGGGCTTAGAAGAGGGGGTGGGAAGCATAACCAAGGCCAGCAGTGTAGCAGGACTGGGATGCTCTGGGATGAAATGTGTCGATCTGAGCCATTCCACCTTTCCTTCAGAACGTGAAGAGTCACAGAGGCAGACCTTGGGCCAGGGAGTACCAGGCTAGCCCAGCAGATGGGTATCTGCATCCCTCACCTCCTTCAGGGACTGTTTCAGCATATCTGTGGAAGGAGGTTGTAGCTGGATCTGCAATGTCCTGGGTGAAACCAGCAACTGCCGAACCTTCCTCTGACTGCTGTATGAATCCATATAGTTTTCTTGTTTGCTTTTCCAAAGTGAAAGCATCAAATTCATTTAATATCAGCTGCAGAACAGACTTGGGACATCAACTAGGTTTTTTGCTGACCTTATGGTGATATGAGGATGCCAGATGCAAGCTGTTATAAAACTACTAAACTACTCTTAGAAGAATCCCAGTCTCTTTCAAAAAGCAATTTTTGCATGTGTGAATTCTTCACTGCGTGAAGCAGTGTTTCTGGCACATCATTGGGAAGTGCACCCTTATCTCATGATATCCATATAGAACACTGCAAGTATGGTAAGGGTATCAAAAGTAGGTTTAAAATGCTGAACCAGCTGACCTCCCTGCGCTGCTTCAGCTTTCCAGGTCTGCATTTCATCCTTGGGCTCTCCCCAGGCTCCCTCTAATGGCCACAGGCAGGGTGTCTCATTGCCTCCCTGTCTCGCTGGCCAGGCAAGACACAGGCATGAAGCCCCTGCCTTGCACGGGGTGAGACGTGACTACCAGAGGAGGCCCTCCAGGTTTTTATTTTTCTAATGTGTGTGGGTTCATCTCTCACCTAGCTCTTTTATGATCCTGTCTCCACCCAGAATCTTCCCTCTTAACACTTCCCTGGGTTCTTCCCTTTCTCCCCAGCCTCTGGAGACCTGCTGTCTTGGCAGAGTTACTGCGTGTCCTGCCCTTAGCTCAACTTAGGCCCACACCCTAATACAAAGAATGGATTACACCACCGAGGAATGACAGCAGCACATGCCAGACAATTTGTTCGTCTCTTTTAGCCCGGCTTTTTGATGTGTTCTTCACGCCAGCTGCAGAGGAGCTGCGGACTCAAGCCAGCTCTGCTACAGGGACCAGGGATCAACGCCCATGGCAGCACAGTGACACTGCTGCCAACACGACCATGGTGCCCACCAAGGACAGCGCAGCCTCCCGTGAGCCGCACCACTGCTGGACTGTTATCCCTCTCTGATACAGCTCAGACCTTCACGGAGACACACAATCACAGAGCAGCTGAGGTTTGGAAGGGAGCTCTGGAGGTCATCTGGTTCAACCCCCCTACTCAAGCAAGGCCACCTGGAGAAGGCTGCCCACGACCACACCCAGATGGCTTTTGAATATTCCCAAGGTTGGAGATGATACATCTCCAAGGATGGAGAGATGTGGGAAAGCAGAGACAGGCAAGTCACACATTTTCAGAAAGGACTATTAATTGTGTCTCCTTTTGATGCCTAATTTTAGACAACAAATAAAAATTTCTACAGTCCACCTTCCTCAACATCCCCTTACCCTCGAAAAAGCCTTGAAATTGCCTTTCAGTGGGCATAGGGGCAGAAAAGTATAAATAGTTTGAAGATGGAGATTTCTTCATTTCTGGGAGAATTTTGTGATGTGGTTGTCTGTGCAAGCAGAGAATCGTTTCCAGAAACCCAGGCAGTGCTAAGAAATGCCCAAAGGCACTTTTCACTTTGGTAAATGCTGCCCTAATTGCCTCGGGCCCTTCTGCTACGCAAAATATGGGCAGATTTAAAATACTATTCTGTCCTACAGTGTGCCAAAACTAATAACTTCAGGGTCAGCAAGGGGATGGATTGCCCTTTCTTCAATCAGCCAGCACCAGCTGGAAAAAGCAGACAGACCTCAGGATCCAGACCAAGGATCAAGACCAGCTGTATCTCCAAAGGTTTATCCAATTTTTCCACATATATCAGTTTCTCCGATACAGGCAAAGTAAGCAGTAAGTACTTTAACCAGCAAGCAGGAATTCTGGCTACAAACCTGGCCTCGTGTCCACGTTTGAAACATGACAGCTACACACACGCAACTAGTATTGATTGTTTGGGATTTTTTTTTTTTTCTTTTCTTTTGGCACAGAACCAGATGGGGATGGTTAACGAGAGGACGGTCCCCCTTGCAATAACAAAACACTTAATGATCGCTTCTAACCTCTGGGCTGTTGCCCTCCTCTTTCATTCTGGTCAGAGTCGCTGCTCCAGGAACCTCAGCCTCCCACAGGAAATTTTAATCTCTCGCAGGTTACCTGGCCAAGCCACAAGTCTTTCAGTCTGGCCAGAAACACCACCCTGGACTGCAGAAACCTTCCCTCCTGACAACGCCAAGCAGCTCAAAAAAATGTAGTGAGCATTTTTTAAGTAAACGCACACTTCTTCAGTATATTCCCAACATTCAAACTTCATTTCTGAAGTCTTCCTGGAGGAGACAGGGCAGTTCAGGGCAAATTAGGAAGTGAGGAGAAGGATCACTAGAAGAAGTAATATTTCTTCCATTTGGTGAGGCAAACAGGGGTATTTTCCAGTGGGTACTGCTTTTAGCTTCTAATTCACCTGCACCCTGAGCGCATACTTGGACAAATCCCAGTGACAAAACACAGGGATGAGGAATGCCTTTCAGCCAAAACCAGAAAGAAGTGTTGCACGAAACCAGCAAAATGAAAGCACAAACCTCTAATTATTTTAATATTGGATAGTGACAGTGTTGTTCTGTGTTAGGAGCACAAACAACCCTTGGCCACAGGTCATGGTTCATTTTAAAAAACACTGAGTCTGGCACAGTGCTGTCCATGGACAAAACACTCACGTAATTAAATAAAATGAGCTTTTGATAAAGCAGGTGAACATGCACACACACAAGCAAGCAGTGGGTAATACTTTGCTGGATGAGCAGATCTTTCTGGGTGTTGTTTGGGCACCAACCACAACCAAAAAGGTTGTTCAGCCTAGAGAAATGGAGGCTGAGGGGAGACCTTATCACTCTCTACAACTACCTGAAAGGAGGTTGTAGAGAGGTGGGGGTTGGTCTCTTCTCCCAAGTAACAAGTGATAGGACAGGAGGAATTGGCCTTAAGTTGCACCAGGGAAGGCTTAGGATGGATATTAGGAAAAAGTTTTTCACCAAAAGGGTTGTCAAACACTGGACCAGCCTGCCCAAGGAAGTGGTTGAGGCACCATCCCTGGCAGTATTTAAAAGACGTGTTGACATAGTGCTTAGTGACATGGTTTAGTGATAGGTTTTTTTATCAGAGTTAGGTTGATGGTTGTACTAGATGATCTTAAAGGTCCCTTCCAACCTAGACAATTCTATGATTCTCTGATTGACCCCAGAAGTTGCTTCTGCAGAGTGCTGGCTGAGCAAACCCAGGGTGCCCCAGGCTCACAGTCACTGATAACCACGGGGTTTACTCCTAAAGGACTCTTTCAGGTGGCACCCATGCCCCCAGAGACAATGATGTGTGTGCCATCATCAGAGGGGAAAACTGCTCAGCCAAGACTCTGGATGTCATCTCAGGAATGAGAGAGAGCCTAAGTATGTAGGAGAGGGAGTTGTGCATATAAAGGAGATACAAGGGAAAAGGAAGAAGGGAAAAAATATCAGAAAAAAAGGCAAAATAGAAGATCCTTCCATGTGATGTTTAAGCTGTTGTCCCTGTGAAGTGCACATCCAGAACAAGCTGTGTTAGGACCACGTGTGCGTGATGGTACCATGCAGTGAATATACTTCCAAAGAGTGCATGGAGCCTATTTCAAACTTGATCCAGAACAACTTCCATTTCACCTCTTCAGACTCATACATATTCTTAATATAAACATCGTAACTTGCACCACTCAATTATTGTGACAACCTCTTATCTGACTCAAAACTTGAGCCTTTTTTATTGAGCTGCCCCTCATCCTGCTCGATGCTCTCACCGTGTGATCAGCTCTTTACCAGCTGGGTTTATGTGGGTCTGGGATACTCTGGATAAAGGAAAACCTGAATAATGTTGGCACTGCCATTTCCACCTTGCTATTCCTACCTTAACAGGGCATCCACACGCTCCTGGGTACCAACAGGCATGTTAACTTGGGTACCAGCTGCAAGAGCAGGGAGAGCCAGCTGTGGGGCAGCAGCTCTGCAATGTCCAAGCTCACGAACCTTCTCAGAGCCAGCTCATCTCGGAAAACAACCTCTTAACAGCAGTTTTCCTCCTGATGCTTGTTTGAGAAAACTAGCCCATGTTGAAGAAAACATTAACAACAAACAACAAAGTGTCACAGGAAACAGCAGCAAGAGATAATTTTTGTCGTGGTGCCAAAGTGGAATAAATTAAATTGAGTGCAATATCACTGTGTACCTGGAGTCAAGCTTTGACTTCAGAAGAACCACTTAGTATTTGTACTAGAATAAACAAGACCAGAGCTGCCTGGCTCCTTTTTACACAGGATATCAACAGCAAAAAGGGCATTTTCTCATTAGTGCACTGCCGCTGCACTCCTAATGGGACAGATCTATTAATAGAGTAAGTGGGCGGTCAGATATGTCCTTCAAAAACCTGCACGGGGCTGTAATTCTTCAGTTTTTAGCTCACACATTGCAGCACCCAGGGAAATTGTAGGGCTGGAGTGGTTTTCACTTCTAGCGGATGAACAGGATTTTTCACGTATTTACATTTCCTCTCTTGGTACCCGTGTCACTCCATGTAACTGGAAAATTAATAAAGAGTTTATGGCTAAAAGGATAGAAATAAAAGGAGGACCAAAGCTGATGTACAGTAAGTCAATATAATCAGGAGGAATTGATCAGTGGAACACAAAATGCTTTCATTGCCTTCAAAGTCAATATTGCAGGGGGAAAAATAGATTTACAGAATCGTATACACTCAGCTTAGCCACTAAGCACTTCACAGGCAAAACACAGTTTTTCTAAGTGTTTTAGAGCTTGTGGTTTTTTTCATTTCCTTAGGATGAGTCTATCACTTCACAAAAACAGGTAGGAGTCAGGTTCTCTAGTGTTAATACAGATTTTTATTGTGCTCTTCTTTTTGGGAATCCTTCTGTACATCACAATACGCAGTATTTATTTCAGATCTCATCAAAGACTGAATATAGATCCTGCTCAGTAATGAGTAAATCTAAAGATGTTCTTGAAGCAGTCAGAAAATTGTGTTTAACACATCTTACCAGTATTTTGTTTCTCTGTAATGGCTAGAAGTGTTCGTTAAGCCCCTGAGCGACAAGTGTTGTGCAGAGATGAAAACACTGAATGGACCCCAAACAGTTTAAAGTCCATGTAGGAGAAAAAAAGACAACAGATTGCAAATGGAAAAGCACAAAACTGATACAGTATAGGTTCTGCTCATCGTGCACTCATTTGAAAAACTATTAAGCCTTCAATGGACAATAGCACTGAGAAGTATTTGAAATTATGAAACACAATCAAGTCTAGGTATCAAGCCTAGACACTAAATGATAAGTCATAGATAAAGTACAGTAGAATGGGGTAAGATTTGGAAGGTGAAGAGGAGAAACTTTAAAAGGTCGGTAAAAGATTGTATAGTACTGGGGACATAGTAGAGATGAGAAACTACAGAGGTGAACCTTGCACATCACCCTGGAGGGCTATGTGCTGGGGAAAAGCAGAGGAAAACAGAATAAAAATCAAGGCTGGTGAGCTTAAATGAGAGTGTTAGCTATGTGAGGGTGGGAAAGGTGAAAACTTAGAGATATTATAGAGTAAGAGTCTATAAAAATTCCAAGCAACCAGAATAAGAAATGTTGAGGGAGGGTTCATCTTAAATATCGTTGAGAAGTTTCTTTATTTGCTTATTAACTCTCTATAAGCTGTTGGGTCCCCACCCCCAGGTGTCCCAGGTGTCGGTCCAAATTGCTGATGGTCTTCAAGTTGTTCTAAATTTAATTCTTTAAGTGCTGTTAGACCTTGTGTCTCTGCATTGCATAAAGATTGTCTGAGACTTGTTTTGTTCCTTTTCCTTGGAGTTGAAGCATCACCACATAAAAGATGGTGAAATGCTGCTGCCAATGATGTCAGCTGAAGTTTGGGGCATCAGGTTCAGTGGGTTCAGCTTAGTTTCCCTCCTTTTTGCCATTTGTACTGTAATGAAGTTTATTTGCCTGACATCACTCTATGGGCTTTTTAAAGAATTTTCTCTAGCTGTGAATCGGTGATGAAGACAACCTTCCCTGCATCCTCTGACACCAGTGGTATTAAATGTGCAACCTGGGGACTGAAGTCCCAGGCTTTGCCCCTGTGCACTGGTTGTCCTCATGGACGGGGTTCATCTGACCACAGATGCCAATGTTTAGGTTTGAACAAGTGTTGAGGTTCTTTCACCATTAATGGTTTATTTTAACCCTACAGTAGCTCCGAAAACAGATCTGGTGATTTTTTTCCTTAAAAATTTCTGTTTCTCTCAGTAGGCATAAAGGCAGTCTAGGCTGACATCTACCTCACGGACATGTTAAAGTCATGTGAGATGAATTCCACCCTACACAACCAATCTTCTATAGTGAGAAATTTTCTCCAAAGATGAGAATGAAGATGAGAGATAGTGAGGTGGAGAGTGGAATATTTTGCATCTTTGCTTTCACTCACATACCCCTTTCATTGATGCTTTTGTGTTCAAGTCACCCTTCCATCTGGATGCTGAGAACAATGTCATGGCAGGTGCCTGCCAGAGGGCACATGTTTTCAGTTGAAGAGGGAGCTCAGCGTATTCCCAGCATGATTGGGACCAAACCTAACCTGCCAAGTAACATATATATTTATGTGTTTTAGTGTTTGGACATATTATTATGTTATTCTTGTCCCATTCCTAGTGTCTCTTCTACCTTTCTCTTCTCTGCCAAAGCAAATCTTCCATTTCCCTTCCATATTCCTACTCTCCGGTCCTTGTAATTGAGGTTTTATTTCCTTGCTTCGTCACCTGATCACGTCTCCCTTCTCTCCATCCTTCCCCCTCTTCCTTTCCCACTATCCTGGTTTGAGGTAAAACAGAACCAACTTTCTGTTCAGTAATTTTACATCTTAGTTAGGTCTCTTGTAACTCTCTGAAATTAACAGCATATTGTGGAGAAAACTGCTCATTCTCAGAGTGATAAGACCAATGTTTGTACTTCATGCCAAGGAACAGTATGCAGAGAGGCTGTTGCTTACACTTATTGCTATAACAACCAAGGCCAGCTAATTTCATTATTTGCCCCATTGGAGGGTCGGAAACGGAAAAAGCATAGAGGGGTCCCACCTGTGGGGAGGAGCGGACAGGACAGGACAGGTGACCCAAACCTGACCAGCTGGGTATTTCATCCCATCTGCCTCATGCTCAGTATAAAAGCTGAGGGATCAAAGGGTCAGCCCTCTTTCTTCAATGGCCGATGCCCGAAGAGGACCCTGTCTGTTCATCTGCCTTTGATCCCCATCTGTGTGTTCCTGACTCCACAGCTGGAATCCGGTTTCCATCCATCACTGAGTCCAGTCTGGGATTTCCCCAGTGCCTGCCTGTGATGTCATCCTGGGAACTTGGTACAGTTTTGTATGTATTGTATCTATTTCATTATTTCTTTTTTATTATTATTATTTTAATATTAATACTTTATTAAAGTAGTTTAGTTCATTCTAAACTTGTAAATCTCTTTATCTCTTCCTCTCCTCTCTTTGGGGGGAAGGGTCATCTGTCATTCTGGTTTTGGTCAGTTTGGCCTAAACCACGACACCCAGTCTGTCCTCCCCTTCCCATCCCCATTCTCCCAGCAGCACATTTTGGAGAGAAGCTGGTACCAAATTTTAACAGCCACAAGCCCATTGTGCAGAAGATGACTGCACACCAGTGGCCAGACTTTGCTGTGCCACCACCTTGTGCTTCAGCCACATTTTCTGCCACGCACTCCTTGTTCCTCTTGCCATGCTTGCATCCCTGCCATCTCCTGCCTTTCCTCTTCTGCCAAACTGTGCATGGCTGAAATGGGCACAGCAGTAAAAAGGTCTCCGCTGCTCCAATCTCCGTGCCCCGGAGGGCCAAGGCATTGACCACTGGAACACTGCCTTAAAATAATCAATACCACCGGGTGACACGCCAACCTCGCGCTGGCCAACCAGGGATAACTTGGGGTATTTCCTCATTCTCCAAAGAGAAGCAGCTATTTGTTTAATAGAGGCCGTTGCCCGAAAACCTGGCTGTGCCTCCCTCAGACCGCCACGCTCCGGGAGAGAGGAGCTGGGAAGCCTGAAGCCGTGGGGAGCTGTGGGGAGCCCTGGAGCCTGAAGGCCACCTTAGCCCCGTGTAGAAGGTAAGCAAAGGTATTTACGTGCTTTCCTCTGCATTGAAAAGCAAAACTTTCTAAAACCCTAGTTAAAAATTAGAAGCTTGCTCTAGCCACCTTGCTTAACAAAGCTGTAGAAAGTGCTTTTGTTCGCTGAATTAATAAAGTGTTTTGAGTGCTTCTGGCAATCCAGAGTGTTTTCTTAAGCTGTAATAACACAGTCAGATCCTCTGATGTACACAGCTGGCAAAGCGGCATTGATTTTGGTGGTAGAGACTCTCACTAGGTCTGGTGATTGATGTTTAGGTAAGTTCTCCCTGCAGTTTGAAGTGGTATTAAGATAGGTCAGAGAGAATGGGCTGTAAACCCCTGTTCTTCCAGCCAAAGCAGCGTCATGTTGCTTCGTACCAGGCGAGAATTGGGCCCTCTGGCTATGTACGGAAGATGCAGAAGAGAATTTGTAACTCGCCTAAAAAACTTAGCTTTTACAAAAGGAGGCCAGGCTGTGTCTGTGCTTGTTTGCTTCTCTCTGGGGAGGGGAAGTAGGTGAGGCTGGGCAAACGTGGAAAAGTAAAAGCTGGAGTGAGTCAGGAAAGCAGAAAGGCAAAAGTCAGGGTAAAAAAATAGCAAATGCATCAGGTGTTTGAGAGAAAGATGAGTGAAACATTCAATATTCTTTCCATTTCCCTCCCCTTCCTCCCCGCTTCATCTTTCATGTGCACGTTGTCCGTCTGCTTAGATTTTTATCTCTTTGAGTTGGGGCTTTTATTTCCAGAGGCTTGCAAAATGCTCTGCCCAATTCTGAGCACTATATAAACAATAGGTAATGACCATAAACCAAGAAGCACCTCTTTTAAAAATGTTCCCTTCTGGAATAGTTTAACGCCAGTTAACTTGTTTTAAAGCTGAATTAAAAAGCATAACGCGTTTGTAAAGTGCTCAGAAGGAAAGCCATATAAGCACAGTGCTCTCATTAAACTCCTAGCAGCAGAGAACAATGCAAATTTTTTGCTATAGAAATGCAGACTCATAAGAAGTCTCTGGCAGTCTCAGCCACTTCACAGCAATATACGGCATCCCATAAAGTCTTTCTGTTTTCCCTCTCAGTTACAGAGGTCTGAGGACGTTGGTCTGTCTTCATGCCTTACCTCACCTCTTCGCTGTCTTTGTTCTGTCAACAAAGCTGGTCTCAGCCTGTCTCTGGCCTTCCCAAATATCTCCATACTGTCTTTCATCTGGGCTTTTTTTGCTTCTGGAACCCAACCTTGACTGATTTCTGGACTCTTAGCCTGCTTAATACCTTCTCAACACCACCTTCTGTCACAAAACTTTCAGGATTAGCCAATGCACATGACAAAATTGAGGGACATTTCACTGTTTATTGCCTCTGTTATTACAAAAACTATTTGCATGTAGCAAGCATAGGCGTGCACACGTGCGTGGCTCTGTGCGTGTGTGTGTAACACAGGGGTGTGTATTGAAATGGTGTGTGTCCAGATTATCTTCCTCCTCTTACATTTTGTAACTTGCTCAATGGAGAGCAAAGCCATCTTTTAATATCTTTTTTTGAATATCTCCAGGGATGGTGCCTCAACCACTCCCCTTTGACATAAACTGTCAGCTTTCTCTGAGGACAGAAACCCACAGATTGATATTTTGTATTTTTACGTGCTTGAAAGCCTTGAGCTGGAGTAAAGCTATGATAAAACATCATGAAGAAGTTGTGATCGGTTTGTGCCATAAAGTTAATGGCAGCGTGAAGGTTTAATAATCTCTGGATTTCAGTAGTCTGAAATTTCCAACCTGACATGGAGAAATATCTGTGGATCCGCTTTTGTACTGATCAGCTTTTTCTCTTTGTCTATAGATCACAGCGTGGGTGCAGTATGAGCTGAGGAGGTTCACTTTGGTAAAGGGGGATCTAATAGCAGCCTACAACAAACTGGGAAGGGAGCAACAGAGGTGATGGAGTGGTGGGAGAGGGTATAACAAGGAGCACCAGCCAGATTTACATCTTGGGAGATCCAGGTCGGACATGAAGAAACACATTTTCACCAAGGGGTTGGGACAGTCCTGCAACAGGTCACCCAGAGAGGTGGTGGTAGCTCCATCCTTGGGGGTTTTCAAAGCTCAACTACACCAAGCCATGGCTGACATAGCGACCTAGTGTTCATGGTAGCTCTGCTTTCAGCAGGAGGTTGGACTGGAGAACTGCAGAGATGCCTTTCAACTACTGCTTCATTTGTGTCGATTCTTTGTTTTTAAAAGAGGATTCTTTGATTTTAAAGAAGGACTTGATCACTGTGAAATATTAAACTGCTCTTTTACATATTATGGTAGACCTCTGAAAAGGAGGTGGGATGGCTTTGTGACCTGCCCTTAGTGAATAGCCACAGCATTAGACAGGCTTCCAGTTTCTTGGATATTTTAGGGTGTGTGCCAAACAGCGCTGTAGCCCGCAGTCTTATCTACCCTTATCTGCAGGATAAGCACATCACAGGAAACAGCAATCTAAGTTTCTCCAATTCTTGCTGGCAATGTATTTTTGGCCAAAATAGAGAAGATGCAGCTGGTAGAGGCCCCGGTGAGGCTCTCCCATCTGCCCCAGCACACAGCCAGTTTGAACATTTCTATGGCGTTCCTGGCAGTCGTGTCATGTTCTTCTTGACCTTCAGTGCAGAAGATTTCAAATCAGTTTTCCCAAGAGAGTGGTCCCAGACAACCCGTTGCATCCAGCTCCCCTTCCACCCAAGGCCTTAGCCCTACCATGAAGTCCGCCAGCTCGGGTATCAGTTCGTTTGGCCACGCTTTTTTTTTTCCATTAGCAACTGAAATGAAACTCCCTGGTCATTTCATACCAACACATGTTTAGTCCTGGCAGTTTTAAATGAATTCAACTAAACATTCCAGTTTTTAATAATTCCATTTTAAATAAAGTGTCTGAAGGGAACAGTCTCTGCAGAAGAGCATTATCCGTGTAAGCCTTAACTGGAACGTTTCTTGCTTCAAAACCGATTCTTCTTTCATTAAAGAAGAAAACTGCTGAAATCCGTGCTCCCTGCACTGTAATAACCCAAATCTGCTTTCCTCAGCAGAGAGCTACCATGTGCACGGGCAAGTGTTCAAAGTGCATTGGGATCACCCTGTTCCCACTGGCGGCTTGTGCCATCGTCTCCAACATCCTCCTGTACTTCCCCAACGGACGAGTTCTGCAGCTCAGCGAGATAACCGATCTGGTCTGGTTTTTCCATGGCATTGTGGGAGCTGGGATACTGGTAAGAGAAAAGTGTTGCCACTGTTTTCTATGGGTTTTGTTTTGTTTTAAATTCAAGGCCAAGAAAACCTTTGTTAACAAAAAAAAGTCATAGAGATGTGTTTTCCATAAATATGTGAGCTGCTTAACTGGGAAGTTGGGTGTCGGGCCGAGAAAGTGCACTGAAGGCTGAAAAAGTCCCTAATCACAGGAATGCAAGGTATTCCTGAGATAAATACCAGGACTGCAAGCCAGGAGGAAGCGATAGGACTGAATTCTCACTGTGGAGAAGGGTGACATGGGTGTTCGTCCTCCATGAGTCAAAGCAAAGCTGAGGTCCTGAACTCAGCTGGAGGTGGCGAGTTTTCACTATTGTCTGGACCCCCTCATTACACCTCTATCTTATGCTCACATAATTCACAAAAGACATTAAGGGCAAAACTGGAACATGTTTCAGTAGGTGTTCACTGGGGACCCAGCCAACACTCAACGAATGCGGAGCTGCAAATGGCTTACATCCCGAATGTCCCATCTTCCCACACACCCACCCAACACCCCTTGGGTTTGATCTGTTTTACCTGTGCTCTACTATAACCAGTTCTCCATTCCACCACTCAGGAAAGATTGCTTTTACATGAATATCCATAACCAGAAGGGACCATGTTTGGGAATACTGATCTTTCCAGTTCATTAGAAAGCCTGATCCCTTTACACTCTTCCAATTATCCACCCAAGTGCAGCTAAAAAGCCGAGTGAGTAACATGAGTATGACAAGGACTGGCTATTACACAGCCTAGGCAGATGGTAAACTGGCAAGAGCTGGCTACCTAAGCATCAAAAAAAAGAATGTTTAAGAGTAATTAACTTAAAAAAAAGCAAATCTCATTCACAGTCAGACTATGATGTAGCTACCACTTATGTCTATGGGAAAGCTACACTGGATGTGGTTCAGACTCATATTTCCCAAAGCAGAAACATGGTATAAGATCATTCATAAATTGTTCTCCACTAGCAGCTCGCCTGCTTCTTCTTCCAGCTACCACTTGGGCCTATTACTCATGCTGAGCTTGAACACAAGCATGAGTTTGTGGAAGGAAGCCTAAAGGAAGAAGTGGAACTACATGAGAGAGAGACCTGTGGAAAATTCGTATCACTGCAAGCCCAGGAGTCATTGGCGTTCAATGAAAGGAAAGGCAGATGTTAGGCATGAGAGCATCACGGGCTCATTGAAAACGTGCCTTCTTTTAAGGCTTCCACACAGACTTGCCTGTGGCCAGCAACACGTACATCAAAAATGAGAATAGCATGTGAGGAGGGAGGAAAAATTTGCGTTGACCTTCACAACACAGCATTAGGAGTAATTATTGATCCACAAACAATGCTGTTGAGTGTATGTGTTTTCCAGAAAACAGCATGACAAATGCCCACAGGTGAAGAGAAGGGGAGAGACAGCATTATCATCAGCTCCATTTGCCAGGTGCTGGAAGCATGGAAAAATGAAAACTGGCTTCTAGGCCTCCTAGAGAGCTAAGCAAGGGGAATAATTCCCCATGGCTGGAATTTGGTCTGTATCCTGACTCCACAGTGAGGAATGTGCAATGTGTTCCACTGTGCACCTAGCTTTTCCCCAAAGGAAACACAGGGAACTCATGCCAACTGGTTGCCCAATCTTGGAGAATCTCCCTGTGACCACGACAGAGTCTCCAGAGCCAGGACTGTGGGGAAAAATTTTTAACAGCCTGGCCTGGCTCTGTGAGCCAGAAAACCTACCTCCACCTGGGAATTTCATCTGTAGACTGATAGCTAGGCCATCAGCGTACCCTTTGGCTGAGCTGCCAGCCTCACCCTTTCCTCCTCTGCTGCTTCTCTAATGGAAATTTATATGACATGAAAAACTCTCCAATGTCTTTATTTCAAAAGTTTAGGATGTAAAGAGAGGAAGACTGGCTCCATGTGTCATAGTAATGTCTTTCCTGATGGGCAGTCTGTGTGCAACACCAGGAAATTCCTGCCTGAGCCATGGCTCACACACAGCCCTCATTTTACTGACAATAGCCAAATCTAGCAAATTCTTATTCCCCTGTCAAAAGGCAGGTGTTTATAATCAGGCACTGCAAAAAAGGAAAGCTGCCAAGCAAACCCTTCATCCTGAGCCAGGCTAATAAATGACCCAAAGGTGTTTGCAGCTTAGATGGGAAACCTCCAAAGAAGAAAGACAGCCCTGCAGGAAAGGGAGTGTTGGCTTGATGGGCAGAGGTATTAACTCTCCTTCTGAGTGCCAGACAGTGGCACGCTGGGGCTGAGGCTGCCTTGGGGACCACCTGTGATTACTTAAGAGCTGAATCCTTTCCAGGAAGGGGAATGTCTTTTTACCCTTCGTGGGCTATATCTGCAGGGCTCTAGCTGTGGTCCAGCGACCACTGCAGGTGCTGGAGGCTGCCTCTGGGGTGTGCAGAAAAGGCAGCAGAGAGCAAATGCTTTGAAAAATGTTTAAGGGCCTGCAAATCTAAGCAGGTTTCATACCCTGTCCTACACAGTCTAGCAGAGACATTCACACTACATATGTAAATTCCCTGGGCTTCATTCACCATGGACGTTCTGCTCTTCCTGCCCTGCATGGGACAATATCTCACTGACATCTAGTCAGGCTGTTTTTACAGCTTTTACCTTGTTTGTTTGTTTCTTTGGAGAGTTCTCCTTCTCTCATTACCTTTATGGGGGCCATTTCCTACTTTTTCAAATACTCATTTTCTTGCATTGCTCTTTGAGATGCCTACACAAGCAGTGGTGGGCAGAGGCAAGGCATCAGGAGTGCTCTGGCTGCACAGCTAGATCCACAAAAGCTTTCTTGCCCTCTAGCTACCAAACTAAATGCAGATTTTTTATTATCTTCAGAGTGCCTCTGTAAGGTGGCATTATATGCTGAGACACAGATGGTTACTGACTTCATCTTATCAGTCCAGCTCCACCTGATAATTACCTTGCAGAAGTTGATGTGAACTGGGAGTTCCCTGTTGAGTGAAGTCCATTTTGTAGATTTTCCAGAAGCTTAGCACAAAGAGCCAAAGTCAGATGTGTTTCAGGAATTATAGTCTAGAGCAGGATGCTCACAAGATTTAAACTGACATAATTCTTACCCCAGTGACGCACCTTTTCTAAGCAGAAATTCCATTTTCTCAAAACTGACATGTTTGTTCCTGGAAAAAAAAACAAACAAAAACAAAACAAAACAAAACAAAACAAAAACCCTGCTGAAAGGAAGCAGTGTAGCTTAGGCAATCCCAATTATTGTAGCAGAAACTTGCCAGCCAGCTCTAGCTCTAATCCCACGCTTCTTCCCGAGTTACTCTTCAGCAAGCACCAACATCTAAGCAGGTGTAACTCACAAAGAAGAAGCAGAAGGTGGTTTGTATTTGAGGAACATGATGTCCCAGACTAGACTTTACAAAAAAGTCTCAGCAGAAGTAATGTGCACCAATTCAGCTTGTGCTTTTCTCACAGGTTATTTTGCCAGCATTCATGATGCTGGGAGCAGGCGGAGCAGGATGTTGCGCTAACAGATGTGGGGTAAGTGGATATTTATGCGTTGAAATGGCACTATATGATTTGCCCATTAGCTCTTAAATGGCTGCTCAGCAGGTGGAAACGTACAATGACAAACCATCACACCACCATCAACAGCCATGTCAGGGAAATGCAGAAGAGGAGCTTGATCTACAGCGTCCCTGGGCTGGGGCTGAGAGCTCAGTTAGCCAACAGGAATGTTATCATAATGCAGCCACTGATACGGGGGAAATCACACTCAGCCAGGGCAGGTGTGGAGTATTTAGCCACATCACTGAGGGCAGAGAAGGATGAAGCTACTTACTTCACGTACAGTAAAGCATGACTCCAACTTCCCCCTGCTCAAGGCAATCCTAAAGATTGAGACGGCTGCCTGTTCCTTCTGCTTTCACCTGGTCCTGTTTCTTCCATACTCTCTCTTCCATAGCAATTTGCTTTTCCACAGGTTCAGCCCTGCTTACCTCCGGAGGGGCAGATAGGTCTCCTACTTTGCAGGTCCACGCTAAGAGCCCAAGCTGCTGCTGGCACTAAGGAGCCACAGCTGCTTCCTGGAGGCTGGTCCATATCACAGAATCACAGAATCATCATGGTTGGAAGGGACCCCTGAGATCACCAAGTCCAACCACACACAAAAAAAAAACCCCACAAACAAACTAAAAAAACAAACAACAACAACCAAAAAAAACCAAACCCCAACAACACACACAACACCCCACCACATCACACCAACTCCCAAACCAATAATCTTGGGCACTACAGCATGCCCTGAAGAGCCATGTCTACACATTTCTTAAGTATCTCCAGGGATGGTGACTCCACCACTTCCCTGCACAGGCTGTTCCAGTGCCTGACCACCTGACCACTCTCTCAGGAAAGTAATTCTTCCTAATTTCTAATCTAAACCTCCTCTGCCACAACTTTAGACCGTTTCCTCTGGTCCTGTCATTATTCCATTGGGAGAGGAGGCCAACCCCCACCTCTCTACAACCTCCTTTCAGGTAGTTGTAGAGGGCAATGAGGTCCCCCCTCAGCCTCCTCTTCTCCAAATTAAACATGCCCAGTTCCCTCAGCCTCTCCTCATAGGACTTGTTCTCTAGACCCCTCACCAGCTTGGTGGCTCTCCTCTGGACACGCTCCAGAACCTCAATGTCCTTCCTGTAGTGAGGGGCCCAGAACTGAACACAGTGCTCAAGGTGAGGCCTCACCAGTGCCGAGTACAGAGGCACGATGACTTCCCTAGTCCTGCTGACCACGCTGTTCCTGATACAAGCCAGGATGCTGTTGGCCTTCTTGGCCAGCTGGGCATGGAAGGCTTTGACCCGTAGCACGCATGTGCCCAAATGTTATGCACGTGAAAGGTAAAAATTCAATTATGTCTCTCTGTCATTCACAGAAAGACCAGAGATATCTTTTCTCTTGATAATTAAGAATATTATAAAACAACATGTTATACAGGCATCTCCATTAATCTTCCAGCCCTGGGCACAGGCTTCTATGTGGCTATCACTATTAGCAAGAATAAACTGACTTAGAAATATGTTTTTAGTCTGCATGTTTTCCAGAAGCAGCCTGGAATGAGAGATTCCATACAGTAAAGGATGTCTCTTCTGTATTCTTCAATTAACTTTTAGTTTGATTCAAGAGAAGACCTTTACTTTTTCAAGTGGTTTTACTCAAGTTAACTCATTATTCATAGTATCAAAATAACATTCTTCATTGGGATGTCAGCAAGTACATCCCAAGGGACATGTCATTACATTGATTTTACCAAATGCCACATGCACAGCAAGGAGGATTTGCTAATGATGTCCAAGTAAGCCAATTGCAGAGCTGGGACATGAGCCTGGGCACCCTGACCCCAGTGCCTGAGCCAGCTGCTTCTCCTGGTTTTGAGCGATGTAGAAAGAAGTGGTGAAAAACTGCCGTACTGTGGGTGTTCCCACACTCTGCTGAACATGGTAAGTCACGAGGGGAACTCCAGATGAACTGAGCTCAGTTCACATGGCATCTCAAGTCTCCTTTCTCCATCCTCCATGCCAGCACTAAATATTACAGAGCCAGGAGTCAAACCTCCCCAGGCTGTCTGGGTTCACTCCCCCAGCATAATGATACAGGTGGTAGCACAGTGCCATCTGGTAGTCCCCACGCTCTTCTGCTCTCCTTCACCACCCTTTCACTGTCTGAGCTATTCCTAGCAGCATCACATGGATGCCAGGTATCCTGTCTGCACCTTCCCATCACCGATTGGTTACCTATGAAGTGTTCCTCCTCTTCTTCATTTGCTGTTACGGAGGAATGCAATAGACATTGTTGGGAAAGTAGTTTGATTATGTGTTATTTGATTATGAGCTGATGGCCAGGTGATGAAGCTACTCAAACCAAACTAGAGAAGAGGCTCAGTGAGGACAGAATATCTGTGAAAATGCTGTCTTCTGGGACTGTGTGAATTGCTCGCCTCTTTGAGGTGGAAAAGAGTGCAGCTCTGCATGTCACCCTATACTTTAAAAAGAATGTAGAGGTGAGATGGGGACATGAGCAAAGAGCGAGTGGCTATGAATGGCATTAAAAACAACCGTTTCTCCCAGAACAGTTCCTGGGGAAGAGTGATTTCCAAGTATGCAAAAAGAGGTGAGTACTGCAGGAAGATCTGAAGGCCAATGATGTACTTCTTCAGGTGAAGGAACTTCAGGGAAACACTGCTTTGGGGATAGCAGAAGGAAATGCTCAGACACCCACATGAGGGTTGCTCAGATGCCCTGAATATGGGCTGTGTACCCAAAGGCTGGGTATGGTATGAATCACCAAGCACTGGAGAGCAGAAGAACCCTGGGACTGATTCAAACATGCATGATGGCTGTGGCTTCCCAAGGTGCCAGAGCTCCTTGTGAGGTGGGTTTGGGTGGACCTGATACCGTGTCTCTAGCTTTTGGTGGCTTGTCCACCAACTTTTACCTGCTGGCAGAGAAAGAGCTCACACTGGAGCTACTCAGGAACCTATGTAATTCAAAGGCTAGTTTTGCCACCTTTTTGCTTTGGGGACCTTAGCTATAGAATTTTAATTTACACTGAATACTCAGCATTGTTTTTCATAGGGGATAAAAAAAAAAAGTTAAAAAACTAATACTGTTCAGAATTATTGTTCAATCAGAACGTAACTATTTTCCTCAGGGCAGGGACTCTGTCCTATTTTATTTTGTGCAATCCTTGGCTTAATAATTTCAGACTTCATCACAGCCTTTACACTCTGCTGAAGTATGAATGACAGTAATAGCAATTGCTAACTTTCTCATCCTTTCATTCACCTTATTGAGTTCTTCAGTTCTTCAGTGCACAGTCATTATGTGCTGCATTGAGTAAGTTTTTTCATTAATCCATTTTAAATCATTGCCTGCAAACATACCCAGGTGGCTTCATATGCTTGCATTATGCAGTAATGATTTTGGAAAGTAACAGATTTAGAAAGCGTCCGTGTCTCGCAGCATAGATAAATGAAGATGGTACAGCTAGGGAAAATGCTGAAAGGTTGAGATGATGCAATAGTTAATAAAATTGTTGGATTTCCACAGAATATGGGACAAGTCTCCAGAAAAGATTCCAGAAGAGCAGATATAATGGGGAAATGCCACTGTGTGTCTATAAAATGACCAGGAGAGCCAATCTAACAGCTGCAGCAACTTCAGACTCCCCTTTCAGTGGCGAGCACTATTTATCTATATAATCATGTGCACAGTGAAGGAACTAGATGAGATGAAGCCAGCCACACAGCCACCAGATTTCAGATGAGAAAAATCATGTGTCAAAGAATAGCCATCAAAGATAGCACTGTACTAGTGCTAGCACTAACCATTGTCATAAAACATAGAAGCAACAAAAGACCATTTGACTCTTTCTATCATAATTGTCTTTGGGATGGCCCATACCGGTAAGTTGTGCTAAAACTCATCATTTGCATAGTTAAGATCCTTCAACCAAGATGCAGAATGCACAGTTGAAGTAAATGAGAAAACAGGTGGGGAGAAGTGGTTCAGCGTAGGCAGGAGTTCCAGACAGAAAAACAGCCACTCACCATCACCGCGAGGCACGGCTGGTGATCCTGTTACGGGAGACAGGGCATCAGCTACAACCCAGCGCTGCTTTGGTCTGGGCAATATAGTAAATGACCTGCATTTTGCTGACAATGAAGCTCTGCTAGGAGGGAACTCAGCCAACATGCAGATAAAGACAAAAAGAGTGTCCAGCTTTGCAAAAAAAAATGGACAGGGTTATTAATCACTTATGATTAAATAAATCTCATGAGAAATCCCAGCAACTTCTAACTCAAGAGTTGCTTTAGAGGTAAAAGGACACACAAAATGAGTCGATTCACACACTGACAGCATGCAAGGTTGTAGAGAAAGCAATAATGTCATCTGCTGGCAAGTTGGAAACTGCATTCACCAGCTTGGACATGTTTAGATGGTGAATAGTTCTCAAGATTATGTCACGAATCTGCAATAAGAATGGTGGGTATTTCCATTTGACACCGTAATGCAGCGCTCTGCAGAGCGGCTGGCATCAGAGGAAGGTTTCTACCTTCCTTGTGGGCTATTAGAGTTCACTGGTATTTGCTGGCAACAGGAAAATGTGGGGCCTGAGGTATTTGGCTTCAGACCCGAGTCACAGACAGCAGTGTTTCCCATGTGCTTCCTCAGCCCTGCCTCTGCCCTGACTCCGAGGCAGCTTTGCTGCCTTGCCCCCAGTCCAGGTCTTCCCCTGGCTCTGGCAGTCTGCTCCAGAGTTTCTTCTCTCTCCTTCTTCTTGGCAGACTTGCAGTCCACGGGCAAGGACTCTTAACAGGACTAGTGGGAAGCCTGTCCCAGATAACACCAGCAGCAGTGGCCTCTTGAGACTGTTGTTTCTATATAGAAACAGCAACCAGATACATCCCATCCATTAATAGAAAACTACCCCAAAACATAGTAAAGGTAACGTTTCTGTGGGAGTGGCCGATGTAAAATGTACAGGTGCAATACATGTAATTCAAAGTCACCACTGGTTCGTTGCCACACGCAGCACAATTAGATTTCTCAACACAAGCAGTGGTAACCACATGTCAAACCTGTTGCAGAATTAAGGAAAGCAGCAATAAGAAAGGCTCTTTTGCATTCCTCATCAATTAGCAAAAACAACTAATGCATCTTTCTGTTGCTTTCATAGCTGGTTTGGTAGTTACTTGCTAGTTTCTGTTGATACAAGGGCTGAGAAAGGTGCTCTTGGTGAAGAGCTGGAAATGCCGAGGCACATGATATGGACCACATCAAGCCAGCACTGTCCTCATATTGGCTTTTTGAAAGAAGACCCACCATATTTTTCATAATTGATGGGTAGAGTATAAGACTCTGAATAAGTAGAGCTCTGAGCTTAACCACTTTTAAAAGCAAAACAAAGTTTGAAATCTTTAAACATCTAGGATAGCCACAACAGTCAGAAAAAGTCTAGCTATTTTTTGTCCCCACAAATATCATACTATTACTATAGGTTTCAGCATATAGTAAGAAACAGATAAAGATAATTCCTTCCCATTCAGTGTAAGCTTTCCATGCTACTCAAGCCTCTGTTCATGTGGTGTTGAAGGTCTCTTCCCTTCCAGATGCTGCTGTCAGTGGTCCTGTCTGTGATGGGATTCGCGGGAGGAGCGTATTGTGCTGTCATCTCCTCGCTGGGGCTGATTGGGGGCCCTCTGTGTGACACGGGTGATGGAGAATACCTCTACCCTTTCAGGAATGACACTCTGGTGTGAGTATGACTTACAGGCTCCTCTAACTTTGGTTCCCCTAATCGCTCCCCCCCCCTCCCCCCAAATCTTTTTATAGCAAATTGGGATTTTTCCAAAGTGAAGTGATGGTCCATCCTGTCTACACCTAAATTCACATTTCTCTGAGTGGCAAGTTCCAACTGGTCATCTCTNCCTGTCTACACCTAAATTCACATTTCTCTGAGTGGCAAGTTCCAACTGGTCATCTCTGTGATCAAGGAATCATCTTTGGGCAAACTGCCTGAGCTTCTTCTGTTGTGCTTGTCAGCAGCCACTTGTGCAAGTTGCACGGTGCTTTCAAAAGGCTGCTGAGCTGTGACTCCCACTGGAGTCAAAAGGAAGTGTTTGATAGCTGTGCCACATTAATCTGTTAAATCATCATGAATCTACCTACTTCTGAAGAGCAAACCAAAAATCTTTTCTGGATCTTTAACTTTGGTAACCATGCACTTCAAGCCAGAGCTAGAGACAATGGATGGGTTGGATTGAGATACTGCAGCAGGGATGGAGAACATGGAGACACATTTTTAAACCATTATGGACCTTTCCCTTTAGTTACTAGCACGGCCATAAAACAAGGGGAAGATTCTTGTGCATGCAACCAAGTACAGATGCAGCTCTCTTCCCTAGTCATCAATTGCATCTCTGCACTTCAGGGAGTTCTAAAGAGAATCAACAGTTTTTACTAATTATAGTAGAATATGAGACTCACTTTACATTGGGAAAACAAGTTCAGGAAATGTAACATGGAAAGCATTCTCATTTTTTTACTTCCTAATAAGTTGTCAGTTATTTTTCTCTCTCACAGAGACAATTATTTGTTCAACCAGACAACATGGAGCATTTGCAAAGAACCTGAAAACATCATCCTCTGGAATATTGTCCTTTTTTCTATTCTGCTGGCCATCGGAGTGATTGAAGCTATTCTTTGTTTTATTCAAGTCATCAATGGACTTACTGGCTTCATATGTGGCACATGTATGAGGAAAAGAAAGGTTGGTATGCAGTAGAAGATATCAGGGTGCTTTACGTTCCTACCACTTTTACTTTTTTTCAGGCTGTGGTAATGGCAGATGATCAGAGAGATCTGCACAGCCCCTGAACAAGCTCCTCCGAGGAGCTGAGGCCGCGCAGAGGCATCTGCGCACTGTCTATCTCTCCCTCACGTTGTAGTCAGGGGTAACTCCGTCCTCAGACACTTCAAAACAGCGGAGCAATGGGATGTATCGATGTGCTCATGGGGCTGTGTTCCTTTTCAAGAAGCCTTATTGATAAAGTGTAATGACTCCTCAGCATCTGTACATGAGAGAGATGAGAAGTAGAGATGCTTTTAATTGGAAAACAGTAGTAAAAAATGTCACTTTACAAAATGGAAGAAAACCTCTTTCAAGTTTCTTTTACCACCGCTGCTTCCTATTCACTGTTTATTTTCATTTTACAAGATGCTTGTAGTAAGTCTGATATCCTCTTGGAATATTAATTAATCATCTTTCATTCATTGCCTTTCAGACAAATATTTCTGGAATGTGAGTGACCTACAGAGAATGCCAGGACAAGCCCCGAGCTGCCGATTCACACACAATAAGGATAGTGCACTGTGCTGTATTTATGGGGGGATGACAAAGAAAACCCAAAATGTTCAGGGGCTTCATGGGGCAAAATGAATTTTTGATAAAGAAGCCAGGGTGGAAAAGGGCTAGATCATTTAGAGCTGAGACTCCAAATTTTCGTCTTCTGCATATACCTGCTAAATCTCAGGTACTGGCAAAAACGCTGACCTGCCTGATCCTACCTGCTGAACTGGTGCATAAAACACAACAGGTCCCAGATAGAAGCTCACCACTCGCCCTGTTGTGCATATGGGAAACTGAACCATTGGTAATGTATACATTTTATAGAATCATAGAATGGTTTGGGTTGGAAGAGACCCTAAAGGTCATCGAGTTCCAACCCCCCTGCCATGGGCAGGGACACCTCCCACTAGAACAGGTTTCTCAAAGCCCCATCCAGCCTGGCCTTGAACACTTCCAGCAATGGGGCCTCCACAACTGATCAGCTTCACGAAGCAGGCACTCTCTGGCTGGATGTAAATAACCTCCCATCCCCAGCGAATCCCACCATGAGCTCACCTGTCTGTTCCTATTAACGTGCTTGCTGGGCACTTCCAGATTTAAATTAGGATGCCCAGAGAATACATCAAGTGGCATTTGCAGCACCGCAGAGGCAACTGAAGCACATGGTTTTCAGCCTCCTTCAGCCACCCTGGAGCCAAATCTCCTTGTGCCCATCTGGTAGCTTGATGTCATGTTTGACAAAGTCCAGTGCACCTCTAAATCAGTTATTCAGGAGCATCTGAGAGATGTGGTAGCCCTGGAGGGGCATTTGGGTCAATATGGACAGTAGGGCTTGGAGCAAGAGTTTAGAATTGTCCAGTTTAACAGAACGGTGGAGAACCTCGCCACCAACTTTGCCCTCACAAAACTGCATAGGAATTTCACTAATTTCCTCACAGGTCTGTGGGTCTGTTTTTGAATAGATCACATGGGCAAAGTAATTAACTGCTAAAGATAAACATTAAATTGGTAAAGGTAGTGATTATGTGCAGTTTAGTAACAAATAAGAGATACGATCTAAAAAGGCAACAAATTGCATCAGTTTTAGTGTTACAGCAATAGTAATCCCAACCTGGAATTGTGCAATTCTCCATCATCACTCAAGATCAAGCCCTTGATGCTAAAGTCCATGACTGGCAAATTTCATAAACCCCATCATTTCAGCGACTTCCTCAAAGGTTAATTCTTGGACATGCCACTGACTTCCCTGAGTCAGCCAAACAGTAAGATGATCTTTATCCATCCTAAACGCATGTATGCAGCTATGAGAAGCTGAAGCACTCGGAGCCTATTTTTCAAAGAGAGACATTTATGTTTTCTCAGTCAAAAGTTGTTTGTATTTCTGCATTGTAGAATGTGAGCAAGTTATTTGAACACAGTCATTACAGACACATATGGCTGTCTGTGCTGTCCTCTAGTGCAGCACGCACCCCTTTATGCAAAATGGAGAAGAAAACATCAAGTCAGCCAAGAAGAGGAACACATGTACACTTCCTTGGAGCATAGCTTCACCCTTAGAAGCTGGAAATTTGCCGCATAAAACTTAAAAGTACCTTCAGTAAAAAAAAAAGCTTAAGATGCGTTGACATTTACAATCATGACTAGGTGCATCCAAACGTGCCAGGTGGCTTAAAAACTCACGTTCATTGTCAGCAATGAAGGCTGGGCAGTGCTATCACATCTGGCAGACATCAAAATAAAGGCAACTGTTTAAAAAAGGGTCAAGGAGGCAGCTAGAAGTAAGGATCTTTGGCATGTAGTCAGGTGGAGAAAGACTCCATCAGCAGAGGGGTTCTATGAGCTCTTCACGGTCCCTAAATATCAGCCCTGCCCTCAACCTTTAGTTTTGTCTCCCTGACTCCCATCTCTGTGATAAAGCCAGTTTGGGCTGTGCCGGCACCAGGAGAGGGAGAGGTCCCCACTGGCACACACCATCTCCAGCACGGGGAAGTAAAAGCACAGTTACTGCTGCCATCTGCTTGTTCCAAGCTGTCCTGCCCTGGGGATGTTTAGTGTCATGTCTGTGTGCTTACGGGGACACCCTCTGTTCTGCCAACTGAGCAATCACTGACCTCACTGATATATGTAAATATTAAATATTGTTATTCTGAAGTTGTTTTCTGGCTTGATTCGTGTGACCTAAAGGACTTGTGACTTCAAACTAGCTCTAGTAGGAAGAAACATGGAATAACACAGAAAGTAGAGTTAAACTCATCTCATCTAACTTGGACCACTGAAAAGGAGTCTTTTCTGGGGTAGGCATCACGCCACATAGTCCATGGAGAGAGGTAACTTCCCTCAGAACACCATGAGAAAGATGTCCAAGGCAGGTGGGAGGCATTGCCCCTCACAGCCAGATTCAGTTGTCCACCCTACACAGGAGCATCTGGTGCCATTTGAAGTGCAGCAAAGCACCCTGCTCAGCCCCCAGATGCCACTCCAGGCAGCAAAGGTCTCACACATGTCCTCTGTCACAGCTGAGAGCCACTCACAGATGCCTAGAGACCCAAGTATCTCAGCAGGATCCAGCAATGCAGAGGTGTGGGTGACCAAAGCAACCACCTGTCTCTTGCAAACACAAGGATGCTAAAAGTTCGTTTAGCTAAGATACATAAAGGTGGCTAGAATTAGGTGAAATCATTTCAGATCATGGCTTTTCAGATCCTCCAAATTGCTTTTTAGATGAGTCAAAGCCTGATGTCTCAGAAGTGTCACTAGAACCAGATGGCACATTGCAACAGGAGTAGCTCCTCACACCAAGCACTGCAGGGAGACCAGCAAACTCAGACTTTTCTGGTAGGCAAGGCTTCAAAAGAAAATGTCTACATAATGCTAATAATAATAATGATGATTTTGATTTGGACAGAGAGTTGGCTTGACTAAAGGTAAAATACCATGTTTCAGAACTGGGATTACTACAGATTTTAAGTGGGCTTGGGTGTTTTTCCCAAAATGGAAATAATTATTTCAGGGAAATCTCTTAACAAAGGACAAGAGGCGTTTTGTCTCTGAAGAGTTTTATATAGACATGAAAAATTTAGTAAAACTAAAGAACTCATAACATTCTTCTATATATTCCTGATATATATTCTTCTGTATATTCTTAATCTTTTATCTCTATTAATCCTTTATCGCTATTTATCTTCTATCTATCTACCTACCTATCAGTCTGCCTTCTCTATATCCATCAGTCTCAAATAACTAGTGGTCATAAACTCACACAATCATAATGACAAAATATCTTTTTAATTTTTATACTTAGTACTCACTGTGCAGTCTCACCACGCAGGCTCTCATACAAGGAACAAAAATGTGTTACTTTCTAATCAAATTATCCCTGTCTCTTCTGCATTTGAAACTCATGCAGGAGATCAGCTATATGCACGTCTGTGTTGGTTGGAAGAGTTGACTTAGGATAGGAATAAAACTTCAGACCCAGGACGTCATCTGAAAAATTGTAAATGTTTGGAGACCAATAGCATGGTGTTTCTACTGCCAGGATCAAGGACATGATTCAAATACCTGGGCTGGAAACCACAGACTAGTTCATACCATCTCATTTCAAGAGGAATCTGCCAGATCATTTTGATGGAAATGGCTCAGATGCCTCAGGCCTCAGAGCTGGGTTTTTCTTGGCACACAGAGCAAAGCAAACCAGTGAAAGGTTGGTCCCCACAGACTCCCTGTGCCACGGTCTCTGCTCTGCTGCCCCGTCCCCAGCCCTGCGTCTCTCCTCCCAGGGAGCTCCTCACAGGCAACCACTCCTTTCCAAAAAAAAACTTAAAAAAATCCCAAAGGAAATTAAAAAAAAAAAAACCAACCCACAAACAAACAAAAAACTTTCCAGATTTTCAGGGTACTTTCTTTCATTTCCTACAGAGCACCAGCTCTTTGGGCTTGTCCCTTTCCAGAGGAGTGACACGGGACAACCACCCTTCAGAAACACCCTTCCCTGTGGGACCTCTCTCACCCCACAGTGTCCCTTTCCTCCTGAGTCCCTGGGCCATGGAGGACCACCTAGAGCTCGTATCATAGTACATTTAACACAGGAAGTCAGGGCAAGGGCTTTATCTCAGGCACAGAGGCCACTGTTTTGTCCATCTTTATTTCTTCCTGTATCTTCAAAGCCAAGTAGATGTAAGCGCTCATTACGGTGCAGATCATTTCCACCATAAATAGAAAGCTTCCCTAGTACACAGCACTCCTCACTTTCTTCCAGGCACTCCTCTATTTTTATCAACCACCCATGTCAGAGTCTGTTCCATCAAGGTCAAGTGATAAGGAGAGAGTAAGAGCTCCCCTGAGTATCCCCCAAGTAGATACTCAGAACCATTGGAGATACACCAGAACACCCTGGATGCTGCTCCAGAGGGGTATGTGTCTCCTACAGGGGATATATAACATCCACTTGCCCATGTGGACATCTCAGAGGCTTTAGAGCATCTCATTTGGCACCAGCACTCTCGATGTGAGCAGCCAAATCAAGCCCTGAAACATCTACTGGGTACAGCGACACCACTCCAAAAAGCAGCCCTAAGCCCAGCAGCCTGAGATCTGCCTTCACCTTGTCGTGCCTCTCAGGACCTAAAATAGGTCAGTGAATCACATCCTAAAATTGCATATTTCTCCCCACGGGTTTCACAGGAAGCCTGGAGTGAGCAGTGCAGCAGCTGAACTCCAAAGCTGCAGCCCTCCATCGTGAGCTGGAAGCCCACCTCAGACATCCCTCCCTTAGTGAGATTTCTTTTTTAAGATGCTGAGAGTCATCTTGTGGAAAAAGAGCACAACAACAGATTCAGTGAGGAATCAGTCTTCTCATGCTTTTACAATCCTTCTTCCGTGCACTGTGTGTCAGCAAAGACACTACAGCTTCAGATGAACTACCTAACACACAGTTTTTATTCCAAGTGTCCTTCATCCCATCGTGCAAAGATTTCACTTACATTTTGTCCTACCACATCTGCCCTCTACCCTTCTGGGTCTTTAAGTGAAATTTCCAGCAGCGTCAGTCCAGACTTTCTGTGCAGATGTCAAAGAATAAATTCAAATCTTGCTTTGGAGATGTTGAATTTAGCTGACCCCCACGTGAAGGATGCAATGGCAGATATTTCCTCCCAGGGATGCCTGGCTGCAGGGTGGGTTGAGACCCTGTGTGCCTTCAGCCACATGCACCTTCAACCCCACTCAGTTCCTGCCTCAGAAACATGCTGCAAAACGTTTTGCATAGGAAAAAATAAAAGCTTAGTGTGTGCCTGTATGTAAATAGTGTTTTGAAGGCTATTGAAACATCCCAGTTTGAGCAAGGAGGACAGCCCAGAGAAACCAGTGCCTCCATTGCCACCGACAGCTTCAGTTTCAACGACCTTGTGCAATTAAAGTGGAAGGGAGTGTTTCTAATTACCACCCAGAAAATGTGCCTCAAAATTGCAGTGTCCCTTTTGTACATAAATATCAGGTCAAAGTTAAAAACCCCTCAGTCAGTCAAAATAATATTTGAATATAAATATAAAGGAATCTTTTTTCTAAGGCACGATAAACAATCTTGTGGCTGTCAGGCTTTTTCTTCTTTTTTAATTTTCACTTTTTTTAAAAATATTCCTTATAGAGACTTCCTAACAGATCACTGCAAAAGTTAGCAAAAAACTTATTTTCTCTTGTAGAGAGGTGTCACAGAAAACACGGCGTCCCTGCGCTTCTCCTGCCTTCTTCCCACATCCATCACCCGTGTACACGTGTGTCCCTACCGTGTCCTGCCCATGGGACATGCTCAGCCTCTGTCACTGCCATTTCCATGCACGGCTACTCCTGGCTGTCTGCAGGAGATGGCACATGGCAGAAAACCTTCCTGAAGATGTGAGCTTTCAAACTCCTGCTCGGAGTGCACCTGTGAGGAGGAAATCTGTGATTTCCATGTGGAAATCCATCTACCCACTCTACAGATGAACACAAGTATGCAGGAAAGCCAAACAAGTGCCCTAAATAGGGCTGGTTTTACATAGAATTGTTTATGAAGAATCACGGAATCACACAGATGAAAGAGATTCACAAGGCAACTAAAGAGATATTGGTATGGCAACTCTACAACAAATATAACCAACCAACTTCATTCCTTAATGTATACATGAGCTTTTCTCAGAATTATGCCTGTTTAATGGGAGCTTCTTGAAATAGTTAAAGAAAAGTCTGTATCTTTCCTGTAGTTCTATTAAGATCCTAGGACCACCCTGCTCTCCTGCCTGCTTCCAGCAGCAAAGCACTGAGGCACGTGCTTTGAGCATCAGTACAGCTCCTTCAGCTGGTTGCTGACAAATCTTCTTTCACCGTTTCCTAGGTTTATTTTGACAATTATTGTGGGTTTAGTTCAGTCAACTTTAAACAGACAAATTCTTAGCCCTATCTTCTGCGTTAGCCTTGTGCCTAGAACCTAGAGAAATACGGATTGTTTTCGTAGCATTGCATATTAGACAAAATATAACATTTCCCCTCCTCTAAGCCAAGATAGTATTACCCCTCACATCAGTGCTCCATTGCTCCTATCAACAGTATTTCCTACTATTTTCTTAAGCTCTGCTCCCCTGAAAAATAAGATTGGATATCGTCTGAAGAAGGGGAAAGACTGAAGAATTGCCAGTAGTCCTCCAAAACCAGATATTTTGTATTCAGTTCTCAAGACTTTTAGGTTTCTGGATCTGTTTCTTACTGCATCTTTCTTTGCAAAGTACAGTAAACCAATACTTAACAATTTCTTTACAAGGCAGCACTATTTTTTCTCAGGTTTATTTTTTTTTGTTATTTTTTTTTACCATTGTGGAGTCCACCAAAGAATAGTATCATCAATCCATTATTCCTCCCTGTGATCTAAATTAAGCAACATAAAATGCCTCTAAATATACCAGGCTTAATATCTTTGAGTGTGTTTTTTACCTTAACTTTAGCTACTGGAATTTGGGCTTCTTGGAAAAGCAAAAAGGACCAGCAGAACAGAAATGCAACTGAAATGGCCATGGTTGGAGGCAGGAATATAAATGTTTTCATTGGATTGTTTACTGCGACAGGTAAGTTTTCTTAAAAGACTTTTAAATATTCTTCTTAAAACATACGCATTACACAGATCTGGGGGACTTTTCTTTCAAAGCAGGTGAACTCCTTTAATGTCAGGGCAGATTTTACCTAAGTGTGGCTTTAAAGGAGTATGGTTTCATGAATCATTTTGGGATGGATTCTTCCAAACCTCTTCACACTGAGTAGAACCTAATGTTTATGTAGATTCTTTTAAATTAAAGACATTAATTTAAGAGTTTAGTTAAGAGTTAAAGAGTTTAATTTAAGAGTGACTGAAGAATATGACAATTTTCATTAAGGAGAACTGTGGTCTTAATCTTGAGCCAGTTTCTGTTATCCAGCATAACAGAAGAATTTTACTCCTGGAACAATCCAGTTCTGTGTGGAATAAATTGCTGCTCATGGACAGCATTGAGCTCTCTCCTAAAGAGAAAATCTTTCCCCAATGACTGCTGCCCTCTGCTTCTTTTTTCTCCCCTTGCTGCTTGGCTTCATCTGAAATTTGTTTCCCTGCCCAGTATTTTTGGGAAGACTTCTCCACAGAATCCCAGAATGATTCTGTGACACTTCCCAATGTAGTGTATGCCTGGCAGTACCTGGTTGTAGATTTGTATTCTGACTGCAATGTCTGCTTGCATTTCCTTTCCTAATGTCTATTTTCTTAAATATTTTTTCTAGTGTAAATGATGCTCTTGAAGGATGGCCTATCAGTCACAGCAGAATAACAAAGACAATTCTGCTTGCTCTAGAAAGAGCTGAGAAAAATGAAGTTAAAAAATGAGTAAATTACCTCTAAATGTCTAAACATTGAAATTTTCCATGTACAAACAGATATTCATTCTTGAACCTGGGAAATCATTTAGGGTGAGATTCTAATACTGTTATTTGTACTCAGCAGCACATCTCACTATGGGAGACAACTTTGTAAAGAAAATAGAAGTGTGTTTAAATATTTGTATGAGAAAAAGGTTTACAAGCTCTCAGTGTGTTCTACAAAACTAGCTGAAAATACGTACTGTAATTCTTACATTTCCATCTTTCATGTTTACAGCTACCTGGGTTGGAGGAGCATATATCAATGGCACAGCTGAAATTGTCTACCTGCCTTCAAAAGGACTATTGTGGGTCCAGGCACCTGTGGGATTTGCCTTGTCCCTTGCTATTGGTAAATTATTCATATAATCAGAACACATAAGCTTAAAAAAAATAATCATATGAATATATTAAGATGCGTAAGAGTATAGGGTACATTTTAGAGGTGATTTTGTTTCTTCAGTTTCAAATAGATCCAGAATAAGCATTTATAATGCTGTTCTCTAAACTGAAGTATAATAAGTTGGGGTAGCTTGGAGCTAGTGCAGAGTTTTGCCTGCTTGGAGCAATTATTAAGACAAAAATCTTATCTGAGAACTTTAGAAGCATGTGGCTATGTGCATATTGCTTTCTTATCATGATCTCTTATTTACAGACTGTTGAGACTATTGGTGTCATTTTACTTTTTTAATCTTATTTTTTTCCACTAAAATGCATTCTTCTGAGTAGTGGGAATTGTCTCATTTCAGGATGAATTTATGGTGTGTCCAGCCTATCCCACTTTACAGCTGGTCACTACTTTGTTGAAATTAAGCTAAGTTGACAGTGTCCTACACCTAAGTTGCCATTTCTAACTCCAAGAATTATTAGATGCACGCTGGGGTTCAGCTGTCTTGCCAAGACCAAATTTTCCTCCAGTCCCCACGGAGTTATACTATAACTCTCCAGGGACACAGGATGATTAAAGCAAGGAGACCTGTGCAGACCTTGCACGGGACTTGCTGAAAGAAGAATATTATTCTCAAGTGAGAGAAAAGAGTCCAACTGACGTGAATATGAATCAGGCTTGGAAATATACTGCCAGCATTTCTTATGTGAGTAATTCTTACTAATGAAATTGGGGAGTGCAGGTCTGATCCTGCAATCTTTACTCAGGTCAGTAGTGCCCAGACAAGCAGTCCTGTTGACTTCAAGGTTAGGCACAATACTTATTCTTTGGTTTTAATAAGACAGCTGCACATCTGAAGTCTAATATTTAGATGAAGGTGGATGAGACTCAGTTCAATGTGCAGATGAAAACAATATGGTTATGGGAAAAGACAATGAAGCCACCAAAATGAAAATATAACCAGAAAAGGAACATACATCAACATGTTGCATCATGTGATCAAGGACAAAAGTTTGTCTCTTTTTTAGCCAAATATGGGTCTTCAATGCCTCACTCTGCCTACTGACATTTTTCACAGGAAGCATGTCTCAGGTTGGTAGGTCATTGGAGATGGAGAGGAGATTATATGCATGTGTCCTCTGAGCTAAGTTACTGTTACAGTCACAGAGGTATCTCATGCCATTTGGGGTGCCCTAAGGGGTCCTAACTGGCCTCCAGTAGCCATTCCGGAAAGATGCAGGTCTGCCAAAAGTGGAGGGTCATATCTCTTAGCTATAAGCAGATGTCCTTTATAATTTGGGACTTCTCAGTTGGATGAAACCCCACATTTAGGCAAGTGAATTGAGGCCCCGGTGCCTGTTTGGCTGCATCATTCTCTAGGGCCCATTATGTAAAAATTCCACACTCACTGTATGGGTCTGATACACAAATACCATAATATTCTTACTTTTTTTTCCTGGAATATAATAAATTCAAGATTCTACCAGAATGTCATTACTTCTGATAGGTGGTTTCTTCTTTGTAAATCCAATGAGATCCAAGAATTATGTGACAGTGATGGATCCCCTCCAAGAAGCTTATGGGAACCTGATGGGAAGCTTACTCTTTATTCCACCACTGCTAGGAGAGGTGTTCTGGTTTGCAGCTATCCTGGCATCCCTGGGTAAATATCTACTTTGTTGTTATATTTGTTAAAAGCTACATGGCACAACTATTACATTATAATAGACATTTGGGAATTGTGTTGGACTAAGCTGTGGAAAATTGTGCTTCATTTCTCATTTAGTGAGAGGAACACAAGTGGAACAAGCGGAGCAATGAAGAATTAATTTCTGGAAAATATGCTTTTAGGATTAAAAGAAATGTTAGTAGTATATATTCATGATATTATAATAGAGAGGTCTAGCAATATGAGTTGGTATCTTCATCTTGCCTGTGGAAGAGCAAATGTAAAAAGGCAAAGTGCCTTGGCAAAGGCCACACAGCAAGGTAGCAGCAGGAGCAGAAAGGGAACAAGGGCCCTCCTGAGTCCTCTGCTCTCTCTCTGTAGACCACGTGCTTCTCATGCAGTATGGTGTGCTGGCATCAAGGGAATAACATATCCTTTTTAACTCTGTATTCTGCACTTATGAATTCTTGTCTTAAAACATTTGACCACTGTTCTTGTCTGCAGGAGCAACAATGAGGGTCATCTTGGATATTGGAGGCTCTTTGGCTATCATCATCTCAGCATGCACTGTCATAGTCTACACTCTACTGGGAGGCCTCTACTCTGTTGCGTACACAGATGTCATCCAGCTGGTTTTCATTACCCTCAGCCTGGCAAGTCCTGCACATTTCTTTGCTACAAGTTTCCTAACTAAGGGACAAAATCCTAGTCTTCTTTTCAGTATGTCTCAGACCAGAAATAACTCCACCAATACCGGCCCTCACCCTACAGTTCCTCTTCAGGAGAATGGGTCTCCTGAAACATCTTACAGCTCTTATGCATTTCAGACAGTGACCACACAAGGTATTGGCCTTGCTGGGTGAGCACAGATGCTCACAAGTAATGTCTGCAGAACTTGGCCAGAACAATCTTGTCTGGAAAAGAGAGAGATCTGTCTACTGACAGCACCAATTGACCTGAATTGCAGAATCATTTTCTTGAAGATGCCATGAACCAGAAACCTGTAGATTTGGGATAAGGAAGGGGAAGAAAGGAAGACTCTTAGTCCAAGTTTAATCTTAAGTAACTTTATGTTCTACATGTACCTTAATTTCAATATCTGAATAGATTCTCCAAGAACAAGTACCCTAGGGAAATTATTAACTGTTTCTGTTTCTACTCTAGTGGACCTGTATCCCTTTTGCCCTGGTGAACTCTGCAACGGAAAGTATTTATTACACTGCAACTCATCAATCTTATCAAGACCCTTGGATTGGGAAGATAGAAAAAAAGTATCTTGGAAGGTGGCTGGATGACTTCTTCTTCCTGGTATGGAGTATTTCTTGGACAGGTGATTGGGAGAAGGGATTTTGCGGGGACTTTCTGTCTGGAAAACTAGTGGATTCTTCCATCCAGGATCCCTACATTGCACAGTTGGCCAGGGCAGGATGATGTGTAGAACCTTCTCTCAGCCACTCTGCAGCACGTTGAATGGACTGGGGAGATCCAGGGCTCAGCTGTAGGAAGGAAAGAGGCAGTAGGGACACTCCATCCTTGACCCACATGAAGGAATGTACCTCTTGAGTAAGACGATCCACGCAATTAGCTCGACTCCTGGCACTAAATGAGACTTTTCTTGCCATTTGAGAGGTTGGTCTTGCAGCCTCAATAGCATGCTTTTAACGCAATTATGTAAAATTCCTCTATGTGAAAAAAAAAAAAATTAAAATGATACAACTGCAGGTCATCAGCAAGCATGGGGCCATTGGCTCCACTGCATAACTCAACTTTTGAGCTACTAATACAGCCAAGACTATGGGTGGTGGTTATGCTCTCAGCAGGCTGGTAACAGGGACACACAGAAGCTTGAACATGCTTGGTGATGACAGAATCTTCAGATTTTATCTGATTAAATTTGCCTGCTAAGAAAGTGAAAATGGTGATTTTATTTTTAATTTTGGATTATACTCTAGCTAAGTTTTGGTAGATCTTTACAAAAGTTCCATTCCTGAAAAGCTTATATTTTCCTTCCTCTGTGCCTGTTTTACTATGCCAAGCAACCCATTTTTAACCTAAATAAAATTAGATTTCTCAGCCTGACAAACCATTAGACTGTTTTGATCAAAATTTCACATCCATCACAATGGAAACAAAAGAAAAGGACATCCTCAACCATGACAAATATCATCCTCAATAGTTAAAGCTGGGCAAAGTTTATGCATTTGAAGTGAGAGATTATGACAATAAAGATCATCATCTGTCTGAATGGATGGATGATTCCCTACAGCAGCCAGCAGCCTGGTGGGTACCACTGCTAACATCTGAATGTTTCAGGTGCTTGGGAGCATCCCGTGGCAAACTTACTTCCAAAGAGTGCTCTCCGCTGCCTCTCCAGGACAGGCAAGGCTAATCTCCTACCTCTCTGGACTGGGGTGCTTTATAATGGCCATCCCCTCTGTGCTCATTGGTGCAATTGCAGCATCAACAGGTAAAACTAAATCCTTTGTCTCTGAATAATTAACACGCCTTTGTCAAAGGTGATTAAAGTGGGACCCAAAGAAGTCCTGATTTAGACTTCAAATTACCTAGTTCTGTGTACCTAAAAGCCCTCAATGGGAGATCTGGCCACCAAGTCAAAAGCCTGTCCCAGAAATGTGGAGCTCTGAGGTTCAGTGTATGACTACCTAGAGACACTTAAGCAGCCTCAAGAATAGTTTAAGTCTATTTCATTATGGTGAAACGGCTTTTTATAGTCCTTGTGGCAAGGAAAGATGAAGGGAGACTCTGTAAAATGCTGTATACTCCTATTTTCCAAGAAATCTTAAGCTTGCATCTCTTAGTGCCCTCTGAACTAAGACCCAGTAATATCGCTACAGGTTGTTGATAACATTCAGGAGAAAATCTGCTTGAAGGAATCAAGAAGTTCAGTCCTGGAACTGCACAATCCCACCCCAGGAGATTAATACTGTGTTGGTGTCTAGCAAGGGTTAAAAAGCAGCCAGATCACCAGAACTTGAACTCATGAATTCATCTGTCACTAGGGGCATCAGAGAAAAAACTCCCTTCTCCTCCTTTAAGTGCCCCATTCCTGGAAACACACAAAATACAGCTATTTCTGTAGATCTTACTGGGGATCTTACTGGGGAAAACTGTGCAACGTGCTATAGGTAGACCCACGCTGGTGGGGGGGGTTGGACTAGATGGTCTCCAGAGGTCCCTTCCATCCTCATATGATTCTATGATTCTAGTGAGAGCTGCAGCATGCTCAGGGGAATCACGAGAGAAAGAGAATCCAGAAAATGTATCCAAGATCTAAAATACTGAGTGGGTCTCAGTCCTTAGCCCTGCTGTCACTGGTCCCTGTGGAAAGGCAGCTTCAAAGACAGCAGAAATGTCCGTGAAGAATTTGTTGTAAGTTTTCCTTGTTCTCTTTTAAAGACTGGAACCAGACAAGCTACGGTCTTCCAAATCCACTTGAGAGAGGGGAATCAGCGATGATACTGCCCCTTGTTTTACACTATCTCTGCCCAGCTTACATCTCCATTGCTGGTTTGGGAGCCATCGCTGCTGCCGCAATGTCTTCTGCAGACTCAGCCCTTCTCTCCGCCGGTTCCATGTTCGCCCACAATATCTACAGGAAAATCCTAAGGAAAAAGGTACTTGGTTACAGCATCCAGCGGTTTTGGAATCAGGACAGATGCTTTTGTTTCAAGACTGTTTCAAATCCAGTCTGTGTGGCCTGCAATTACAAGCGTCTGTCCTTCAGTTGCTGAACTGAGTTCTGGAGCCAGAGCTGCAAACATAGCTCAAGGGTGTTCATGTCCTCGGTAGGGACACAAATGCCCACACTGGTGAGCTTTGCTCTTTATAAAATGACTGATATAACATTTTGTCTAGCATCTCGTCTCCCAAGTCACAGGAGATAGGACAAGGGGAAATGGCCTCAAGTTGTGCCAGGGGAGGTTTAGATTGGATATAGGAAAAATTTCTTCACGGAAAGGGTTATCGAGCATTGGAATAGGCTGCCCAGGGAAGTGGTTGAGGCACCATTCCTGGAGGTGTTCAAAAGATGGGTTGACATGGTCCTTAGGAATATGGTTTAGTGATTTTTATTGTTTTTTTCTTTTTTTTTTCTTTTTTTTTTGTCAGTTAGGTTGATGTTTGGACTAGATGATCTTAAAGGTCCCTTCCAACCTAGATGATTCTATGATTCTATGATTCTATATTAATAGAAACAGCATATACCCATGACCCTTAAAATTACAGAGGGCAGCTCCAGTTCCAAGGCTGCCTGCCTTGGATGGCTGTTGGTGACAGCAGAAGGCTGGGTAGGAACCAGCCCAGGGTAGGGCAGTGCTGACCCTCCAGCCAGTAAACACCGTGTCTGTAGTGTTACGATCTCCTGTTTTGCAGGCTACGGAGACAGAGGTCTTATGGGCCATGAGGATCTCCATGCTGGTGTTTGGGGCCATGGCTGCCGGTCTGGCTTTTCACTCCAGCTCTGTCTACGACCTCTGGTTCCTCAGCGGGGACCTGGTGTACGCTCTGCTCTTCCCCCAGCTCTGCTGTGCCCTCTTCGCTCCCAGCACCAACACCTACGGCTCGGCCGCCGGCTTCTTGGTTGGGCTCCTCCTGAGGCTGCTGGCAGGAGAGCCCGCCCTGAGCATCCCCCCTGCCATCTGCTACCCAGCCTGCTCCCTGGTGAACGGGACCTACAGCCAGCTCTTCCCCTTTAAAACATTCACCGTGCTTCTCACCCTGGGGACAATCCTTGCTGTTTCCTACCTGGCTGAGGTTTTGTTTCGGAGAAACATCCTTCCCCGCAGGTGGGATGTTTGCAATATCACAGGGGGAGCCAGCACCCTCATCCCCCTGCAGCAGCTGGAGAAGCAGAAGGGTTCACCAATGGTTGCGATAGAAGAGAATCGTGATTAAATGTGGGGCCTCTTTGAAAGGCCATGGTGCATTCAGCAATTAGAGTCTGGCACAAATAGCATTGCTCTTCCCTTTGCTTTCTCCGGTAATGAATTATTTAAAATTCTTGCAGACTAATGAAGACTCACTCTGTTCATCCAAGGAGAATGTGTGAGCTCCAGGTCTGCAGTGACTAAAGGCATGTGATGATGGAGCACGATCTTGTGGTGTTGACCGTGGGCCACCACGGGCCTCAGCAATGTTTCCTTCAGGGTGCTGCTGGTAGCCCACCTGAAGGCAAGGCTACAAATCATGCTCCAATGTTTACGACATTCCTAAGTCACATACTTTTCTCACCACAAAGGAGACAAAATAATGGTTAATAGATTGGATATTCTTGATTTAAAAAAAAAAAAAAAAAAAGGTGAGCAAACCTGTTCCCACCACAACAGCTAGAGTTTTAGCATAATCTCCCCTGGGGAGTGCATCAGACCTATAAAAACACAGATTACTGGGTGCAGTGCAACCACCATAGCAGTCCAGCAGTAATATCAGCCTTGCGCCATCCTTTGTGTGCTTTACAAAGCTTTTCTTGATAATGCAAAAACTTTTGCGTATGCCTCTCCCCAGCTGTGGTCTCAGGCCACACAGCCAGTCTGCTGCTACGTGGCTGAGGAGAGGACATCCCCTCTCATATGACCTGGTAGGGCAGAAGCAGATGAGCAAGATGAAGCAGCATTACTGGATAAGAAAGTTTTACATAGCCACTATTTACAAAAGCTCAACCAGCTGGGAAAATGGAGGTGCCTGAGAGACTCTTCCACGAGTCTTCTCTAAAACACCTGGTTAAATCACTCACGCAAAGATGTTACTCAAGCAGAGCAGTGGGATGCTGTGGGACACACACACCAACTGTCGTGTGAGACCTTAGAGGACTGTGATGACAGAAAGGTGCTGGGAACTGATCCTAAACCTGCCTGCAGGGACACGAAATCCTGAGGGCAAGATCCCAAAAGATTCAAGCCACGAGGTCTGTACAGAAAAGTCCCTGGTACCTTGTCTGCCTAAATTCTCTAGATATGGCTTTGATGACTCTGCTCCCCATGGGGAGCATCCACCTCCTTTAAAATACCCATCTTCAGCAAGGTGGAGATTCTGCTCCTCATCAGAAAAATATCACACAACTTTATGCTTTGCCCTAGTGTTAGTAAACACCTGGGCACACTTGACCTGCTGTGCACAGCAGTGCTGTTTATATGCTTTGTTAAACCAAGACCAGAAATTATTTCCTGTATCTGTAGAGAACATCATGAAATATTATTATAACATGTCTAGAAAAGGAAAAAAAAAAACAAAACTGTTTTTAAAATTAAAAGCATTACCATTAACTACAGCCCCAGGCAGTCACCCACTGAGGTCTTTCCCACCCCAGTGATTTGGGTGGGAGCATGTGAGGTGGTGCTTAGCTAAGGGAGGCACCAAAGCTATCATTACCGTAGCGCCAGAAGAACCGGGCTCTTGCTGTTCAATCACAGCTGCTGTCTGCTGATCCAAGCATACTCCCCTGCAAGATTTAGGGGTGACCTAGTTTGGGGACCTGTATGGCTCTCTGTGTGGAGCAGACCACGGCTGGCACAGAGCACCTGCACAAGGGCACAGACCTGCTGCACAGCCCCGGTGAGAGGGAAATTCCAATGTCCTCACATCAAGGTCAGCATCCCACTCACAGACCAGCCCACCCAGTGGCTCTGAAAGACGTGTGACCACATCTGGAGATATCTTTTCTCCGCACTGCTGTGCCCAACTTTTCCTGCTGTTCCCCTGCAGAGTCTCAAAGTTTGATATTAAATCCTTTACGTGCTCACACGCTTGGCCTGATGGGCAGTAGAGCCACAGCTTCCTGAGACAGCGTCAAAGGACAGCACTCCGAGGTAAGACCTTGCTGAAGAACATCACCACCACCATCATGTCACCACCCAGCGTCACCACAGAAGACTCCAGCAACTTCAAATAGGAAAGTCTTAGCGCTGTAAGGGGTATCTGGCATACTCAGCAGAGACACTTTGCCCTTACAAAGCTTCTCTGAATTTCCTACCACTAAAACACGCTCTGCTTGACGTGGAGAGACGAAAATGGTAAAGACACAATTACTGTAACTCTCCTGAATGTTTACCATTTTCCACCCTTATATGACTCCCTCCTCAGAACATACCCCAGCAAGCCTAAAAAGAAAACATTCATCAAGGTCAGGCAAAGTTTTGAAAGCAATTAGCTGCAAGTAAAATAAATATAAAAGCAATTCTAGCCTATACTTAATGACAAAATGCCTCGTTGTTCCAGCCTAGCACACCCAAAGTCCTTGAGGTGTTGCCAGCACTGGGGATAATGACCCAGCTCCTATGAAATCATTCCTCTCATGGGTTACTGCCTCCAGTTCAGTATTCCTTTCTTTTCCTTGCCCCCTCTTGTTCAGGCATTGGAGGCCTCGATTTATCTCTCCACTTGTGAATTTACCTCCTTTGCCCTTTAGACGTGTCCATGTTAATGATCCTGTACAGTTCCGTTTTCATTAACTTTTCCCAGAGTAGACAGCTGCTACCTGGTTTTGGCATTTTTGAGCTTAATAATACCTTATCTGTAATGTCTAATTAAAAATAAATAAATAAATAAAAAGACCTGCAATTTTGGAAGCACTTGGTTTGCAGTGAGTTCTCAGCATCTCATCGGTTCCTCACCAGGGATCTGTAGGTGTCTGGTTTACACAGATGAGAGAAACAGGAACATAGCACTTCTGAAAGGAAATCTGCATCTCTTCCTTTTCTTACTTATGCTCATTTTTAGGGTTTCCTAAATGTGTCCTCACTGAAATAATGGCTGGCATCCAGCAAGAAAGCAAAGAAATACTTGCAGGTTTGCCAGACATTTCTAGCACTGTCATGGAGATACTTGCACGTGAGCAATGAGTTGCATGGGGCCAGGATGATCCTCTCATTGTTTCCACACAAATGCCATGATCTCTGTCACCTCATGTCCCAGGGAGATGACCCAGTGGACTCAAAGGTTATGTCTACATGACTAAATGCTTCTGCATGATGGAGCAGTCCTGGGCCCCTAGGCCAAATTGTAGAGTGAATGCAACCAGGCTTTGGGGGATGTTTGAGAGTGCAAAGCCTGCTGGAATAGAAGTGGAAAACTGCAGAGGTTGGAAGAGCCAAATCTAGTTCAATGTCAGTTCTCTGGAGTGAACTTTCTCCAGAATAGCACCTGAGATTTGATCTTGAAGAAACCAGTTGGTTCATTCCAAAAACAACAAAGAGAATGCACTAACATTCATGTAAAGTGGACAGCCAGGACCTGGAACTGAACTGAGAGGATAAAATATTTGAAGTAGGCAGATTTAAAGCAGCAAATACCAGCATCTACTGTCGCCTAGGCTGGCAGTATCCACTGAGATATCCTGAGGCTTCCATTGTCTTGGTTTTCCTTGACATTTTTAGACCTCATCTCCTGTGGAGCATCTGAGATGGTATCAGACAGAAATTTGATTAAGAAACAACAACAATACAAAATCGATGCCATGTACATTAGGTGGATTAACAGCTGGCTAACTGGCAGGTCTTGAAATGAAATTACAAGTAGGAAATTATCATCCAGTATCTCAACCTCTTGATTCTTGTCATTATGCTATTGAACTGCACTTATCAGTGAGTGGATAGGCAATGAGGAGCAGTCCACATGCTCAGCCGGCCAAATGAACGAGACACACTTCAGTATGGGCTAAAGGACAATATAACACAGATGTCTACAGACAGATCAGGAGAATCACGGTCTAAAACTGATTGTTGCCTGTGTTGTCCTGCAAGGAAGCCCCAAGTAATGCTATGCACTATTACATTGAAATTCAGACTAGATAAATCATCCCCTGAACATGTTCCTACTGTGATAAAGTCTCTTCTCTCACAGTAAAGCTTATGATAAGATCCAACGCCTGGGAGACAAAACTAGACAAATTCAGACTACAAATGAGCATCAGCTTCTAAGTTCCTTGAAATGTTAGAACAATTTGCCAAGAATTGAGGTGATTCTTCATCACTAAAAATGTTACAGTGAAATCGGAAGATTTCTGGAATGTATGCTCTGTTTTAAGGAGGAATTCATTCAGGGAGCCCTACGGTATGTGAAGTCCAGCCCAAAGTTCATGTTGGCAAACCCCAGTGATGTTCTTCACTTCTTCCAACCCCGACCTCATGGCTGGAGATGGGCAACCAAGTATCATCCAGGTAACCACTGTAGCTTTTACCTTAATGCTGACAAATGCTCAGAGCCTTGCTTTTACCCTTCAGATCCAGGCATGGAGAAGAAGTCAAGACCATAGTGCGACTTGGGAACTCTTGCTATGCAACTGCAAGCTGTGACACTTGCATTGGATTGCAGAAAGGACACAACAGGCTTTTCTTTAATACAAACTTGGGATTTATTTTCTCCCAGAGTTCAGCTATGCTCATGGTGCAATAATAACAGAACTTGACTTCATTACAGAATTGGAAAGAAACGTTACACTGTGGGACTAAAGCAAAGTGAAAAATTTGAAGACATATGACATTTGAAATAAAAATCTGGGATACAGAGATATACAGGTAAACTTAGATTCGCAGAAAACACTACATTCACAGAATTAAAAGGCCTCTTAGAAAAGTAAAATCTACAGAAGAAAAATAAGTGCTGTTTGAACTAGATGAAGGCTGGCAAAACCTTTCAAGAGCACCAGATGAATTGTCCCCGCTTGCCATACTTAGGACGATGTGCTTTTAATTCCATGTGTAACAACTTCGCAGAATCACACAATATCACAGAATCTTCTAGGTTGGAAGGGACCTTAAAGATCATCTTGTCCAACCGTCAACCTAATTCTGACAAAAATAAACACAACAAACACCATCACTAAACCCTATCTCCCAGCACCACATCAACCCATCTTTTGAACACCTCCAGGGATGGTGCCTCAACCACCTCCCTGGGCAGCCCATTCCAATGTCTGATAACTCTTTCAGTGAAAAAATTTTTCCTAATATCCAGCCTGAACGTCCTCTGGAGCAACTTGAGGCCATTTCCTCTAGTCCCATCGCCTGTGACTTGGGAGAAGAGACCGACCCCCACCTCTCTACACCCTCCTTTCAGGGAGTTGTAGAGAGCAATAAGGTCTCCCCTCAGCCTCCTTTTCTCCAGGCTGAACAACCCCAGCTCCCTCAGTCTCTCCTCATAAGACTTATGCTCCAGACCCCTCACCATCTTTGTTGCTCTTCTCTGAACCCGCTTCAGCACCTCAATGTCTTTTTTATGGTAGGGAGCCCAAAACTGGACACAGCACTCGAGGTGGGGCCTCACCAGTGCTGAGTAGGGAGTACTTCAACTTATGGGAGTACTCCCAGTCACTTCACCACAGTGATTCAAATCTAGGAAACACTGTACAAACTGAGGTCATGGTCTTGCTGTGGTGTCTGTATGTGAGAGTCACTGCACAACCATAGAATAATAGAACCATGGAATGGTTCGGGTTGGAACAGACTTTAAAGATCATCTAGTTCCCACCCTCCTGCCATAGGCAGGGACACCTCCCACTAGAACAGGCTGCTCAAAGCCCCATCCAACCTGACCTTGAACACCTCCAGGGATGGGGCATCCACAACTTCCTTGGGCAACCTGTTCCAGTGTCTCACCACCCTCACAGTAAAGAATTTCTTCCTAGTATCTGATTTAAATCTCCCCTCTTTCAGCTTGAAATCATTACCCCTCATCATGTCATTATACTCCCTGATAAAGAGTCCATGAAGCTCTGGGAAATTCTGGGGCTTTGGACAAGGCTCTGTACTAATCAGCTGGATGTGTTGTTGTGTAGCCCTTTCTCAGAAGCTCAAATGAACCACACAGGGTGGCAAGACCACAGCTGGAGAAGGGTGTAAAACAGCCGAGGGGATACAGCTTGCAACCTGTATCATAGGTTTCACCATGTTAGACCTTGCTTTTAACTTTGCAGTGGAGAGAATGTTTGCCAGAGTAGCACACTACTGTTAAAACCAACAGCAAAACTTAAAACTGGCTAGTTGGATATAAACTCTGGAATTTCTAGCTGTACTTCAGCTGTGGAGCCCAACATTGTCATACACTGGCCCTGTTGCTATGAAGGACCTGCTTCTAGGTCCTACACCTGTTTTTGTAAAGCAAGCAGCACGTTCAAGAGCCCTTATCCAGACCAGTATGTGCCAGGGCTGTAAAATGCCCGAGGGGAAAAGGATGGTCACCTTCAAGAGGTGAACGTGATACTAAAGCTCACTCAGGCTCCAAATTCCTGCAGGCAGAGTTGATATGGGAGAAGCCCCACTGTGCTCTGCTGAAGATGAACGCCACCCTACACCATTCTCCTCTCCCCCACATGACTTGCAGGGCAATGCAGACACCTGGGGCTGATCCTGATGTGCATGGCAAGAAAGGAGAATGGGATTTCTTGGGAAGGTGGAAGAAACAGGACCGGCAGTAGAGGTAGGGCAGAGGCTGTGTTTGCTTCTCCTCCAGTTGTGTTCTTACAGGTGAGAGAACGCATAAGTCATGTTTTGGTCTGTGACTTTTTATTTGGACAATATCGCTCTAAATATCCCTCTGGTGAGAATTTCAGGCAAGGATTTTGTCACTGGATAAAACTGGAGGGTCTCCTTTGTTCAAGTTTTGAGAACATACTAACAAGGTAAGACAGTTTAAGTTTCCTTTTCCTTAACCATTGCGGCCCTGGCATGTCCTGTGAGATGTGCCTTATCAGGCAGTGTGGAGGCCACCCGATCACCATTCTTCACAAAACACTCTAGGGACAAACGTCTGGAAACTGCCCATTCAGACACCCAAATTGCAGAGAGGTTTTAATTATTTACTCTCTAGCACCACCTAAGTGCAGGCCCGAGTAACACAAAGCCACCAGTTCCCCTTCAGAGCGTGCCGTTCCCTGCGCCCCGAATGGGACTCTCCCACTGTCATAGAATCATATAGAATCATTTAGGTGGTGTCCCCAGAAGTGTCCTCATGAGGAGACGCAGGCTGCCACCAGGCTGCCATTCGCCAGTCAGAAATACACCTCCTCAAGTGGCCACCAGGTCTTTGTGCCTCGGCAAGGCACCCACTGCCCATCCCAGATCACCATGTACCGGCTGCCTTCATTAGCATCATTGAGAGGTCTTCTGCTGCCGGTGATGGTGCTGCAGCGCTCCATCACCAGCCACCTACCCACACCACACTCCTGAAAATTAGAGGCAAAGAACAGAGGAAGTTTCCATCTTTGATATGTTTGGAGCAGTTCCTGAGTCCTCCCAACAAACAGGCTGAGGTGGGGAGCTAGGACCAAGGCTATAATTGACGTTATGATGTCCATGGTGCTCCAGGAGGAAACCACCCATGGTGCAATGTGCAAGGGGCTGAGCTGTGACTGCCCTGAGTTACCCAAACTCGCTTCCACAGGAGACAGTTTAATTACACCACCATTGCTCAATCACGGTCATTATTTGAAAGGCAACATGCCTAAAATGCTTCAGCGGTCATTCCGAGGGGCCGGATGGGCTTGACTCGATTTGCTTTGGAGCTGCCTGTTCCCAGCTGCCCCACAGGTGCTGTGGCCAGGCATGGGAGCCAACACGGGCAGCGAGGCTGCCCACAGCAAAGAGTATCAAGCTGGGCTCTCCAGAGAGACCCCGTGGGAAGTCCCTGCTCAGCCCTTCTGCAAACCCAGAGAGAGCCTCCGTCAGTGGTAGAAGAAGAGGATCCTGGTTTTTGGCTGCTCAGACCATGTGAGGACACTGCTGTGCTGACAGGGCAGGTCACAGTAAATTCTTTGCACCAAATTTACGCCAAACGAAATGGAGAGGTGCTCAGGTGATCCACATAACAAAGAGCTGTTGAGACTCAAGTGTAGATATTTAAATGGTCCATTTCAAGTAGACCAGCTTAATCATGCTTAATTATTGCCTTGTTTGGTTATTACTCATGCTTAATTTTATTTAAGTTCTCACCCAATCTGTACATATCACTACTTAGGACTACGATCATCTTAGGACAGTGACCGATTTGGAGATGGGAGACAGGCTTGAGCGCCGGGGGCATCTCAAGTTTTGGGATGACAAAACCTTGTGCTATTCTGGTAATGGAGAGGAGAAAATCAAAACCTACAGGGCAAAAAGGGAAGACACAAGAGTCCCTTTGTGTACTTTCCCCTTTTAAAAATCATTTTCATTCTGCAAACACTGGATAGATTTACCATTTGTTTTGCTGAATTCTGCAACTGGAATTCTTCACAGTGCCAACAATCAATAGTGAAAAGTACCATGGATCAGTAAAGCAGAACTAGAGTATCTTGTAAAATGGACAGGTGATTCCTACATGTGATAAGAGCTCCTTTTATATATATATTTTTTGTATGGTGTAACACTAACCAAGCCCTTTTCTAGACACTGAGGTGAGGTGAAGGGTTATATGAATGACTGACCTTCTGGTGACTTGGTCAAACTGGAACAGAAATATTCTTATTTAATCAGAAATGCATTATTAGTTTCCTAGTATTACCTTGTCTTTGTTTTCTTAAATTGAACTGTACTTTGTTCTGTGGAATTAACATTTCAAAGTAAGAGAAATGAGCATCCAAAGAAATGGGTATCCAGCTATTCTCCCCTTCCCACCTCCCTGGAAGTGTCCACATTTGACCTGGGTGTCTCATTTCTTTGGTGAGAGCTTCTACTCCTGAACTGTTGAATACAAGACAAGAGGAGAAAGACAGTACACCCTGCTCATGGGCCTGGGAAAAGAATCCTGAAAATATTCAGCAAACAAGATTTGAATTCTTGAGCAGCTTTAGATGAACCAAAAGAGGCCTTTGATAATAGATTTACCTACTGGGTGATATCTGCGATTCTTTAAGCCTCTTTGATTTATAGAGCTGGACTATAAAATCTGAGAAACAAGCCTTCAAAGGACAAACATACAATTCCCTGGGAGAGCCAGCCTGCCTTTGTCACCAGACACAGCATCTCCAAGGTCCCCAGAGACACACACCAACTGTGCCAGCCTGGAAATCCCAACCCAGTAGTTGTCATAAAAATGTGGCGTGGATGCCACCATTGCCTTCTATCTGTCTCTGGAAAGACCTTGATGGCAGAGCTGTACCAGAAAGCCTTTGTAGCCAACTCCTACAAGATCTACATCTAATTTTGCAGGCTTTGAGTATGTCTGTCACATGGCCCTGGTTGGTGCCCTTCTCTGGGTCAAGCCATTTTTCTTGGCATTGCTTGTGGGGCAAAAATTGCAGCAAGTGTTGATAAGGAATGTCCCAGTGTCTTAGGCATCATCTGCAGGCAGGTGCATTGAGCATGATGAACTGGAGGAAGAAGGAGGAAGGAAGGCAGAGAGAGAGAAAGAACAGCTAATGAAGAACTCAGAGAATTGCAGTGGTCACATAATGTGTCCTGCTACTCAGTGCAAACCTGCAGCCACTGTCCCTGTGCTGGCTGTGCCCTGTGCTCATGCCACACCAGCTGGAAGGGATAAAGGCAGCCCTGGGGACTCAAGAAGGATTTTATCCACTATTTGACCACAAACTTCCTAGAAAAAAGCAACTTTGTGCTTTGGTTTCCTGTTTAAAGAAACTGGGTATATTGTGATCTCTGTAAATACAGAAGGGTGTAGGTGGCTGAGGGTGTAACGTCTTGGAAGGGTTTTAATGCCAAATAGCAAAAGCCTGTGTAATTTTTGACACTGAACAGTGCCTTTCGGGTGAATGCAATCACCTGCTAACCCCACTGGAAGGTGTGCTTTCACTACCTCCCATTTGATAAAAGCTGTTTCCAAATATCTCCCTTCTACTAAGCATCTGTGCATCCTCAGATGCATTTTTGCATCTTTCAAGGTTGAATTTCACTTCATTTCATTTTTCCCTCTATTTTCCTAACCCCCAAACCACAGACCAAAACCACAAGAAGACTCAGGCACTCTAGAGAGCTTAAAAAGCGGAGGAATGCTGACAGACCAGGATTACCCATGGTAATCTTACAGCCATTGATTTATTTGGGGTAAGAGAAGGGCTTTTGTATTGTGCCTCTGCCAAAAAATTAAAGGGTAAAAAGAAACCACTGACAAACAAAGTGCAGATTTGGCCAGGTCTTACTTCATTTCCTGTAAAAGGCCTTTTTTCATCTTATATGGACAGCAGGAGTGTTTTTACACACTGGGACTTCCCAGTGAATGTCCTTTTCCCTTCTAGAAGACGAGAATAAGGTAAGCTTGGACCACCAACCTCACATGAAAGAGGAGGGTCCAGCAGGATGTCACCTGTTTTTCTTCTATCCCTGTGCCTGGGGTACATTTCTGCTGCTGGCTCAGAAGCCTGCAGCTCTTCCCTGCTCTCTGCCAGCTATTTGCCAGCTCACCCCATCGACCAGAAGCATCTCAAGGCAGAGGTGAGCAGTCTCCGCAGCCCTCTGACCCTGCAGATGCAATGCCCTGCGGTCCCCGTTAACATTTCTTTGCTGAATTTTCTCCCGTGGTTTGTCGCAGGATGAAATTACCTCTAAAGTGCTATTGCAGGTCCGGAAACTGTGAATTTTGAACTCTGGGGTATTTTTTCTTTTTTTTTTTTTTTTGGCAAAAGACAAGGTCAAGCGTTTCGTTGACTACAAAAACACATCAAAGGAAAAGGGTGAGCAAAAAAAAAAAAAATGCCAATCCTCTGTATAAAGCATTTCAGAGTACTCACAGAGCATATTAGAGAGCGAAAGGAGCTTTCTGGCTCCTATCTGGCTGTTGTTGCAATTGTTAATGTGGTTTTGTTCCATTATTAATGACACCAGAAAGAGAAATCAAGCCTTCCAGACAAACTTGAGAGACTCTCAGACGGCAAAGAGAAGGAAGGGGGGAAAAAACCCTTTAAAATAATGGAAATAAGCAAAGGAAAGAGGAGGAGAAACTTAATATACCAGGCATGCAGCAATAAAAATGTGCAGGTGTCCATAGCACTGTAGGGATGGTCAACCCAATCTTTTACAGAGCTTGTAAATCATTCCCAGAGCCTCCTAGTTTAAGGGCATTTTGTAATTAAACAAGGATAATCTAATTGCTTACAGCCTGTACTATATTGCTTGATGCATTTGTGTTTCCTAGAACTGCTGTTTGACAAGCAGGGAAAAATAAAATCAGAAGAGCAGCATTAATGGACGAAACGCCTGTAACCCGGAGCGGCACATCATTACACTCATCTGAATGTGGTTGGACAGGATTTCAATAAAAAGCTTTGTTAGGAAAATACATCATGAATATGCCGAGGTAAGTAATCTCAGGATTAACACTCCAATCTGGTGTTCCTGTAAACGTACTCTGAGTTAGCTACCAAATCAGCATCCCTGCGGAAGAGCCGGGCAGGGCGCACCCCTTTCCTCCCACCCAGCAGAAATGACTCCACCGACGAAGCCTTGCTCTGATGCCCAAGCTCCAAAGCACCAAAGCCTGGGACCCACCACCCGGTCCACGGCATCCTCTTCAAACCCCATCCCCAACAGCAGGAGAAAGATCTGCTGAAGTCCATTCCCCACTGAACCTGGGGTGCTGGGAGGCAGGCAGGGAGCTGGGGGGGGCTCAGGAGGCCAAGTACCAAGGTTAAATTTGGTTAGATTGGCTGCTAATCACCAATTCACCAGTACTCCTTGAAGTCAAGTGATTTGCTCTGCTTATTGATGGGGCTGAAACCCAACGGTCCCCAACACCAGCTCTTCCTTGCCACAGCCAGGCTTCTCCGCAGGCTGCCAGCAGGGAGCCTGCCCCAAAATTCCACCCCCCCA